>SJYX01016820.1:288793-359710 GCA_006410675.1 Oreotragus oreotragus
CAAAGAAAAGCTTAGACCATTCTGACACAGGGGTTTTTTTTTTTTTTTGGTTTTTTTTTTTTTTGCTATCATTTGTGTCACGTTCAGTTCAGTTCACTTCAGTTTAGTTACTCAGTCATGTCTGTCTCTTTGCAACCCCATGGATTGCATGCAGCCTGCCAGGCTTCCCTGCCAATCAACTCCTGGAATTTACTCAGACTCATGTCCATTGAGTCGGTGATCCATCCAACCATTTCATCCTCTGTTGTCCTCTTCTCTTACCTTCAATCTTTCTCAGCTTCAGGGTCTTTTCTAGTGAGTCAGTTCTTCACACCTGTGTCATGTTATGTTCTTCCATTTATTCAAAGTTCATAAACTCTTTTACTCCAAAACCTACTATCACTGTCAGTATGACGTACTTGTGACAACCCATTCACTTTAGGCTCAAAGCTTTACTTCACCATATCCACTCATATGATCACAACCTAGACTTTGTCTCCTGGAGCTCCACCACCTCTGAATCTTACACTCCAGTTTACCATTGCTGTCCTGGTATGGCAGATATCCAGAGAGGAAGGGGGCTGTTCCTTTGCTTTCATATTAGGAGACAAACAGATCAGATAAATTTACTGTCTTTTTTTTCCGTGATGTTTTGAGAGGTGATAGCCATCTTGTGGTTGACTTCTACTTATTCTTCAGTTTCCTTCTGTAGCCCTTCTTTTAGGCTGCCCTGAACACATACTACACTTTGCCTCAGGAAATTCCATCAAACCTATATGAGAAATGAGTCCCAGCGCTCAAATGCTTCTTATCTCATCAGTCTTTAGTACCTCAGGCTTCTTTCCACTATTAACAGTATTTTCCTCCTGTCAGGTTTTGAAGGTTCCCAAGGGGTGAATTGGAGGCTCTATTCTGTTACTTCTTGGAAAGTAGATAGATGCTGCAATTGCAGTGAAGTTTCTCTCC
Source organism: Oreotragus oreotragus (assembly GCA_006410675.1). Taxonomy (NCBI): domain Eukaryota; kingdom Metazoa; phylum Chordata; class Mammalia; order Artiodactyla; family Bovidae; genus Oreotragus; species Oreotragus oreotragus. The sequence continues at coordinate 289,739 of SJYX01016820.1, forward strand.
CAACAAGGGCTCTGATGAGAGTTACATTAAAAGCACTGGTGTTACAGTGCTTTTGTCCAAGTCTTAATTCTATCACTGATTAGGTAGGTGACCTTGAATAAGTTACTTAACCATCTGAGGCCTCAGTGTCCTCACTTGCAAAATTAGGACACTGTTACATTTGTTGTAAGAAGTAAATGAGAAAATATATATAAAGCCCTTAAAGCAGTGCCTGGAACAAAATTAGCTCTTAATGAATGTTAGCTGAAATTATTGTTATTGCTGTTATGATGATGATGTTGATGGGAAGTATTCACTTTTTAGGAAAAAATAGGCAGGTCATAGGAGGAGTATTCCTTTGCGTCAATATAACTAATATGTGAAATTAATCAAGGCTGTCAGTTGTTCTCAATTTCCTGATGCCACATTCCACTTTCCATCTTCTCCAGGGTTCATAGCTTGCCACACAGTTATTTACATGTTTTGCTTATAGCACATTTAAATGTTTTACTCACTATACCTCATGTGTGCCAGATGTATAAAACTGAAACTTTCTTTAATAACTAAAGTCAGTCTGGCCTATGTTGAGAAAAATCATCCATGGTCTGAAAATGTGGAAAAGCACTCAGTGGATGTACAATGATGCCACTTCATGGTGACAAAGAAGGCTTGCCATTTTCTATCAGGCCCTCCAAGGATTATCTGATTCTACAGGAATGCACACCTCTGACTGATTTTCTGTTGACTAATCTAGTTTACCATTCTCTAGTGGGATAGACTTTATCTTATAGAAAATTGATGGTAATGCATATGATTCTCACTCATAACAATGCAAATGAATTTTTCCCAGTGTAATACAACTCATTTATGCTTGTAGGAAAGATAACCCAAGCATTATATTTTATTGCCAAAGCCTTTGACAGTGTGGATCACAATAAACTGTGGAAAATTCTGAAAGAGATGGGAATACCAGACCAGCTGACCTGCCTCTTGAGAAACCTGTATGCAGGTCAGGAAGCAACGTTAGAACTGGACATGGAACAATAGACTGGTTCCAAATAGGGAAAGTACATCAAGGCTGTATATTGTCACCCTGCTCATTTAACTTATATGCAGCGTACATCATGAGAAATGCTGGGCTGGAAGAAGCACAAGCTGGAGTCAAGATTGCTGGGAGAAATATCAATAACCTCAGATATGCAGATGACACCACCCTTATGGCAGAAAGTGAAGAGGAACTAAAGAGCCTCTTGATAAAAGTGAAAGAAGAGAGTGAAAAAAGTTGGCTTTAAGCTCAACATTCAGAAAACTAAGATCATGGCATCTGGCCCCATCACTTCATGGGAAATAGATGGGGAAACAGTGCAAACAGTGTCAGACTTTATATTTTTGGGCTCCAAAATCACTGCAGATAGTGATTGCAGCCATGAAATTAAGACCCTTACTCCTGGGAAGGAAAGTTATGTCCAACCTAGATAGCATATAAGCAAAGACATTACTTTGTCAACAAAAGTCCATCTAGTTAAGACTATGGTTTTTCCAGTGGTCATGTATGGATGTGAGAGTTGGACTGTGAAGAAAGCTGAGCATCGAAGATTTGATGTTTTTGAACTGTGGTGTTGGAAAAGACTCTTGAGAGTCCCTTGTACTTCAAGGAGATCCAACCAGTCCATCCTAAAGGAGATCAGTCCTGGGTGTTCATTGGAAGGACTGATGCTGAAGCTGAAACTACAATACTTTGGCTACCTCATGTGAAGAGTCGACTCACTGGAAAAGACCCTAATGCTGGGGAGGATTGGGGGCAGGAGGAGAAGGGGACGACACAGTGCCCGGGTCCTGCCCCGGTGGATCCAGGGAATTCGAAGGGGAGATGGTGTGGTGAGGAAAAACTTATTTAATTAGAAATATAAAGAGAGATTAGGAAGAAATAGTGTAGTAGGGAAATTTAGTGGAGAAAAGAGGCTGAATAACTTGGTTTACGGGGAAAGCCAATAAAACTTCAGGACAAGAAATTTGCACCATCTACGTTAGGCCACCAGCGTCTGTTTTAATAGCAGAGAGTGCCCTGCCTTGGGCTCCCTCTCTCATGGGTCTTAGAAGCCAGGGCAAGTTAGCAGACATGGCGAGCCTCCCCTCTCCAGATGGGAATTCAGCCAGAAAAGGAGAGGGAAGGAGAGGGAGAAATAGAGAGAGAGACACATGGGGGAAACCAGATTTCCAAGAAACTAGTTCGAGAGACTAGTCCGAGAAACTGGTCCATCCTTTATTGTTCAGAAGGCCTTTTATACTTTTTGATTGTACATAGAGATCAATGGGTAATACAAAATTATGCAGCATCAGCAGCCTTGACTCTTATCGAGACCAGGCTTTTTCTCTGCATACTTAGTTGTCTACACAAATCTTAGGTGATTTACATCATCTTCTGGCTAGAAGGACAATTAACATTTTATGGCCCTTTTCTGATAAGGGTTTGTCAATCAGAAGACTTATTTGTGTTGTTCTTCCCAAAGTCTGGTGCCACTCTCAGAAAGCACTAATAAAGTTACATTCTTACATAGCAAGGATACAATTTATAACAAGGAAAAAGGGGTACAGTGATTTATAACAGAAAATTCATTAACTCAAAAGTCTAGTATTGCTAACATCAAAACTATTCCTATTTCTGCATCCCATTTACATTGATTAATATCCTCCCAGGTGCCTAAAAGATAAAGGATTTGGAGGCCTGGCGGCAAACAATAACAAACTAGTCACCAAACTAATTCTTAACTCCAAAAGGCTCTATCTTTAAGATGTTTTAAGCTTCGTGCCTCTCATGGTTGGGGGCTGTAAACAATCCACAAATTGTAAAGCAGACCAGTCAGATAGGTTAGAAAGCCATCAAGGGGGTTTCAAGCCGAGACATTCTTTTTATGTGCAGGAGACTGTTAACTGGAGCTCTCAATTAACTCTTTCCAGAGAAAAGGTGGTAATGTCAGAATATAGTATAGCAGAGAGTAAACAGACAGATTTTGGTTTCGGGGGTAGATGCTCAGACAGAGGACCCCTTGGGACCTGACTCACCTTGCCTATCAGGCCTCTCCACATGACCTTGTCATGGGTGGCATCTCCCGTGCTGGCTCCCGGAAACACAGGATGAGATGGCTGGGTGGCATCACCGATCGATGGACAAGAGTTTCGGTAAACTCTGGGAGTTGGTGATGGACAGGGTGGCCTGGCATGCTGCGATTCATGGGGTCGCAAAGAATCGGACATGACAGAGTGACTGAACTGAACTGAACTGAAACGATATTAGCCAGTTTTATATCTATAAGAAAGTTAATTTCAGCATTTCTGACTCTGTATGTGTGTAAAATCTGTTCTAATTCTTTTTTTGAACTTGTCTAAATGTCTTACTTGTTCCTTCACTAATGAATTGGATAAAATCTTTGACATGTTTATGTTCATATGAGCATAATATTTAACTTTTTGAAAATACGATTTCAGCAGTTTCACTGCTGGAAAAAAACTTAGAAGCTAAACATCATTTCTAGTTTTGAATGTGGTAGACTTAGGATGTAAATTCACTCAATTCAGGCTCCTTTCCCTTCCTTATATCCTTTACATTCCTCTCAAAGGTGGTCTTTCCTGATAGGCGCATGTATGTATGTTTATAGCACTGGGGGAGAGGAGTTTGGTTATAGAGCAAACCACTGTTTTATTTTCTGTATACTCTATTTCAGGGGTAAGCAAACCAAGGACTCTGGGCTAAATGCTGCCCACTACCATTTTATAAATAAGCGCTGAACCACACAATACATAAACTCATTCATTTATGTATTGTCTCTGGCTGCTTTCATGCTACAATAACAGTGGTATTAAGTACTAGTGGTTTAGAGACTGGCCCATAAAGCCTAAAATATTTACTCTTTCCCATACTGTTTGCCAGGGAAGGCAATGGCACCCCACCCCAGTACTCTTGCCTGGAAAATCCAATGGACGGAGTAGCCTGGTGGGCTGCAGTCCATGGGGTCGCTAACAGTCGGACAGACTGAGCGACTTCACTTTCACTTTTCTCTCTCATGCATTGGAGAAGGAAATGGCAACCCACTCCAGTATTCTTGCCTGGAGAATCCCAGGGATGGGGGAGCCTGGTGGGCTGCTGTCTATGGGGTCACACAGAGTCGGACACGACTGAAGTGACTTAGCAGCAGCAGCATACTGTTTGCTGACCCCTTGTATTAATTTGTTAGAGCTGCTATAACAAAGTGTCACAATTAGGTAGCTTATACTATAGTCATCTCACAGTTGTAGTGGCTGGAAGTCCAAGATGAAGGTGTCACCAGGATTGGTTCTTTCTAAGGGTTGGGTGCCGAACAGGGAGGCCTGGCGTGCTGCGATTCATGGGGTCGCAGAGTCGGACACGACTGAGTGACTGAACTGAACTGAAGGGTTGGGAGGGATAATATGTTATATGCCTCTCTCTTAGTTTTTGGTTGTTTGCTGGCAGTTTTTGGAATTCCTTAGCTTATGAAAGCATCATCATTAGTTCTGCCTTCATCGTCACATGGCATTCTTCTTGTGTCTCTTCAGCCTTTCCTCTTTGTCTGTGTTTGTGTTCAAATTTCCCATTTTTGTAAGGACACTAGGGATAGTAGACTAAGGCCTACCCTAATGAGTCATCATAACTTGACTACATCTTTGAAGACCCTGTTTCCATATATGGTCACATTCTGAGGTACTGAGGGTTGGGACTTCTTGTATTTTTTTTAGGTTAACAGTTCAACCCACAGTCCTCATTTTTGGTCCTGCAAGTATCCTCTTGTCTGTATTACACACATGGTCATGTTCCCTTTTACCCACCTTGTATTGTTCAGTCAGTCAGTCATGTCTGATTCTTTGTGACCCATGGACTACAGCACATGAGACTTCCCTGTCCTTCACCATCTCCTGGAGCTTACTTAAACTCATGTCCATTGAGTTGGTGATGCTATCCAACCATCTTGTCCCGCTGTCCCCTTCTCCTGCTTTCAATCTTTCCCACCTTAGCAGCTTCTATATCTGACTCTTAAAAGAGTCAGAAAAAAATATAATCAGCGATCAGTGAGGGTCTAGTTCAGTTCAGTCGCTCAGTTGTGTCCGACTCTTTGCGACCCCATGAATCGCAGCACGCCAGGCCTCCCTCACTGTCCATCACCAACTCCCGGAGTTCACTCAGATTCACGTCCATTGATTCAGTGATGCCATCCAGCCATCTCATCCTGTCATCCCCTTCTCCTCCTGCCCCCAATCCCTCGCAGCATCAGAGTCTTTTCCAGTGAGTCAACTCTTCACATGAGGTGGCCAATGTACTGGAGTTTCAGCTTTAGCATCATTCCTTCCAAAGAAATCCCAGGGTTGATCTCCTTCAGAATGGACTGGTTGGATCTCCTTGCAGTCCAAGGGACTCTCAAGAGTCTTCTCCAACACCCTAGTTCAAAAGCATCAAATCTTTGGTGCTCAGCTTTCTTCACAGTCCAACTCTCACATGCATACATGACCACTGGAAAAACTATAGCCTTGACTGGACTGACCTTTGTTGGCAAAGTAATGTCTCTGCTTTTGAATATGCTATCTAGCATCTTTCAAATCACATTTCCAAGTTCCCTTTTATCTTTATAAGGAAACAGTTAAATTCTGATCAGAATTTAATGAAACAGCCCAATAAAATTACTTAAAAATATTGACAGAAAGGTATAAACATTTTTCCAAATAACTGCTCTTCTAATCCAGGATAAAAGGTAAACATTATATAATTGGTGATTTAGAGGCAAATGGGACCATAAAGGTTTAGAAGTTTAAGGTATATATGGAATTAGATCAGGAATTTGTATAAATGAACAAATCCAATGCCTTTATTTGACAAACTGAACTTGGAGTAGTGAAGTAAATTATTTAATGCTATTCAGCTTACTAGTGAGAAATCTGTTTTGACTCATTCTAGCCCTTTTCCCTACTATACTGTATTTTAAGTGAAATGTTTGCTAATTCTAGACTCTACTTGAAAGAATTAGATTAATTTATCTCAGAATTTTTTTTTTTGCTAAGCTTTTTATTACATACTATTTGATATAAAATGTATATCTTGAGGCATAATAAAACAATAAACAGTGAAAATGTTAAGAATTGAAATGTTACCAAAACTCTTCCAGTGACCACATTCTGATTTAAAGGTAGATACTTTGGATTGAATAACTTTACCAAAGAAATTATTAGTTGATTTTGCCTAAAAGTAGGTTTTGGTACTTTTTTTTTTAAACTTTATTAAAGTATAGTTGATTTGTTTAGTGTTAAATTTCTGCTGTACAGAAAGGTGATTCAGTTATACATACGTATATTCTTTTTCCAATATTCTTTCCTGTTATGGTTTATTCAATAGGATCTTGTTTATCCAGCCTATATATATTAGTTTGCATCTGCTAATGTCAAACTCCCATCCCTTCCCCACCCCCTCTCCCTTGGTGACCACACGTCTGTTCTCTATGTCAATCAGTTTATTTTTAGAAATACATTTTATCACAAATTTGCTTCAGTAATTGAGCCAATTGTAATATCTAACACTTTAGGAAAGATAACTAAAATATAGTTAATTTCACAATAGTGAACCTGAGAAGGACTTTAAAAACTGGAGATCTTAAGTTATGTAAAATTTGATCAGGTTTGAAGGAGGCAGTAATGTTGACTGTGAGACATTTTGCTTGCTTAGAATAAATGAGAACTATAGGTTTGATTCCTGAACCCTGCTTTTACCATATTAATCATTAAAAACCAACAGTCTTCTGGACTTCCTTGGTGGGCCAGTGGCTAAATTTGCATCTGCTAATCCCAAACTCCCCCTCTTTCCCTCCTCTACCCAACCCTTTGCAACTTCAGGTCTGTTTAATATGTCGGTGGGACTGTTTGTTTCATAGATAGGCTTGTTTTAGAGTCTGCATGTAAGTGATATTATATGATATTTGTCTTTCTCTCTTACTTCACTTAGTATGATAACCTCTAGGTCCACCATGTTGCTGCAAATTGTATTATTTCATTCTTTTCTACAGCTGAGTTAATATTCCATTGTATATATGTACCACATCTATCTGTTCATCTGTCCATGGACATATAAGTTGTTTCCATGTCTTGTAAATAATGTTGTGAACAGAGGGGTCCATGTATCTTTTCTGAATTATCATTTTATATGGGTATATGCCCAGGACTAGGATTGTTGGATCATATGGCAACTCTAGTTTTTTCAGGAACCTTCATACAGGTCTTCCACAGTGGCAGCACCAATTTACATTCCCACCAACGGTGTAGGAAGATTCCCTTTTCTTCACATCTCCTCTAGCATGTGTTATTTTTAGACTTTATGATGATGGCTGTTTAGACAGGTATAAGGTTAGGGTTAGGGTTAGTTTCAATTTGAATTTCTGTAATGATTAGTGAGAAACGCTGGACTGGAAGAAACACAAGCTGTAATCAAGATTGCTGGGAGAAATATCAATAACCTCAGATATGCAGATGACACCACCCTTATGGCAGAAAGTGAAGAGGAACTAAAAAGCCTCTTGATGAACGTGAAAGAGGAGCTTGCAAAACTTGGCTTAAAGCTCAACATTCAGAAAACGAAGATCATGGCATCCAGTCCCATCACTTCATGGGAAATAGATGGGGATACAGTGGAAACAGTGTCAGACTTTATCACTGCAGATGGTGATTGCAGCCATGAAATTAAAAGACGCTTACTCCTTGGAAGAAAAGTTATGACCAACCTAGATAGCATATCGAAAACCAGAGATATTACTTTGCTGACTAAGGTCCGTCTAGTCAAGGCTATGGTTTTTCCAGTAGTCATGTATGGATGTGAGAGTTGGACTGTAAAGAAGGCTGAGCACCGAAGAACTGATGATGCTTTTGAACTGTGGTGTTGGAGAAGACTCTTGAGAGTCCCTGGGACTGCAAGGAGATCCAACCAGTCCATTCTGAAGGAGATCAGCCCTGGGATTTCTTTGGAAGGAATGATGCTAAAGCTGAAACTCCAGTACTCTGGCCACCTCATGCGAAGAGTTAACTCACTGGAAAAGACTTTGATGCTGGGAGGGATTGGGGGCAGGAGAAGGGGACGACAGAGGATGAGATGGCTGGATGGCATCACTGACTCGATGGACGTGAGTCTGAGTGAACTCCGGGAGATGGTGATGGACAGGGAGGCCTGGCGTGCTGTGATTCATGGGGTTGCAAAGAGTCGGACACGACTGAGCGACTGAACTGAACTGAACTGAATGATTAGTGATGAGGAGCATTTTTTCATGGGGACGTTTTTAAATATATATGCATACTACCTCTCTCAGTCTTTAATTGGAGAAGTGCTTTGAAACTGTTTCGGTACAACTCTAGAAGGCCTAAGCCCAGAAGTCCACTGACTACTCACTGAGGAATTTTTGGTTTTCAGCAGTTTATAGACTTCACTTGTTCCTGGCCACATTTATCATAATTATTTTTAATTAAAGCTGTTTTAAAATATGATAATATATACATGAAATGAAGTGTTAGTTGCTCACTTCTGTCTGACTCTTTGCAACCCCATGGACTGTAGCCAACCAGGCTCCTTTGTCTATGAGATTTTCCAGGCAAGGGTACTGGAGTGGGTTAACATTTCCTTCTCCAGGAATATATACATGAAATTGGGCTCAAAATTTGCTTCATGTAAGTAAAATCATGCAGTATTTTTTCCTCTTAAAAATATTCAATCACTGGGGTGGGAAGATCCCCTAGAGAGTAAAATGGCAAGCTACTCCAATATTCTTTCTGGAGAATTCCATGGACAGGGGAGCCTGGCGGGTTATAGTCCATGGGGTTGCAGATTTGGACACAACTGAGCAACTAACACTTTCACGGGTTTAGCTTGCTAACCTCTTTTACTCCTAAGATTTAAAATGACAAAGTGTGCCAAGCCTCTTCCAGGCAAGAAGCATACATTCCTTTTATTTAATATCTAGTTTGAAACCTCTTCTACTTAACCTTTTCTTTTCTCAGTAAAGTTTATATTTTTTGGTCATTTTTGTTCGAGTCTTCATGTTAAGTTTTAGTTAACTCCCATCATGGTTTTGTATCCTAAGTGCTATATTTGGAAGGCCTTCAGAATTTGGTAAATCAAGTGCAAGAAATAAATGCTTGGTGCTGCATGTACATCCCAAGGCAAATTGGTATTGCTGTGAGTTAAGTACTTCCTGCCCTGATCACAGACATTCTTCTTCCCCCTCCCCATCATGATAAATACTTTTAACCAATCTATTCTATTATGTTTTAAATAGGCTGCTCAAGAAAAAGAAGAACTTCAAAGGGAAGGTGACAGTTTGGATGCTAAGATCAACAAAGCTGAAAAAGAAATCTATGCTCTAGGAAACACCCTGCAAGTGCTGAACAGCTGCAACAACAATTACAAACAATCTTTTCAGAAAGTGACTCCATCTAGTATGTAGAAACTATTGAAACTTTTAAATTAATGTACGTGCAATGAAAGCTGCATGGTTATTTTAAAAAGAGGATCACTATGCGATAAGGAAAACAAGTGCATCATATTTGATTCAGCTGGAAAACCTAATCACCACAACCCCCCTTCCTACCCCCACTTAAAATAAGTGCTAAGGTGTTAATTCCACCTGTTACTTGTTGTAGTGATGTGGCATAGTACTCCTCTATGGAGTTCATTTCAAATCTGAAAAAAACAGCAGTATACTGGGTGCTCTATTTTGACAAAATAAGAATAGTTATTTCACATCCTATTTTTTCAAAAATTAGACATACGGAAGTTGACCTTTCATAATGAAAAATGTTAGAAGTTTAAATTATGTAATATTTTAAATTTGCTTTCTACACAGCATGTTAAAAATTTAAAGCAAAAATTCTTTTAAATTCTAGGTGCTGAGTATGAGGTAAAAATTCAACTAGAAGAACAAAAAAGAGCTGTTGATGAAAAATACAGACACAAACAAAGACAAATCAGAGAACTACAGGAAGATATCCAGGTAAATTCTATAGGCTTTAATAATAAGCCCTTAGTAAAAGTTAACTATTACTATAATTATTATACTCTTGTTAATATACAATTTTTTACAGAAGCAGTTACTTAAATGAGAAAAAAGTGACCAAAGTATTAACTAGTTAAAATCCCAGTGCTAAGCCCTGACAATTACTTGGTAATCAATGGATAAATTATAGCTAGCTAACTATGATATCCCCTAATCTTTATTTCAGTTAAATCCTTTAAAATCACCTTAAAAGACTGTTCCTTAAAACGAAAATTTGAAAGATGAGAAAACAATGTGTTTGGTAATAAGCAGGCTCTATATAAACATTTAAGGGCTTCCCTGATGGCTCAGTGGTACAGAATCCATCTGCCAGTGCAACAGACACAAGAGACAGGGGTGCAATCCGTGGGTTGGGAAGATCCACTGGAGGAGGAAATGGCAACCCACTCCAGTATTCTTCCCTGAAAAATACCACGAACAGAAGAGCCTGGCAAGCTACAGTTGAAAGGGTCACAGAGCTGGACATTACTGAGTGCACTTACAGAGATTTTTTTTTTTTTGATTAAAGAAATAGATTATATGAGTTGGGAATCTTTGAAAACTGTGTTTTCAATAGTCATTGTTTGAATTTTCTCCCAAATACCATAAAAATAACCTTCCAGTGGAATTATATATAAAACTTAATCCATAAAACATTATACTTATTATCTACCAATAGAATGTATATTATATATGCAAAGAGTTGGCCATGACTGAGCAACTGAGCACATATATACAAAAACAAAGGAATCAGAATTAAATACTTGACAAGTGGCAACTATAAAAGTTATTTCTGAACCTAACCACTAAATTTGTTAATATTTATTTTCTGCAGAGCATGGAAAATACTTTAACAGTTATAGAACACTTAACAAATAACGTAAAAGAAAAAGTAACAGAGAAGCAAGCTTATGTACTTCAATTAAAAAGAGAAACTGAGGAACAGAAGCCAAAATTAGAAAGAGTAACTAAACAGGTATTGGAAACTTTAAAAAACTGACCTGTCATATTTATGTTTTGGAGTTCCAAATGGTAACCTCACATCTTCCTTCATCCATTAAAAAATACTTAGTTCTAGAAAATAGGTTTAAATAACTGACTGCTGTTGACCAACAGTGTGCAAAACTCACCAAGGAAGTCCGTCTTTTGAAAGATACGAAAGATGAAACATTAGAAGAACAAGATATCAAACTTCGTGAAGTGAAACAACTTCACAAGATCATTGATGAAAAGTTAGTTGATATCACACAAGAAAATGCTGAGATTGGTGTTATCCTTCAAACATATTTTCAACAGGTAATGAGTTCTCTTCTAGTCAAATATTTTTTAAACATTTCATGAAGAAAAATTTAGGGTATTCAACATAAAATGAAATCTACTGAAAAATATTCTGAAATGGCATGGTACTAATGATTGCTCTTGAATATTTTTCCAGAGTGGTTTAGAACTACCTACAGCTAGTACTAAAGGTAGTCGTCACAGTTCTAGATCTCCTTCCCAGACTTCACTGTTATCAGCAAGGTAAGTGGAAGAAGAAAACACCATCTCCTGATTCACTCAGTTACAGCCTCCATCCTAAGCAAATTCAGCCACTTCATATGCCATAGCTGTTGGACCTGCCAGTGTACTGCTAGTACTCTCCCCAACTTTCCCTACCTTCTGATGTTTGTGTCAGAGGCTGAAACCAGCCAGCAGCACAAGACTCTTCCCTTCTGGCTTCTGTCTGGAGTTATCATTTCCAGTTTGACATATAGTGCTTTGTGACTAACAGATATTTCAGTAGGATAAAGCAGGGTGAAATTTTGGATGATACACATAGCATGGTCATCCCGAGTGTGGGGTGAATTGATTAAACCATAAAAGGACCACTTAGCTCTACACAGATATTGAGTAAGATTTATAACATTAAAATCCACTGTAAAATCTAAGGAGTCAGAATTTTATTTATGCTGCTTTGTTTTGCTAAAAAGGAAATTATTCTTTCTTCTGCAGTTTAGTTTTATCCAGAATTCTATCAGGTAGACATTTAGTCAACATTTCTGTGCCTTGCTGACAAAATAATAATTATTAATATTAAAGATGATCCTCATCTTAAAATTCCCAATCTGCTACATTCAGCACTGTATTACTTTTCATTACTCCACAGCAAGATGTCATGAAGGGATTTCCTAAAAGATACTTTTTAAGTAAAACAAAACAAAAACACATTCTATGTAAACATGGTGAGCACCCACTTGAACACACTAAGTTCAGTTCAGTCACTCAGTAGTGTCCGACTCTTTGCGATCACATGAACCACAGCACACCAGGCCTACCTGTCCATCACCAACTGCTGGAGTTTACCCAAACTCATGTCCATCGAGTCAGTGATGCCATCCAGCCATCTCATCCTCTGTTGTCCCCTTCTCCTCCTGTCCTCAATCTTTCCCAGCATCGGGGTCTTTTCAAATCATTCAGCTCTTTGTATCCAAAGTATTGGAGTTTCAGCTTCAACATCAGTCTTCCAAAGAACACCCAGGACTGATCTCCTTTAGGATGGACTGGTTGGATCTCCTTGCAGTCCAAGGGACTCTCAAGAGTCTTCTCCAACACCACAGTTCAAAAGCATCAATTCTTTGGCACTCAGCCTTCTTCACAGTCCTACTCTCACATCCATACATGACCACTGGAAAAACCATAGCCTTGACTAGACAGACCTTTGTTGACAAAGTATTGTCTCTGCTTTTTAATATGCTATCTAGGTTGGTCATAACTTTCCTTCCAAGAAGCATCTTTTAATTTCACGGCTGCAATCACCATCTGTAGTGACTGCAAAATAAAGTTAGCCACTGTTTCCACTGTTTCCCATCCATTTCCCATGAAGTGATGGGACTGGATGCCATGATCTTAGTTTTCTGAATGTTGAGCTTTAAGCCAACTTTTTCACTCTCCTCTTTCACTTTAAAAAGCCTCTTTAGTTCTTCTTCACTTTCTGCCATAAGGGTGGTGTCATCTGCATATCTGAGGTTAATATTTCTCCCAGCAATCTTGACTCCAGCTTGTGCTTCTTCCAGCTCAGCGTTTCTCATGATGTACTCTGCATATAAGTTAAATGAGCAGGGTGATAATATACAGCCTTGATTCACTCCTTTTCCTATTTGGAACCAGTCTGTTGGTCCATGTCCAGTTCTAACTGTTGCTTCCTGACCTGCATATAGGTTTCTCAAGAGGCAGGTTAGGTGGTCTGGTATTCCCATCTCTTTCAGAATTTTCCAATTTATTGTGATCCACACAGTCAAAGGCTTTGGCATAGACAATAAAGCAGAAATAGATGTTTTTCTGGAACTCTCCTGCTTTTTTGATGATCCAGTGGATGTTGGCAATTTGATCTCTGGTTCCTCTGCCTTTTCTAAAACCAGCTTGAACATCAGGAAGTTCACTGTTCACGTATTGCTGAAGCCTGGCTTTGAGAATTTTGAGCATTACTTTACTTGTGTGTGAGATGAGTGCAATGGTGCAGTAGTTTGAGCATTCTTTGGCATTGTCTTTCTTTGGGATTGGAATGAACTGACCTTTTCCAGACTGTGGCCACTGCTGAGTTTTTCAAATTTGTTGACATACTGAGTGCAGCACTTTCACAGCATCTTTAAGGATTTGAAATAGCTTAGCTGGAATTCCATCACCTCCACTATCTTTGTTTATAGTTATGCTTCCTAAGGCCCACTTGACTTCACATTCCAAGATGTCTGGCTATAGGTGAGTGGTCACACCATGATTATCTGGGTCATGAAGATCTATTTTTGTAGTTCTGTGTATTCTTGCCACCTCTTCTTAATATCTTCTGCTTATGTCAGGTCCATATCATTTCTGTCCTTTATTGAGCCCATATTTGCATGGGTATCGCTAGTTTTCTTGAAGCGATCTCTAGAGTTCCCCATTCTATTATTTTCTTCTATTTCTTTGCATTGAGTGCTGAGGAAGGCTTTCTTATCTCTCCTTGCTATTCTTTGGAACTCTGCATTCAGATGCTTATATCTTTACTTTTCTCCTTTGCTTTTCACAGCTATTTGTAAGGCCTGCTCAACCAGCCATTTTGCTTTTTTGCATTTCTTTTTTTTAGGGATGGTCTTGATTCCTGTCTCCTGTACAATGTCATGAACCTCCATCCATAGTTCATCTGGTACGCTATCACTTAAATCTATTTCTCACTTCCACTGTATAATTATATGGGATTTGATATAGGTCAGACCTGAATGGTTTAGTGATTTCCCCCATTTTCTTCAATTTCAATCTGAATTTAGCTTTAAGAAGTTCATGATCTGAGCTGCTCCTGGTATTGTTTTTGCTGACTGTATAAGAGCTTCTCCATCTTTGGCTGCAAAGAATATAATCAATCTGATTTCAGTGTTGGCCATCTGGTGATGTTCATGTGTAGTCTTCTCTTGTGTTGTTGGAAAAGGGTGTTTGCTATGACCAGTGTGTTTTCTTGGCAGAACTCTATTAGCCTTTGCCCTGCTTCATTCTGTACTCCAAGGCCAAATTTGCCTGTTACTCCAGGTGTTTCTTGACTTCTTACTTTTGCATTCCAGTCCTCTATAATGAAAAGGACATCTTTTTTGGCTGTTAGTTGTAAAAGGTCTTGTAGGTCTTCATAGAATTGTTCAACTTCAGCTTCTTCAGTGTTACTAGTTAGGGCATAGACTTGGGTTACTCTGATATTGAATGGTTTGCCTTGGAAACGAACAGAGATCATTCTGTCATTTTTGAGACTGCATCCATGCACTGCATTTCAGATTCATGTTGCCTATGATGGCTACTCCATGGCTACTCCATTTCTTCTAAGGGATTCCTGCCCAGAGTAATAGATATAATGGCTCTCTGAGTTAAATTCACCCATTCCACCCTAGTATTTTCATAAAAGCATACTTTCAAAACTTAGCATTCAGAATTGTATGGATAGTTATGCTTTTCAAATGACCCCACCACTTTATCCTGTCAATAGGTCCCTCATTTTTTTCTTTTTGGCTCAAGTTATATAATCTATCATTTTAATCATTCTTGCCAGCACTCAAATTTTCTTGCCTCTTTTCCTACCTTTTGTTGAATGATTTTGGCAAACTTTTAATACCTAATGATTCTAAATTAGTTATAGTTGAAACATAGAAATATATTTGCAGAACTATTTTTCTACTGAGTTGAAACTTTATAATCTTTTTTTTCTTAAACTTAATTTCCTGATACTATTAATGGTCATCTTTTAAAATTCATTATTAGCACTCTTAACAGGATTATCTTTTTTGATCTCTTTAAGTACTTGTGGGATTATGGGACCTTTGCGATTAATGAGGGGATCTCTACTAAAATAAAAATTCTGAATTACATTAATTCTGGTTTTATTCTAGGTCATCTAAGAGTACAAGCACTTCTGCTTCTCAGACTTCGATCAAAGTATTAGAGCTGAACTTCCCAGCCTCTCCGCTAACTGGCAGCACTTCCAGACCAACTAGTGCTAGCAGTGCCTCCAGTACGGGTAAAAGCAGAAAGACCAACAAATAAAATTTTAAATCTCTCTTGAACAAGTTGTAAACACAAAACCAAAAGTCTCCTGATTTTAAAATAGTATATCACACCCTATACTTTTGGGTGCCTTTTACTGATATAGAGGCCTAATGAGATAAGTGTTAGCAATACAAAATGACCAGAGAAAAGTTTTATCCAGTGAAAAATGTAAAAACTTCATGCTAGCCATGAAACTTCTCACTTCCTAAAAGATGTAACAATCTTTTAGGAAGAAATTTCTAAAGATTTATTGTACTATATAGTTTATAACACTATTAAAATTCTTTTAGCCTAGATGATCCTGAAAGTAGGTTTTATTTATTAACAAGAAACATATTTCTCAGACTTTAGGAGAAGAAATCTGTTAGTTTCTTCTTTTAGCATTACCTCCCCCTCCCTCCACCAGAAAACAGCTGATAGGAAAGAGACCCATTATATATCACAGTGGAACTTAAATTTATCTAGAAGTAGGCCACTCTGATCTTGAAAGAAGTCAAACATAGTGAAGATTCTGCTCTCAAGATACAACCAAGAATATGTTTTCAGTATTTCCTTGATTTAATGAAGTTTAAAGAAGGCCAGGCATAATTAGATTTGCAATAGGAATTCTGTAAATTTCCAGTAAAGGCAGACTACCAGATTAAGAATTAGTTATTTCTGTCAGTTCTTTATCATTACCCAACACTTTGAACTTTGGAATAGAGGGTGAAGTATGACTATGTTATAAAACTGGTTTTCAAATAAATGTATCAGAATATATATACTTAAATGAGTACTGTCTCCTTCAAATCTTGGGAAAGTCTTTCTTACAAAAAACTGTCGTTGTTTACAACTGTCACTTGCAATTCCTTCTGAAAGGCAGTAATGGTAGTAAACCTGTTTCTCTGGATCACTGGTGTACTGTCATTTCTTGTAATAGGCAGCAAAAGGCACAGCCAAGTCCAATGAATAAGATGGGTAAAAAGCCGATTTAAAAAAAAAAATTATTCCAGTGAGATTTGTGAAATATAAAACTGATTAATCTTAACATCACTTTGAATGTTGGCCAAAATTCTCATTCTCTGCCCTATTTTACTTTGCAAATTACCTGGAAGTTGAAGTGTATTCCAAGCAGGCAGAGACTAGTATTGTGACCTTGGGAAAGTTAATTCTCTATGCTTTCTCATTTACAATATAGAGACATTCTCTATGCTTTCTCATTTATAATATAGAGACAGTAAAAGTTATCTACATTGTTTATTGAAATCATGTAATTTATATAAAGGCACAGGGCCCAACACACTGGAATTGCATAGTCAAAATGTAAAGTCGCTCAGTGATGTCTGACTCTGTGACCCCATGGACTATACAATCCATGGAATTCTCCAGGCCAAGAATAGCATAGTGGGTAGCCTATCCCTTTTCCAGCGGATCTTTCCTACCCAGGAATTGAACTGCAGTCTCCTGCATTGCAGGTGGATTCTTCACTAACTGAGCTATCAGGGAAGCCCTGGAATTGCACAGAAGCTTCTACCTATCGTTAGGCCACCAACCGAAGCCTAGCGCAGTATTTGTGGAACGGTTAAGAGTACATCATGAGAAATGCTGGGCTGGAAGAAGCACAAGCTGGAATCAAGATTGCCGGGAGAAATATCAATAACCTCAGATATGCAGATGACACCACCTTTATGGCAGAGCGAAGAGGAACTAAAAAGCCTCTTGATGAAAGTGAAAGGAGAGAGTAAAAAAGTTGGCTTAAAGCTCAACATTCAGAAAACTAAGATCATGGCATCTGGTCCCATCACTTCATGGGAAATGGATGGGGAAACAGTGGCTGACTTTATTTTTGGGGGTTCCAAAATCACTGCAGATGGTGACTCCAGCCATGAAATTAAAAGACGCTTACTCCTTGGAAGGAAAGTTATGACCAACCTAGATAGCATATTGAAAAGCAGAGATATTACTTTGCCAACAAAGGTCCATCTAGTCAAGGCTATGGTTGGTTTTTCCAGTGGTCATGTATGGATGTTAGAGTTGGACTGTGAAGCTGAGTGCCAAAGAATTGATGCTTTTGAACTGTGGTGTTGGAGAAGACTCTTGAGAGTCCCTTGGACTGCAAGGAGATCCAACCAGTCCATCCTAAAGGACATCAGTCCTTGGGTATTCATTGGAAGGACCGATGATAAAGCTGAAACTCCAATACTTTGGCCACCTGATGCCAAGAGTTGACTCGTTGGAAAAGACTCTGATGCTGGGAGGGATTGGGGGCAGGAGAAGGGGACAACAGAGGATGAGATGGCTGGATGGTATCACTGACTCGACAGACATGAGTTTGAGCAAACTCCGGGAGTTGGTGATGGACAGGGAGGCCTGGCGTGCTGCGATTCATGGGGTCGCAAAGAGTCGGACACGACCGAGTGACTGAACTGAACTAAGTTATATTAAGTTTTGGTATTTTATTGCTGGCAAGAACTGAGACAGAACAAGGACTAAGTGTCTTCCCCAGCATTCTCTGTCACTTAGATGTTTGTAGATGGGGATACTCGCTACCCTTCAACCCACCCATCCAGTGTCATCATGAATTGGAAAGATTCTAAAGCCTATGAAATTCTAAACACCTATGACTCCTATGTATACTATCTCTATTCTCATCTATATGGTTTTTAATAATTTGGGAAGAATCATTATGCTTTAAGTTCCTTCCTTCTTCAGCTCTAGTTGCTGAAATTAATTCTGAATAAGTCCAGCTTCTGTCAGCTGAATCATTTATTCAGACTCTAGGAAGAAAAGCACAAATGGAAGCCAGCTCTAGGCTATCAAAAAACACAGTTAACTGGACATCTGCAATACTAGGACAGTTTCCTAACTTCCTTTCCCTTAGTGGAAGACCAGATTTATAGTGTGCTTCACTTGCCACTGCTGCTTTTGCCAGGACTCTTTCCCACTCTGATCTATTCTTGCCTGGAATGTATGGTCTTGTCAATATTTAAAGAAATTTCTTACGGCTACACTGCTAGCAAGGAAGAAAAAAAGAGAGATGAGCAAAATGGGCCCCTATTCAACTTTCATGGCTTTATTCCTAAAGTACTTTTAAACATCTGGTACATAAATCATTTTAATTAAATCAGGCTTTAGAGGTCAATTTGACAAGACACGTATCTGTCTACTATTTAAAAATGTTATGCAAGAAAATTCACCTTTAAACAAATGATTATAAAACGGTATTTAACATTCAAATAATCTCTTTAGAAAGTCAAGAACTTTTAACAGAATGAAATAATTTTTCATAAAAATGATCCAAGTGTTCAATGCACAAATTTAATATTTTGTCAAACAGCAGGATAAGGTGAACCTGAGGAATTCTAACACATCATAGTACAATGAAGAAATAATACTTTGAGAGTTATCTTTAGGTGAAGAAGTTTAAATCATCAGAATAAGAAATAACTGTACATAACATACACACATTAAAAAAAATCAAGCTATGAAACGGGGACCTATAACTGAAACAAATATATTTTGAGAACTGCTATAAAAAGCAATTGATTTCCATAATGTCTACAAATAACCATGGGAGCAGAGATTTCTGCACTGGACTGTATTACTAAAAGATCCAAATATTTTATTAAAAGTCTTTAGTGTAATGCTGAGGATACCCTTGGCAAATTAGTTTTTTGGCTTATTTCCTTTTTCTTTCTCAAATGCAGCTATCTGATTAAATATATTGAGTAAATTTTGAGGTAAATTTTTTTTAACTCCACCTTCTGAATGGTCTTTGCTATTAAGTCCCTCTCCCTGAATCTCTGTTTTAATATCCTCCTCGTAATTACCCTCTTTTTCATATTCTCCTTGATTTTTATTTAACTGATATCTTTGCTCATGTCTACTTAGATCACGTGATCCAGAGTAAGTGGATTTCTTATATTTTTCTCCTGACTTCCAAGAGTAGTCTGAGCTTGCTGGTGAAGTAGCATGTCTCGTGGAACCTGGTTCCCACTTTCTATAGTGCTCTTTTCTTCCTTCTGTATCTTTTTCAAATCTTCTATAACCATACATTTTTACCTTATCCTCTGAATTCCTATAAAAAGAGTCTGAGGAATCTCTTCTACTGGAAAAATGTCTTTCTGATTTATATGGCTTTTCTGTTCTGCTACTACCTGCCTGAGTTTTATAGCTATCATAAAAATCTCTTGGATCTTCAGACCTACCTCCAAAATCATCCGGAATTTCAACAGAAGATGATGAGAAAGAACATTTATCTTTTTCTTTTACCTGTTTCTTTTGATATAGTAACCTATCCTGCTTTTCCAATAGTTTTTCCACTTCTTGTTTTTGGTTAAGAAAAGATGCTGACGTATTAGCTGGAACTGGGAAGCACTCATCTTTCTTATTCTGATCTATCTGATTTGAGGATGCCTTAGCTGAATGCCTTTTAGAACTTCGAGAAGACTCTGAGCGGTTCCTCTTATGTTTCTTATGCCTTTTGTGACCAGAAGATGAAGAGGATGATGAAGAAGAAACTGATTCATCAGCAGAAGAAACACTCGAAGAAGAAGAAGTTGATTTTCTTCTTTTTTTCTTTAGCCTAAAAAAATATAGTTAACTCATCAGATATGTTGAGTATAAAAATGTTTAATTACCCATAAAGATTTTAGTTCAATTTTATTCTCTTTAAAGATTTCATAAAAGTTTGCAGCTTATATAAGAATTATAGTAATAAGTTTAGTTTTTACTATAATATTCAATTTTACCATTAGTCGTGACTTTTGGGAAAAAATATTTGTATAGACAATCGTCACTGTAAGCAAATCCATCATTTTTCAAATACACGGTGACATTTCTAAAATTACCTTAAAAATTTAAGGGCATCTGAATACATAAAGGAGAACTGAAGTTTTACATTTGGGTATGTCTAGTTCATGGTTTTACCACCTCACGACTATTAACGTTTTTGGCCAAATAATTCTTTGCTGGGAGGGTAGGGTGGCAGTGGGGAAATTCTATATCACTGTTTAAGTTTAGCAGCATCTCTGACCTCTATCCACTATATACCAGCAGCACCTACTAGTTATGAAAACCAAAAATGTCCCATGGGAAACCACACCCAGTTGAGAACTACTGCTCTAATTTTGAAACATTTCTCCCTAAAATACAGATAATTAAAATAATAATTCTTTTTTTTTTTTTTTTGCAGAACTCTAGCCATCCATTCTACTTTGCTCTCTTTTACAGAAAAATTTATGGTACACATACTTGCTAAGAATCATTCATTATGACTTGAAACACTTTAATTTTTTACTTACTTTATCTCCCAAATGGCACTTTGGTTGAACTGAGTACTTGCTTTAAGTTTAAAAATACTGAATATTATAGTTTACCTTTTCTCCTCTTTTAAGAGCTTACGCAACTTTTCTGCACTTGTTTCTATTTTCTTTGTTTTCTGCTTTTCTTCCTTTTCAGCTTGTTTTTCTCTTAATTCCAAAGATTTCTTTTAGAACCCAGATATCGGAAAAAACCACACGTTAAAAATAGCAGAATATATAAAATCCAGTTTTCAAAAGACCAACCCACCCCCCAACCAGAAACCAAATGTGGTATACCCAAATCACCATATATCCAGCATTAAAAAAGTATTTTAACATATAAAAATTAATCACAGGTGTTTGGCATTAATCATTAAACAGCCAGAACAGTATTGAGGACCATATTGCAGTTGGTATTCCATGGAAGAAAAAAAGGAAGCCATTGCATTGATACCCATGACCCAGAGTGCAAGAAAGAGAAAAAAATAAAATACATGAAAAAAATATATATATTTAAAAAACCATTAAAAATTGAAACAGGACACAAATTTTATAAATAAAATTCAAAGGAAGAAATCCCGATATGGTGAGTTGACAGGGGAATCACCATGTTCAAATACAAACCATTTAAAAAATAGCACAGCCCAGTTGGATGCATGGTTACATAAGAAATCATTTTCCAGTTTGAGGATGGGGATGAGCAGCACCAGATGTCAGACACAGCAGCAATGGTCCAATTCAGAAGAAAATGCATGAGAAAACATCATCATCAGTATTACAGGAAAAGACAGTTTAAAATATTTTTCAGAACGGTTTTATAATTAGCTCAATTACAGTAATAATACTGAATTTTGTAACCATCAGGAAAGCTCACTACAAGGATAATTCTACATGGACAACTGCATACCAAACAGACAATGGAAATTTTCTCAACGAAACTATGAAGTAATGTCAAACCCAATTAAGAAAAGCTGTATCTAAAAAACTTTTCATAATGCCATAATTAAGTGATCTAGAATAGTTTCCCTAGAAGTTAAGTTTTGGCATTAATCTTAAAAATGACTACATTTCTAAGAGGAAATAAAGAATCACCTGCATATATACATGAAGCTTCTGCAAAGCATCCTCTGCATCTTTGAAAGTTTCATCCAAAGCCAATAAGAAAAGCTGTATCTAAAAAACTTTTCATAATGCCATAATTAAGTGATCTAGAATAGTTTCCCTAGAAGTTAAGTTTTGGCATTAATCTTAAAAATGACTACATTTCTAAGAGGAAATAAAGAATCACCTGCATATATACATGAAGCTTCTGCAAAGCATCCTCTGCATCTTTGAAAGTTTCATCCAAAGCCAAAGCTTTCTTATAATAACTTTCAGCATTTAAAAACTTTTCTTCTTCTTCTAACCTAAATTCGAAAGAAAAATTTAGCTTTTTTGGTAAAAATCAGAAGTTCTCAAATATGCATATAGGGCAGAAGCTTATGTGAGTTCATGAGGGAAAACTATATTTAGCAAGTTATTTTCCAAATTGAACAATACTTAAAACACTGTGCTTCTGCTACTTTTTTGTTAGTGTTGTTGTAAAAGACAATATAAAACCACATAAAACAAATCAGAGAAACTGAACTCAAAGATACAGAGACTGGTGGATGCTGGAGGTGGGGTTGGGGGCGGGTAAACTGGGTGAAAATGATTCATTTTATAAACTTTCAGGTATAAAATAAAGTCCTGAGGATGTAATATACAGCATGGTGATTAGAGTTAGTACCATACTGTATATTTAGAAGTTGCAAAAAGAGTACATCTTAAAAGTTCTCATCACAAGAAAAAAAAAAAAACAACAACTGTGTGATGATGAATGTTAACCAGACACAATGGTCAACTCTTCATAATATATACATAAATTGAATCCTGTGTTGAACGTAACCTGAAACCAACATAAAGTTATGTGTCAACTAAATCTCAATTAAACAAATAAAAAACAAGA
This sequence comes from Oreotragus oreotragus, assembly GCA_006410675.1. Lineage (NCBI taxonomy): Eukaryota > Metazoa > Chordata > Mammalia > Artiodactyla > Bovidae > Oreotragus > Oreotragus oreotragus. The sequence goes on from SJYX01016820.1 coordinate 312,595, forward strand.
ATTCATTACTGATAACTAGAGCCATACTGTAGGTCAAGCAGTGGCATAGTATAATTCGTGAAAACACACTATCAACTGATATCCTCTGAAATTTAGTTATGATCTTGAACTTTAGCACAGAATTATGTAGGCTGGCTTCTCTTAGAAGTTTATGAAGAGTTTTCCTTTCTATAGAAAAACTTTTCCAGAAAATTCACTGCTAACATCACAAATACCAAGGCAAACATATCTCAACCAGCCTGCAGAAGGGATAATAATCATCATTATTAGATGATGCTCACAAGTCTATGTTGTGAAATATCAGAATTAGAAAGTTTAGACACAGATCAGCAAAAAGATTTTGCACGATATTTTCAGTTTTTAGAAAGCAGGAAAAGCTATTCACTGTAAAACAAATGAATAAACCCAGTGGTTTCAATGCAATCACTTCTGTGTCAGATAGGATGAGGGGAGGAAGGAACAAGCCAAAGATGATCAAGATTTCTGGACTGGATGATCCAATAGATGGTGTTGCCATTCACAGAGCTAAAAATCATGAGCATGTGAATAGTAAGACAACCACATCTAAGGAGGCACTAGCTATGTACCTAGGGGCTTCCCTGGTGGCTCAGACGGTAAAGAATCTGCCAGTAATGTGGGAGACCTGGGTCTGATCCCTGGGTTGGGAAGATCTCCTGGAGCAGGGCATGGCAACCAACACCAGTATTCTTGCCTGGAGAATTCCCGTGGACAGAGGAGCCTAGCAGGCTACAATCATTGGGTTGCAAAGAGTCAGACACAACTGAACGACTAAGCACAGTTATGTAAGCTACATAAGAAAGAAAAAAGCTGCTCCAATCACTTGGGTCCAAGTAGAAGTTCCTATCAGTTAAAAACAAACATTGCAAAATTTCATTTATATGGAGTTCTGAAACGATCATACAAACTGTAATGATCTGGCAAATTCGTGAAGCAGAAAGGGGATTCTATTTAAGAAAAAATGATAGCAAAAAAGATGCTGGGCCTTAATTATTAAAGCAGGATGTTACCAAATTATTTATGTTAAAAGTATTATATTTCTTCAAAATATTTTATAAGTTAGACTAGTCTGTTAGTCACTATGCCAAGTACTATGCCAGTATCTCAGGACAGTATAATATAGGTTATGTTACAGGGTTTGTTCTTAATGTTTTGTTCTTCATTTAATCTAAGTTCATGGATTTTATTAGACAAAGTAGAGCAATAAGTTGACTATAACAGTGAAATCTTATGTACAATGAACTATAGAGTTCTCAATTTATATTTTTGGCATTATAATTACTAGAATGATGAAATGAGTTAGAAATTTCTATTAAACAAAAAACTTTTGGTGTGTGTCCAGGATAAGATTTACCTATTAACTTTCTATGTATTAAAATACATACTCAGAACAGTGAACTCAAGACATTAAAATATCTCCAATCATGAAGAAAGTAACTAATAAGGAAGGATAAAAGGATCAGAAAATCTAAAAAGAACTATATTTAGAAAACATTTTCAATCAAAACTGAAACTAAGAGTATCTGAACTAAGTCAAAGATGCTATTTCTTTAAGTTCAAGATTTTATAGTAGTTGGCTATTAAATATTAGATTTCTACTATTAAGCAAATCTGACACTTACTGCCCTCCTCTTTCTACAAGTGTCTGGCAGAGGTATTTTCTTGCATTTCTGTGAGTTGGACAGTTTTCCAGTGCAAGTTCAAAATCTTCTATTGCTTTGTTTAGACTTCCTTTTGTTGCATATCTATAGATATGAGACAAAATTAGAGGAATTTATCTTGTGAGCTATTCATAAATCTTATATACATTTATCTTGTAAATATTCCTCAAAACCCATGATCCACTTACAATGCACCACGAGCTACCAAAGCTTCCACATTTTGTTTGTCTATTTCCAGAGCCTTATTGTATTCATTCATAGCATCCACATGGCGTCCAACCTTAAAATAATCAACTCCAATCTTCACACTAAAAATATATTTTAAAGCATACATAACAAATATGTCACATAATATCCAAACAAAATGTTAGCATAAATAAGTTTAAAGCAAATCAAATTTATTAGTTATTAGTCTTCAGTATTCTCAGTATAACTAAGAAACAGTCTTTAGATAATTTTTTAACAAATATTTATGAAATCCAGATATCAATATACTAATTCCTTTTTAACAAAATTAAAAAAATATTGGCTAAAATGTAAATCTTTAAAGTTTATAACATACTAGCATTTATATCTATAAAAAAGCTAATCTCAAAAAGGTATCATTTAAATTCATTTATAAACAAATTTTGTCTTAAAGATGACATAAGCATGCTTGCCTTAACTTAACCTGTTAGGTTAAATAATGCAATTGTTGAATGACAAAATCTTCATACCATTTTAAAGCCCATGATGCAGACTGCTTCTTTCTTAATGCAGAAGCAAAATCATCCTCAGAGAAATTTTTGCTATTAAAGAAAATAAAAGTCAAAACGTAAATACTTTTTTGGGTAACGACATCTCACTTTACCTGACAGATAAAAACTGAATCTCAAGCAGGAATGACTATTATTATTAAGAAGTATTTTCCTTTAGCATATACATGAAATTCTTGTAAATTTTCTGCATCTTATAAATTTTTTCTGCATCTACCTGGTCGCATGGCACACATCAATCACTGCTAAGACTCCACTCCAGAAGGAGAAGGGATAACCTAGTTCATTCAAACTTTGGCATACTGCTGCCACCAGGCTTAGGATAATCAATTATGTTCTTCAGTTATGCAGCTTCTCACAGAAGCACCACAGACCTCACCACTTAACAGAACAAATACTGATTTACTATACCTTTGAAGGCCTCTCATTAAAGATGGTGGATTAGATTCATCTATTCCTAGTTTCCCTAAAAGGAATTCAACTACTCCTGGATTAACAAATCCCAAAGAACTCTGCATGATATTCTCATAGGATTCCAAAGAATTGCTATTTAGTTCAACGCTTTTCCTTAAAAAAAAAAAAAAAAAATCACAAAATATAAAGATGATTAAGACAATTAAATAGCATGTCCCATTTTCATTATGGAAATAACATTATTATATGGGATTTAAATACTCAGTCCATTTTTGTACATGAAAGTGTGGCAATTGTGATTTGGTTCCTTTTGCCAAGTTTGAACCAATTTATGGGTTATAAAAATAAAATTAGCATATTTTGAAATAAGAGAAATTAGAATTCTACTTTCTTGTTAGAAGTTGGGCAAAATTTGCAATTTTTTAGCCAAGAAACTGCAATTAACTCATTGAAACAATGCGGATAAAATTACCTGTAGTACAAAGGAAGTTCTTCAGAACTAATTACACCTAATTTAATACCAGATAGGTGTGGTGGAAGAGATGAGCTATATAGAGACACTGCAAGCTTTTCATGGTATCTGTCAATATCCTTGATTCCAGCTTAAAAAATAAGAAAATTAAGTTGATTAGCAAAGCAGTGCAAACTAACATAAACATAACTACAGTTACTTTTTTACTAATATGAGGAAACTGATCACCTCGAATGATGTCACCAGTTTGGTAATATGATAAAGGATCCCCATGGTTACTGATTGAAGGCACGTCTCTTAGTGGACATAGAGCCTGCAACAAGAAGCACTGTAAAACACTAGACATTCTATTCTTCAAAGAAGTGTCTTCTTTTATTCTAGCAGTTCAGTATAAACAGCTAAGACTTTACAGGAACATTAAGAAAACAACTAGCACCCTAGAGTCTAAATTTAAATTTCTGTGCCCAAACATAAGTAAAAAAAGTTTTCTGGTTCAGGTCAAAGCTAAAGTCTCATGAAACTTACAATTAGTTTTAGAAACTGAATATAAATATGTATGATGAAACAAAAAGATATTTTGTGCTTATTAAATATGAAACTAAAATGTGTCCAGAAAGTAGGAGACTTCCAAGAAAATGAAATGTGAATTCTTCTAGGTTTTGGTGTGTTATCGAGTTTGCGGTACCTTCTGGTTTTCTTCCCTATCTGTCTTAATAGACAATATCAAACCTTTCAAATTAAAGCGACATAGTGTATTTCAAATTTAGATCTATTCACCTTGGGCAAAGTATCATGATGTAGAAATCACTTAACTTTTGGAGATATACAGAAAAGACAGGAATTTGTTTCTAAATTATCCACATGCAAGTATCTAATGCTGAGTACTAAATAATTAAAGACTTTTCAGCTAGAAGAGATAACCCAGGCTACTAACGAATCTCACCAGGTCCACTAATATCTGAGCACTTAAAACAGGACCCCACTTCTGCCAGCCAAAGGACCAAAACCCCCAAACCAGAAACAGTGGCAGAAACTGTAATTCTATTACTGCTAATCATTTTTTTAAAAAGTAAAAAAGTACTAATTTTTCTATTAATACTTATGTAATTCTCAAAACTAGGTCTGCAGAGTACACTTAATTACAGCTGGATGAAAAGATACAATTTTTGCACTGAGATGACATTTTTATCAAAAACAAAAACAAACAAATAACTAAAAGGTGGTTAACTTACTGTGATTTCTAAGTGGGATATATCTCTCATAACGCCACTGCCTAAACAAATTAACACCATGAAAAACCCAAATTCCCGAATGGAACTAATTCTTCCAATCACTATATCACCACGTTCAATATCTCGAAAAAACAGCTCTCTCCGGTCCATAGTAGGTATCTCCATGAATTGCTCTAAAGGTGGCATGACTGCATAATAATCTGAAAAAATAAGTAACAAAATTACTAACAACAGCTCTGTGTTCTGCTTCATCAAAGTGCTGTTAAACCAAAACGCAACAATTTTAAGACTAAACACACCATCATTGTCTTCACTAACTTCAGCAGTTGTAGGTGCATCTGATTTCCAGGAAAGTGCAAAAAGCAGATCCGCTTTTTTGGAAATGAATTTTTGTATTTCAATGTTGTCAACTCTCCTCTCTTTTCTTAAAAAGAAAACAAAATTTATGAAAACTGGTTTTTCTGCAAAACTTTTTAGTACGTACAAGCCTTTGCTCTCTGCTCTCATCGCCCAATCGTGACCATCCTAAGCTCTTGGCCACACATCCTCCGAAAAAAACTTTTAACCAGGGATCCCCTCACCGCCAGTCTGTAGATGGAGGGCGCGGAAACTTAAAAACACAGCCGCACTGTTCCAGATATACACAAGCCCAAAAGATTTTAGCTAAAGAATCCGCGCCTCTGGTGGCAGTACTAGATTTAAAAGTTCAACCCACATCCCGCATTGCCCACATTAGGGAGAAGGTACCCTCCTGCACCGTGCCCTCGAAACCTGCGCCGCAGTCCTCACGTGCTCACAGCCTCGGCTCAGCAGCCGGACTGCGGTAATGAAAGCCCGGAGCTGCGTCCCCTCTCCCGTCTCGCAGCGGCGCCGCCGTCCCATTACCTGCCCGGGAACTGCTGCTGGCTCGGCGGGCCCCGGGCAGGGTCGGCCACCGACCCTAGGAGGCTCCGGAAGTGCGGGTTGTCCTGCTGTTCGCTCCGGAGCAGGGAGAGCAAAGACGGGCCGTGGAAATTTAGTGACTGCCGCAAGAGGTCTCGGTCCATGGCTAGAGAGTGTCGTGACCAAAGGCCAGTGGGCTGCTAGCCGCCGGTTCGGTGCCCACTACTTCAGGCCGTGGTCGTGGAGGCTCAGGAAGCGGCCTGGAAGCCGCCGGAAGCACACATCGCAGACACCTCCAGAGTGGCCTCCCGGAAGTGTTCCAGAACCGCCCCCAGCGGCGGTGCTGCGGCGCGCAGTTTTGGTATCGCGAAATTGAGCGAGATTACGGAAGCCCGCAGGATTGGGGCAAGATTTTCCGGAGTTTAGGGCCGGTTGTGGATCTGAGGTAGTAAAGTGTGTAACAAGTTTTCGTTTTAAAGTTTCTGAGGTGTTATTACATTGAAATGGCCCAAGTTCTAATCTGTGGTAAATAATAATTCATCCTTGTTTTTGGCGAGGCGCTTCTAAGTGCCAGTGTCAGGAAAAGAACCCTGAACTGATAAAAGTTTCTTACCTTGGAGTTATCGCTGGATAAGTATCTATGCCTCAGGCATAACCGCATTAAAAAGACTGCTCTGGGAGACTTCCTGTTAGGCTGTAGGGCAGAAGAAAGGAAGAACATTAACATTTATTAAACACTGGAGTTGTGTTTTCTAGCCGTACCCCGTTCACTGTTAGTGATTTTAGAGTTAAAACCAGAATGACTTTAATGCCTAGACATATGCATATTTTGTTTTGTTCTATAGTCGCTAAGTCGTGTCGGACTTTTTTTTGCGACCCAGGGGACTGTAGCCCTCCGGGCTCCTCTGGACATGGAATTTTCCAGGCAAGGATATTGGAGTGGGTTGCAATTTCCTTCTTCAGGGATCTTCCCCACACAGGGATCGAACCCCCTCTCCTATGTTGGCAGGCGGATTTTTTACCCACTAGCTACCTGGGAAGCCCCAAATGTATATATACATCCCTTTTTATTTGTTTTAGTTTAAGTGTTTTCTCAAAATTTAGTGCCCATAAGGTTTACTGTGTAATTCAAGTGATTTTTCGAAGATAATTATGACAGGCTCTCACTCCTTCCCCCACACTTACTGACTTTGGATCCTAACCGCTGTACTGAGAAAACAAGCCCGGAGACTCTCAGTATATTGCTCAATATCACCAGCTGGCGAAATGCTAGAGTTAGAATTTCAACCTACCAGTGAATAGATCTTCACTGGCAGAGTTGCTGGAGAAAGTATTTTTTATCATATAGAAGGCCTGTCTTTAATATTAAAATAATGTGACTTTGTTTTATTAAAATATAGCAAACGTCTGTACTACTTAAATCGTGTATTTTAGCATCATCCTCTTGAACAAAAATAAATAGCAGTGGTTATTCTGTCACATCTTCAGCTGTGTATATTTGGAAATTTAGTTTGCCCTCTCACCACCTGGATAGAAGATCCGGTCAGAATATAGTGAATGCCTCCACACTATCTTGGGAAAAACCCAGGCAAATAGGTAAGCAGTTTATTGAGACTCCAGAAAATGAAACAATGAGTGTAACTTTAAAAGATAATAACTTTCAAGTCACGAGGAGCACATCAAGAAAGTTTAATCAGTGGTACAGACTGATTTGTGTTAAGCTATAACTTCAGACAATGGCTATTTTTAGGAAAGGGGGTGCTGTCACTGAAAAGAAAAGCTGATTTCTGAAAAGAAGCTCTATGGCCCTGATAAATAAGGTATGTGATTTTAGCTAGAGTTGATCTGTTATTAAGGGTCTAATTATCTCTGGAGGGACTGAGAAGCTAGTGGCTGAGAGGCAGATGTGGCACCTACTCTGAGGATGTCCCCTTAGAAAGCCATTCTTGAGTAACATTGCTATTGGATCTGGCTACTCTTCTTGGGCTTCCCTGGTGGCTCAGTGGTAAAATAATCTGCCTGCCAATGCAGGACAGGTGGGTTGGATCCCTGGTTGGGGAAGATCTCCTGGAGAAGGATGACACAACCCACTTCAGTATTCTTGCCTGGGAAATTCCACGGACAGAGGAGCCAGGGGTGCTACAGTCCATGGGTTTGCAGAAGAGTTGGATACGACTTAGCAACTGAACAGCAACACTCCTTTTCCTAATACCAATATCAGAGTTACTACCCCATATTTTGAACATCTAAAACTGCTGTGATATGGCCATGAAAATAGGAAAAAGTAGCTGCTTTTAGAGGATAAGCATTGTTGTCAAGAAGTGACATTTACCAAATGCTAATAAATTTCAAGCAGGGGTAATCAAAGCTCAGGCTGGGGTTTTCTATCTTTGGTTAGTTCCTTGAATGGAGTAGTGATAGTTAAGTGCAGAGGCAACATTGTTCTTCACTTTCCAAATAACACTCCCACAGCAGGGGTTTGAGCCTTTTACAGTTACAAGTGTATTTCAATTCATTTTCTGCTGGGATGGATGCTTTTGGCTTTGAAGGGGACCAAGTACTGGATCTTTGAAGTAGGACTGGAGGAAGTGAGGAAAGAAAATGGGTAAACTAGTTTTGCTTCTAGGAGAAACTAGTCCTACATATGGGGCTTTTCGAGTTGGGCATAGAAAAGTGAAAGAAAGTGAAGTCGCTCAGTCGTGTCCAACTCTTTGCGACCCCATGGACTGTAGCCCACCAGGCTCCTCTGTCCATGGGATTCTCCAGGCAAGAATACTGGAGTGGGTTGCCATTTCCTTCTCCATAGAAAGTTGACCCTTTTTTTCACTTCTTGATTTAATTTGTTTGGTTGTTGGTTTGACCATTAAAAATATTTTCAAAGTAATTTTTCCACACTAAGCAGTATGAGTGATTACATGAATATGTGGGAGGTAAGAGAGGACAGAGCATTAAAGACAACTAGATCTTTGGTGTCTTAATCGTGGGCATATTTTTATGTCAAATTCCATTTCTAAATAAATACATATTTACAGCTTTTAATAAATGTTCTCTACGCTCTGGATATTTAAATATGAAAAAAAAAACAACAACAACAACCCACATCTGGCTTTTTTCTGGCACACCATTCAACAAAGGAATAAACACAAAAAGAAACAAACATGGCACAATGGTAAGTACTATTGTTGTGAACACCTGCTATGCATCTGCTTTCCCCTTTTGTTTCTGGGGGATGAGGTAGTGGGAATTGAAGTAAGAAAGGAGAGAAGGGGGCAAGTATGTGTATTTTAGGATGAGGAACAACATAATTAAAGGAGTAGAGATGTATGAAAGCAAAATACTTTCTGATGGTTGCAAGACTGAAATTGAATGAGGGATATTTTTATTTTAAGAATGGACATTTTGATTATTTAAGTGTTTTCAGGCAAATTATAGATTGGTGGTAAGAGATCCTCTGTCTCTGTGTGAATGCACACACACACACACACGAACTCACAGATTAAATCCCTGATTTACTTAGCAAAGAACACAAAAACTTAGCTGAAAAAAGGTAGCCACATGAAGTAGAGGAAGAAACAGCATATTACAAAGTAGCTTTTCTTAGATCCCCCAATTTTCCCAAAATAACATGTGTGGTTACTGGTAACACTATGCCACAGATAAGGTCTGTCTGGATCTCAGAAAGTTGTATATTACCATTTGGAAAAGATTTACACAGATTAATCTATGACTTTTAAAAGAAATATTTGTAGACAGGTTCTTTCTAGTTCTTGAACTGATATAAACAATTTCAGCAAAGCCCATTCCTCATCTGGGGTCAAGGTTGGGATGTGTATATCAGAAAAGAGTGAGTAGAACTGAAAACATCTTAGTGATGTGTTACTACTCCTCCCTTTAATTTTTCAGCATCTCTCTCTCTCTCTCTTTTTTTTTTTTTTTTTGTTAAAAAAGTTCTTTTTTATTGCCTAAGCCAGCTTGAGTAAATTTAGGGTTTGGAACCAGAAGAACTTTGACTAATACACGAAGAAGCCACCAACTACCCTCTGCTCTGGTTTCTACTCTAATTTTGTGTGTGTGTGTGAAGAAACAGATACAGAGAGGTTAATAATTTGTTCAAAACTAATTTTAGAATACACATTATTTTACTGTATATCTGGTACTCTTTCTACCATGCTGTATCGTTAATAGGGTCGACTGAAATTATGCTCCTTAAGGATGTAATTTATAAGTATATATGTATCAAACTTATTTTATTTAAAGCAGGTCTAGTATCTTAACATCTAAAGATAATCTTGAACATTTTTTCCTGTAACAAGGACACTTGGTTTCATTCAAAAGCATGTGGTACAAGAGGTTTAGATTATGACTTGTTACCATATGGGCTTCCCTGGTGGCTCAGACGGTAAGGAATCTGCCTGCAATGCAGGAGACCTGGATTCGATCCCTGGGTCAGGGAGATCCCCAAGAGAAGGGAATGGCAACCCACTCCAGTATTTTTGCCTGGAAGTTTCCGTGGACAGAGGAGCCTGGTGGGCTACAGTCCATGGGGTCACAAAGAGTCAGACACGACTGAGTGACTAACACTTTACCATATAGGGTTAAGTTCAGTTCAGTCACGTCACTTAGTCCTGTGTGACTCTTTGTGAGCCCATGAATCACAGCACACCCAGCCTCCCTGTCCATCACCAGCTCCCAGAGTTTATTCAGATTCACGTCCATCCAGTCAGTGATGCCATCCAGCTGTCATCCTCTGTCATCCCCTTCTACTCCTGCCCCCAATCCCTCCCAGCATCAAAGTCTTTTCCAACGAATCAACTCTTCGCATGAGGTGGCCAAAGTACTGGAGTTTCAGCTTTAGCATCATTCCTTCCAAAGAAATCCCAGGACTGATATCCTTCAGAATGGACTGATTGTATCTCCTTGCAGTCCAAGAGACTCTCAAGAGTCTTCTCCAACACCACAGTTCAAAAGCATCAATTCTTCGGTGCTCAGCCTTCTNTATTTTTAGTTGGAGGATAATTGCTTCACAATATTGTGTTGGTTTCTGCCATGTATCAACATAAATAAGCCATAGATATACATATGTCCACTCCCTCTTGAACCTCCCTCCCACCTTCCACCCCAACTCCCCCTCTAGGTTGTCACAGAGCCTGGTTTGAGTTCCCTGAATTATACAGCAAATTCCCATTGGCTATCTATTTTACATATAGTAGTGTATATATTTCCATGCTACTCTCTTCATTTGTGCCACCCTTTCCTTCCTCCCTACTCCCATGTCCATAAGTCTTTTCTCTATTTCTGCATCTCCATCGCATGCTAAGTCACTGCTGTTCTGTCCGACTGCCCTAGCAATTGGTTCATCAGTATCAACTTTCTAGATTTCATATATATATACATTAATATACAATATTTGTTTTTCTGACTTACTTCACCCTGTATAATAACTGGCTCTAGGTTCATCCCCCTCATAGAACTGACTCAAATTCATTCCTTTTTATGAGTAATATTCCATTATATATATGTACCATAACTTCTTTATACATTCATCTGTCGATGGATATGTAGGTTGATTCCATGTCCTAGCTACTGTAAATTGTCCTACAGTGAACGTTGGGGTACATGTGTCTTTTTCAATTTTGGTTTGCTCAAGGTATATACCTAGTAGTTGGATTCCTGGGTCGTTAGGTAGTTTTATTCCTAGTTTTTAAAGGAATCTCCATACTGTCTTACACAATGGCTGTATCAGTTTAGATTCCTACTGTTAGGCAGTTATAATAGGAAAAAGGAGTCTAGAATGGTGGTAGCTAAAAGACAAGGAAGGGAAAAGCCCATGAAAATAGAACAAAGGAAAGTCTGAAGAATGGAGTGAGGACCTCAGGTAAAACAAACAGCACTCCTGGCTAGCCCAGTTTACATAGAGCAGATCCAGGGAGAGGAGAAAAAACATATAAACAGAGGAGCCAAAATTGGGCCGGGGGTGGGGTGCCTCTCTTCTCTTGACGTCTTTTGGGTTGGCATGCCCTCATGCCTTAAAGATGTATTTTCCTTTACTTTCTAAATAAAACTAAGAAGGCTGTGGTACATATACATAATAGAATATTACTCAGCTATTAAAAAAATGCATTTGAATCAGTACTAATGAGTTGGATGAAACTCAGTTCAGTTCAGTCGCTCAGTTGTGTCTGACTCTTTGCGACCCCATGAATCGCAGCACGCCAGGCCTCCCTGTCCATTACCATCTCTCAGAGTCACTCAGACTCACGTCCATGAAGTCCGTGATGCCATCCAGCCATCTCATCCTCGGTCGTCCCCTTCTCCTCCTGCCCCCAATCCCTCCCAGCATCAGAGTCTTTTCCAGTGAGTCAACTCTTCTCATGAGGTGGCCAAAGTACTGGAGTTTCAACTTTAGCATCATTCCTTCCAAAGAAATCCCAGGGTTGATCTCCTTCAGAATGGACTGGTTGGATCTCCTTACATTCTAAGGGACTCTCAAGAGTCTTCTCCAACACCACAGTTCAAAAGCATCAATTCTTTGGCGCTCAGCCTTCTTCACAGTCCAACTCTCACATCCATACATGACCACAGAAAAAACCATAGCCTTGACTAGACAGACCTTAGTCGGAAAGTAATGTCTCTGCTTTTGAATATACTGTCCAGGATGGTCATAACTTTTCTTCTAAGGAGTAAGCATCTTCTAATTTCATGGCTGAAGTCACCATCTGCNGACCTTAGTCAGCAAAGTAATGTCTCTGCTTTTGAATATGCTATCTAGGTTGGTCATAACTTTTCTTCCAAGGAGTAAGCGTCTTCTAATTTCATGGCTGCAGTCACCATCTGCAGTGATTTTGGAGCCCAAAAAAATAAAGTCTGACACTGTTTCCACTGTTTCCCCATCTATTTCCCATGAAGTGGTGGGACCGGATGCCATGATCTTTATTTTCTGAATGTTGAGCTTTAAGCCAACTTTTTCACCCTCCTCTTTCACTTTCATCAAGAGGCTTTTTAGCTCCTCTTCACTTTCTGCCATAAGGGTGGTGTCATCTTGTTTTTCCCTGGACATACGCCCAGGAGTGGGATTGCACAGTCATACGGTAGCTCTATTTTCAGTCTTTTAAGGAATCTCCGTACTGTTCTCCATAGCAGTGGAACCAATTTACATTCCCACAAACAGTGTAGGGGCAGGGTTCCCTTCTCTCCATACCCTCTCCAGCATTTGTTGTTTGTGGAGTTTTTGACGATAGCCATTCTGGCTGATGTGAAGTGATACCTCATTGTAGTTTTATTTGCAAACATCTTCTCAACTGTCTCTTGGCCATCTATGTCTTCTTTGGAAAAATGTCTATTTAGGTCTTCTGCCTATTTGTTGACTGAGTTGTTTGTTTTGATGTTTGCCTCATGAGCTGTTTGTAAATTCTAGAGACTAATCCCTTGTTGGTCACATTATTTGCAAATATTTTCTCTCCATCTGTGGGTTTATGTCTTTATGTTTTATTTATTATTTCCTTTGTTGTGAAAAGATTTTAAGTAGATCCCACTTGTTTACTTTTATTTCCATTATTCTGGAAGACAGATCAAAAAAGATATTACTGTCATTTATGTCAGAGGGTGTTCTGTTTTTCTGTGAGTTTTATGGTGTCTGGTCCCACATTTAGGTCTTTAATCCTTTTTGAGCTTATTTTTGTGTATGATGCTGAAGAATGATCTAGTTTCATTTTTTTCTATGTAGCTGTCCAGCTGTCCCAGCATCATTTGTTGAAGAGACTGTCTTTCCAACGCTGTGTAGTTTTGCCTCCTTTGTCACAGATAAACTGACCATAAGTGCATGAGCTTATTTCTGGGCTTTCTATCCTGTTTCATTGATCTATATTTCTATTTTTTTGTACCAGTATCATACTGTTTTGATGTCTGTAGCTTTGTAGTATAATTCAAAGTCAGGGAGCCTGATTCCTCCAGCTCCATTTTTCTATCTCAAGATTGCTTTGGCTATTCAGAGTCTTTTGTGTCTCCATACAAATTCTGAGATCTTTTTGTTCTAATTCTGTGAAAAATGCCATTGGTAACTTGGATAGGGAGGCCTGGCATGCTGCGATTCATGGGGTTGCAAAGAGTCAGACACGACTGAGCAACTGAACTGAACTGAACTTGATAAGGATTGCAATGAATCTGTAGATTGCCATGGGTAGAATAGTTATTTTGACAATATTGATTCTTCCAGTTCACGAACATGGTATATTGTTCCATCTATTTGTGTCTTCTCAGAGCTGTGAGAACTCTGTCCTGCATAAATAAGGCACTGAAGATTGGAAACTACTGCCCTAGTCCCTTGAATGTCAGTCCTGCCCCATCTCTACTTATGACAACAGTGTAGCTCAGGGCAAAATAGGAAAGTAGATGACATTTTTGATACCCACCCAGTCTTCTTGTCCTAAGCTCCCCACTTTAACTGCTCTCTCAACCTTGTGTTGTCCCAGAAGACTGCAATTTTCAAAGGGATTATATTGGAAACTACAGACTTGATGTCTGTGTCTAGTCCTCTCACTGCCATAGAGACTTAGGGTGACAGCACAGAAGAGCCAGTGAAGATGCTCAGAATGAGTCAAGGTGTTTCCAGGGCAGGCAGAGGAAACCTCGAATCACACTTGAGGAGGGAAACAAAAAAGATCAGAGCTGGAAAAAAACGTGCTGAGTACTGAGACTGAGGTGGATGGGACATAAAAAGGGAGAGGAAACTCATGGTCAGAACCTGGGATGACAGGAACTGGTTTAAAAGAATGGTGCGAAATGAAGTAAAGCAGGTAGCTCAAGATCACTGGTACAGGCACTAACATGATTACCTCTCTGCAAAAGGACCCGAGACAGCTTAAAAAATATAATGCAGCACAGTAGGAGAAACTTTCCAAGGAAATCAGGGCCAAAGAAAAATAAAAGTAAGATGAAGATGAAGTCAGGGGGAAGTAAATAGCCAAAACGCATACATGAGGTTTTGTAAAGTTGCCAGAGGTGGCTACAGAATTGGCTCCCAACATCCCACGTATCACAGAAAAGAAGAAATATACCCAGTGATATGATTCAGCATCTAGAAAACTATACAATTAAGAAATACTTGAGACAATGAAAATCTGCACTAGAAATGTAATGATATTAGAGGTTATTATTAATTACTTTTAGATATGATAATTGTATTGTGGTTCTGTTGTATAGACAGATATGTAAACATTCAAATGATATCGTGTCTGGAATTTACTTCAAATTACAGATAAATCAAGATTGGCCACAGGTTAATAATTCTTGAAACTAAGTAATGAGTACATGTGGCTTATTATATTATTCTCTCTACTTTTGAATATGTTTGACAAATTCCTAACAGAAAACAAAAAACAAAACACGTTTTGGTTGGAGAAAATGTTGATTTCTGACTTCAGTCTTAGACATTCTTATTTAACAGGTCTTGGGTGAGAGTCCTTTAATCTCCATTTTTAACAAGCATCTCAAATCTCAGATTAACTTGATGCCAACAGTCTCCAGACAACACTGAGTAAACAAGACCAAGTAAATACTGTATATATGGTTCAGAACACAAGACGTCTGCCTAAAACAGCTGTGTCTTGGGGGCCTAATAAAGACAAAACTGGGAAATTCAGTTAGATAATCAGGACATGGAGAACTTGAAGATATCACATGGTAGCTTGTAGGGAAAGTGATAATGTAATTAGATGGAGGAAAACAGCCAAGACTAGACAGCTCTGATGATGAGATGTTAGGTGTTTCAGGGCACCAAATCAATGTGGAAACACTGTACTAGAATAAACCTTAGAAGTCATCCAGAACAGACTTGTTGATCAGAATTCCCTCATCAACAATCCCTTCCATGTGACCAAAGGACTTTATTTGAATACATTATTTTCTTTTTTTCAAACTTAATGCAATGAACATGTATTACTGTACAATTTTAAAGGTAATAATAACAATAATAAAATTATTACATTAAAAAAACACAGAAGTCTGGTGTTACTCAGTAAAGGGGAACTTAGTCCCCCAATACCTCAATAGCCCAGAGGGTTCTGAGTGGTGACCTTTATCTTAGATAAAAAGTACATGATAGATGTTAGGCTACAATTAAATGCTTTAGTGTTTAAATACTTGAACCTAAGTTGTCTGGGAAATATAATCTTGCAGAAACCTTGCTCTTTAATACACTGTAAGGCACCAAAGCACACTAGTAGAAACACTAGTGTTTCATACTAGTAGAAACACAAGTTCTAGAAACACACAGCCAAGGTCTGCAGCCCAACATCAGTTGTGCAACATAAATCTCTTGGTATTCTGTTTTCTCACAGCAGCATTAGGACAGTAATACAATTTATCCCTTAGAGCTATTTAGAAAGGTACTGGCAGTCAATAAATGTAAGTTACTGTTTTTTTCATGAGGTGTCTCAGATTCACCCACTCCACATCTAGACTTATTCTTACTGCCAAGAAGTGGTCACCATGGTTAATGAATAACAAGGCTTCCCACAGCTTTATGAAATGGGCCAGCAATAAGCAAATATTAAGCCCCAAATGGTGCTTACTGAGCTGAATTATGGAGAACAAGAGAAAGAGCTTCTATTGAGCACCTGATATTTGCTAAGGACCGTACCACGGATACAAGGTAAGTAAGACTAGACCCTGCCCTCAAGGAGTCACTAGTCCTGTCTGTAATGCTATTTACAACTCAGAGTGTTACTGAAAATCAGAAGTGAGGGATATATAACCCAATCTGGAGTTCAGAGAATGCTTCCCATAAAACAGGAGTGAGCCAAGTCCTACTTATAACTTCTTCTCTTACACAAAGGCAAAACCCAAGTCACTTGGGCATGTGGTCCAAAAACTTCACCAGGAGGAAGGGAAAGCCAGGGCTTCTGCATATGGCCTCCAAGCTGCATAGGGCATAACTTGCCCAACTGTACATGGAGGCCCTGGAAAAGACCTCAGGCCAGCTTTGCCACCATTTACATTTTGTGACCCTGGGTAAGTTATTGCTCCTGTATGGTCTTCCTCATCTGTCATAAAGGGTCTGGGCAAGGTTCTTATAGCCTGTGGTTCTTGTGGACTTGCCAAATGACCTTGAGCTCACAGCAATGTTTCTCTAGAGCTAAAGCCATTGTAATAACTCCTATTAGTGACCAGAAGTCAATTGGTGCTCTCCACCTGGAGGCTATGTTTTAGGGCCATTCCTGGTTTTCATTCTTGCAGCTGACATGAGGTTGTCTTAGCTCATGGAAAAACATCGCTTCCTAATGCAAACTGCCCTGGCTCGGGAATATCCCCTGGAGTAGGGCATGGCAGCTCACTCTAGTACTCTTGCCAGGAGAATCCCATGGACAGAGGAGCCTGGTGGGCTACAGTCCATAGGGTCATAAAAAGTCAGACACAACTGAAGTGACTTATCATGTATTCAGTGCAAACTACAAGGATTAAATGGCACTCCACTCCAGTACTCTTGCCTGGAAAATCCCATGGACAGAAAAGCCTGGTAGGCTGCAGTCCATGGGGTCCCTAAGAGTCGGGCATGACTGAGCAACTTCACCCTCACGCATTGGAGAAGGAAATGGCAACCCACTCCAGTGTTATTGCCTGGAAAATCCCAGAGACAGTGGGCCCCTGTCTATGGGGTCGCACAGAGTTGGACACGACTGAAGCGACTTAGCAGCAGCAGCAGCAACTTGGGTCTACAGAGGCTATACCATTATTAAGGTATTGAACCGGGTAAACAAATCACTCCAAGGCCTTAACTCTAATAAGTCCATGAACTGGTCAAACGGATTAGGGCATGGTACCTGGCAAGTGGCGTAACTGGATTCTACTGTAACTGACATAAAGAGAGGAGTATGTTTAAAAGGACTGGGTCTCTGGCCCTGTTGGGCTGCACCCCACAGGCCTACAAGGGCTTCACCCTGCAGGCCTAAAAGGTCTCTCTACCCAATAGGCCTCTCTACAAGATCATTACTTGCCCAGCTTCAGGACCAAAGGAAAAATCTAGAGTCAGCAACAGAAACACTGATGGTTTAACAGGTAGGGAGAGAGCTTATATGTTTGAAGCAAGGTCCTGGAGCAATTCACTACCATTTGCAGCAGACATAGCAGGACGGTGGCAGACTTTGCCCTGGGGACTAGGTTACCAGTTAGAGGAGGAAATGACGTCAGGTCGGCTTATCAGTTACCAGGGAAACCAGCAGAGGGGCACGCCCCTTTGATTAGCTATTGGAACAATCATCAGCTGGGACTGGGACAAGTATGTAGGAAGGTCAGTTCTGTGACTAGGGTGCAGATGAAGCCAGCACTGGTCCCGCAGGTAATATATCAGAGGACAGTCACCTAGAGTGGTCTGAACATACAAACCCTCGACCCTTTCCTCAGGAGGCTGTCCAGGTGATTCTGCCAGTATTAAGCAAGCAGTCAGCCTAAAATTAGCATTGAGAGAACACGTTCTGTTGCACCTTCTATTTACAAACTGCAGCCTCATCAGTGTGACCGGCACCTCCTCACACTGCCCTCACCCCTCTGCCTTGGCCAGATGGGGCACAGGCTGCTCAGGCTACACGGTGATTGGAGCTGCAAACACTAAGAGCTGTGTTTTGGCTCTTGCATCCCAAATCCCTGAGCTCCCACCCCTGTTGAGCCTGGGCCTCTGTTGTTTGCGTAACAGGAAGGCTTGGGAACTATCCTCAGGTTTGCTGCTGGGTTTCCATTCTCTCTTCATTTTCTACAGATTATTTAATTGGAAAAAAAAGTCCATGTAAGAAAATATTTTACCACCCACTGTAGCTTCACTTGAAGTGCTTCCAAAATCTACAGTTTTCTGTATCATGGGATTCTGGTCTGTGCAGAGTAAATAAAACATTCAGATGTACTAAGATTCTTAAGAAATAACAGAAAATCTGATGTGTAAGGTTTTATATAATGGGGACTTTTTGCCTGAAAAGAACACCATGAAACAAATCTTAAGAACATGTGGAGATCAAGTAGAGGCCCAAGAGGTTAGTAACCTTCCCCGGTGTGCCTGCGGGAAACTGGAGTCTAGGTCCAGTTAGCACTGGATAGGATGACAGTTGGTACCTCGGAGGTCTGGTGTCTAGCTCTGTAACTTTCGATGAGACTCTGGGCTGCCTGCAATTTCTCTTTGGAACCCATTTCTCACTTCTAAAATTGGGGGAGGGGTGGGGAGGTGGGGTGGAAATTCCTCCCTGCCTGGCTCTTTTGAAAATTAGGTACATACACTTCTATATGTATTAAGAACTTGTCACAGTGCTTTCAAGTAGTGTTACTTAAAATTCTTTTCTAGCTTAGCACTGCTGCACTGGCCTAGGAATTCACACCTCCCACAGGACCTCTTTCCAAACTCTGTTATTCAGAGTCATTTCCCAAGCTAGATCTGGTCTTGCTTTGATCCAATTAGTCTTTAAATCTATTGTCTACCCTATGGAACAAGATTAAAAGGTTGCTGACAACCACCTTTATGAACCAGTATTTTTTAAAAAAAATCTCATCAAGCAACATGTGGTGGGAATGCTTCTTCGCATTCCTGGCTCCCCTGAGGAGTGACTTTTCCCCCAGATGCTCCCGGTCACTTCTCCCGCCTCTTCCTGCTCCATTCAGAGGGGAAGTGGGTTACTCAACTAGGGTGAGGCAGCCTCACGTCTCCCTTCTATGTGGTACCTGTCTGCCTGCATAGGGCATGGTGCATTTACAGTACCTTTACTGGGAAGTCTGCTACTGTGGCTGGACCCCAGAATAAGACAGACTCTCCCTCCTGGTTCTTCAGGCACAGCTAGACACCTGTAGGACAGGGCCTTGATCTTTACACATATGTCCTGGCCGACAGCAGCCCTGGGCATATGCTCTCTGTGTCTACACAGGTGAGGAAACAGAACTGCCAGGCTTCCATTAGCATGAAGGGAGTTACATGGGTGTTATTCTTTTCATAGCACAATAGTTCAGCCAGAGACAGGATATATGAGGAAATCACTTGGAGTCTGGGTATAGACTTGTTTTTAAACACATGTGAGACATTCCCCAAGAGTCTCCCAATAACCCCTAGAAGAAGGACAAGAGGTCCCAGTGAGTCCTGGTGAACTGTTAGAGGAAACGGGTCAATGCATTTTCTGTATCTTTAGGCAGTTGAGTTCTAGGCATTTCAGTTATTAGAATTCTATGACTCTAAAACAATCTTTTCCTTTTCAAATAAAAAAATTTAAAAATCCTATACTCCAATAATGTACTGCTTATATGTGATGCCCTTTAAAAGAGAGTCAAAGACTCCTTTCCAACGTCTGATTAACTTATGTCCTAACATTTGGAACTGACACATACTGTCTTCTAACGGGAACTCTGCATCGTGCATCTTCCATTCACCACTCCAAACCCACTCTGCTTCCCTTTCCACCCTGCTCTGGGCCATGGAGGCTGGCCTAGAGGGAATTCGTCAAGGGGGTCTGCTGAATTCAGCCAATAGGAGGCCCTCGTGGGAAATTAGAGAGTGGAGGGTCGCAGTATTTCCCTCCCCAGCTTTCTTCCTGCTGGGTTACCATTTGCATGTGTCCCTCTACTGAAATCCACAGCTCCTTTTCAGGGTTCTCTGAGGCCTATGGGTAGCAATGGCCCCCTACTATTATCAGCCCTGAAGCAATGTACGATCCCTCAATGTCTCCCTGAATCCTGACTACATCTCTGTAAAAAGTCCCTGTATTAAGTTTTTCTCAAATTTCGTAACTTGACCATGCTGCCTGTTAACACTGGGACTCAGACTGATTCTCTGTATTAATGACTTGATTTCTATTTCAAGTGCTACCTCTTGTCTTAACCTGTGTAACCTCCCTGCATAATCTCTGGGAACCTGACCTTGTATCTGGGCCTAAGTTTCCTAATACATAAAATGAGAGGTGATGAGATGGAAAAACTCTTCCAGATCTCATATTCTTGAAGTTACTAGAGAGCTTTTATATCCAAAGTATCTTCTACAACTTAGCATGATATCTAACATACAGAAGGCATTCAGTGTTTGATAAAATTCTAAGCTATGTATCACTTCCCTTTTTATATCCACTAAAAATGTGCTTCAGGAAGAGAAAATGCCAAAGAAACCATGTGTTTAAGTATACAGAATGAGCATTAAGATTACCTTTCCATCATGACTGATAATAATATATTTTGTGCTTCTCTGAACATTTAAGTCTCCACAGAGGTAGTGCTGTGTAGCTGGAAGAGCATGGGCTCTGGAGACAGCCATCATTTATTAAGCTAACTGTACAACACATAATACTGAGCTGCCTTTATGAAGACTGTATGTAATTGGGAGTAGAGTGATCTATTCAGAGTGTGCCAAAGAAACTACATTTTCAGGACAGTCTTCCAGCCAGATGATGTCTCCATATAGTCTTCCTTTTTTATGGCCAACATTAACCCTAGAAATCTCTCTCCTGAGAAACAGCTCCAAGTCACACGGCTACTTGAAATCAGAGCAGAAAGTGGATTCCCGGACCACACTGTTCCCTATTTTTATTTTTCTCTCTTCTGGCTTGAACTTTGGCCCACGGCTAAAGACACAGACTCTTTTCCAACATATAACCTCTTACTGGCTTGGACTTTTATACTCAAAATCCTAATGTACCCCCATGGTCATCGATCTGCCTGTGCTAAAACCATGATCAAGCTTCGACTTTTGGCAATTGATAAAAAGCCTGGGGTCTTGTGTCTCTGCATTTAACTGTCAATTTTTAAAAATTATGTTTTTAAGTCAATTTCCTTTTAGCGAATATTTCATGTGACTGAAATGAAGATGGTTTCTTATAAATCACTGATTTTCATCAGTAGTCATGCTTAGAAACTGCCATTTATTCATCATCAGAATGATGAATAATACTGGCATATGACCAAGAAATGTAGTAATTGTTCTAAAGAGTATTGACAAATAAAGAAAGAACCGTTAGACTTCAATATAAATTATTCTTAACTCTAACAGGAAGATACAAGGAATACCAATTCTTCTCAGAAGCATTCTCTTTTTGACACCCCCCACTATGATTCACAGAAATTCTACCTAGTGGCCATGGACAGAGACACAGCTAAAAGCAGACACTGATGGTTTTTCTCATTTCTGCAATCCTCACTTCTCGAGAAGCCAGGTAGGCTTATTTTTTCTTTTCTTTTAAAACTGTGGTAAAATCTACATAATATTGATCATTTCCACCATTTTTTTTTCAAATGTATATACCCTCAATTTTTTTATTTTTTATGAAGGATAATTGCTTTACAGAATTTTGCTGTTTTCTGTCAAACCTCAACATGAATCAGCCATAGGATTACATATGTCCTCTCCCTTTTGAACCTCCCTCCCATCTCCCTCCCCATCCCACCTCTCTAGGTTGATACGGAGCCCCTGTTTGAGTTTCCTGAGCCATACAGGGAAGTCCCAGCTGCTGTTTTACATATGCTGATGGAAGTTTGCTGTTACTCTTTCCATCCATCTCGCCCTCTCCTCGCCTCTCCCCATGTCCATAAGTCTACTCTATGTCTGTTTCTCCACTGTTGCCCTGTAAATAAATTCTTCAGTACCATTTCTTCCAGATTCTGTATACATTTTCATCATTTTTAAGTGTACAGTTCAATGCCAAAAGTACAATCACATTGTTATGCAGTCAGAAGTTCTACACCTATTAAACCAAAACCTACCATTCCTTTCTTTTTCTACCCCCAGCTCCTGGTAGCCATCTGCTTTCTCTCTCCATAACAGACCAAATAGTTTGCCTGATCTTAATGAAAGTTGGGTCACAAGACAGACCCTTCAACCTCCCCAAAGTACATAGAGATGAACAGGAGATGATCACAACCAGCTAGCACAGNGCATGAGGTGGCCAAAGTACTGGAGTTTCAGCTTTAGCATCATTCCTTCCAAAGAAATCCCAGGGTTGATCTCCTTCAGAATGGACTGGTTGGATCTCCTTGCAGTCCAAGGGACTCTCAAGAGTCTTCTCCAACACCACAGTTCAAAAGCATCGATTCTTCGGCGCTCAGCTTTCTTCACAGTCCAACTTTCACATCCATACATGACCACAGGAAAAACCATAGCCTTGACTAGGCAGACCTTAGTCGGCAAAGTAATGTCTCTGCTTTTGAATATACTATCCAGGTTGGTCATAACTTTTCTTCCAAGGAGTAAGCCTCTTTTAATTTCATGGCTGCAGTCACCATCTGCAGTGATTTTGGAGCCCCCCAAAATAAAGTCTGACACTGCTTCCACTGTTTCCCCATCTATTTCCCATGAAGTGATGGGACCGGATGCCATGATCTTCGTTTTCTGAATGTTGAGCTTTAAGCCAACTTTTTCGCTCTCCTCCTTCACTTTCATCAAGTTCCTTGTGCTATACAGTAAATCCTTGTGATGATCATCTTTTAGTTTTTAAATAGTAACCCTTTTTTATTTTATTAATGGCAACACTACAGAATAATTTCAGAGACTAGAAATGTATTATTGCTTTAGGATATTCCCTTCTTAATGTAATCTGTTGGAAGAGCCAGCATATCTTGGTAAAGATTCAACTTTGATCCTATTCACTTTAAATGTGACATTTGAGCATTGGTAAGCATCAAGTGGTCAATTTTCCAAATACAGTTAACTGAATGAATGATTTAATTCATCCAGCAGATATTGTTGAAGAATTAGGCAGTGTTTCAGATATTAGGGATATAATAGTGGAAAGATACACCAAGATTCCTGCTTTCATGGAGCTCACATTCTGGTGAAGGGAGACAAAACAATAAACATATTAAGTAAATAATGTAATATGGTAGAAGGTGGTACTTCACTTCAGTTCAGTTCAGTTGCTCAGTCGTGTCTGACTCTTTGCGACTCCATGAACTGCACCATGCCAGGCCTCCTATCCACCACCAACTCCTGGAGTTTACCCACTCATGTCCATTGAGTCAGTGATGCCATCTAACCATCTCATCCTCTGTTGTACCCTTCTCCTCCTGCCTTCAGTCTTTCCCAACATCAAGATCTTTTCAAATGAGTCAGCTCTTCGCATCAGGTGGCCAAAATATTGGAGTCTCAGCTTCAACATTAGTCCTTCCAATGCACCCAGGACTGATTTCCTTTAGGATGGACTGGTTAGATCTCTTTGCAGTCCAAGGGACTCTCAAGAGTCTTCTCTGACGCCACAGTTCAAAAGCACAAATAGCTGTTAAAAGAAGGGAAGTGAAAAGCAAAGGAGACAAGGAAAGATATACCCATTTGAATGCAGAGTTCCAAAGAATAGCAAAGAGAGATAAGAAAGCCTTCCTCAGCAATCAATGCAAAGAAATAGAAGAAAACAATAGAATGGGAAAGACTAGAGATGTTTTCAAGAAAATTAGAGATACCAAGGGAACATTCATGGAAAGATGGGCTCAATAAAGGACAGAAATGGTAGGGACCTAACAGAAGCAGAAGATATTTAGAAGAGGTGGCAAGAATACACAGAAGAACTATGCCAAAAGATATTCATGGCCCAGATAATCACGATGGTGTGATCACTCATTTAGAGCCAGACATGCTGGAATGTGAAGTCAAATGGACCTTAGGAAGCATCACTACGAACAAAGCTGGTGGAAGTGATGGAATTCCAGTTGAGCTATTTCAAATTCTGTGAAAGTGTTGCACTCAATATGCCAGCAAATTTGGAAAACTCAGCAGTGGCCACAGGACTGGAAAAGGTCAGTTTTCATTCCAATCCCAAAGAAAGGCAGTGCCAAAGAATGCTCAAACTACCACACAATTGCACTTATCTCACATGCTAGTAAAGTAATGCCCAAAATTCTCCAAGCCAGGCTTCAGCAATACATGAAGGAAGAACTTCCAGATGTTCAAGCTGGTTTTAGAAAAGGCAGAGGAACCAGGGATCAAATTGCCAACATCTGCTGGATCATCAAAAAAGCATGAGAGTTCCAGAAAAACATCTATTTCTGCTTTATTGACTATGCCAAAGCCATTGACTGTGTGGATCACAATAAACTGTGGAAAATTCTGAAGGAGATGGGAATACCAGAGCACCTGATCTGCCTCTTGAGAAACCTGTATGCAGGTCTGGAAGCAACAGTTAGAATGGCAAAACGTGGAAAAACAGACTGGTTCCAAATAGGAAAGGAGTACGTCAAGGCTGTATATTGTCACTCTGCTTATTTAACTTATATGCAGAGTACATCATGAGAAACACTGAGCTGGAGGAAGCACAGGCTGGAATTAAGATTGCCAGGAGACATATGAATAAACTCAGATATGCAGATGACACCACTCTTATGGCATAAAGTGAAGAAGAACTAAAGAGCTTCTTGATGCAAATGAAAAAGGAGGGTGAAAAAGTTGGCTTAAAGCTCAACATTCAGGAAACAAAGATCATGGCATCCAGTCCCATTACTTCATGGCAAATAGATGAGGAAACAGTGGAGACAGTGGCTGACTTTATTTTGGGGGGCTCTAAAATCACTGCAGATGGTGACTCCAGCCATGAAATTAAAAGATACTTACTCCTTGGAAGGAAAGTTATGACCAACCTAGACAGCATATTAAAAAGCAGAGACATTACTTTGTCAACAAAGGTCCATCTAGTCAAGGCTATGGTTTTTCCAGTGGTTATGTATGGATGTGAGAGTTGGACTGTGAAAAAGGGTGAGTGCCGAAGAATTGATGCTTTTGAACTGTGGTGTTGGAGAAGACTCTTGAGAGTCCCTTCGACTGCAAGGAGATCCAACCAGTCCTTCCTAAAGGAAATCAGTCCCAAATATCCATTGGAAGCACTGATGCTGAAGCTGAAACTCCAATACTTTGGCCACCTCATGCAAAGAGTTGACTCATTTGAAAAGACCCTGATGCTGGGAATAATTGAGGGCAGGAGGAGAAAAGGATGACAGAGGATGAGATGGTTGGTTGGCATCACTGACTCAATGGACATAGGTTTGGGTGAACTCTGGGAGTTGGTGATGGACAGGGAGGCCTGGCGTGCTGCATTTCATAGGGTAGCAAAGAGTCAGACACGACTTAGCGACATAACTGAACTGGAAAAATCATAGCCTTGAGTCGATGTACCTTTGTTGCAAAGTAATATCTTTGCTTTTTAATATGCTGTTTAGGTTGGTCATAACTTTCCTTCTAAGAAGGTGGTAGGTCCTATAAAAAAAGGAAGTAAGTCAGGGTTACGAGCATTGGAAGTGCAGAGGAGTAAATGTAGTACATTTAAATAGAATGATCAAGCAGGTCTCATTGAGAAGCTGACATTTGAAAAAAGACTTGAAGGAGATGAAGGAATTAGTTATTCAGCTTTTTGGGAGAAAAGAGTTCCAGGCAGAAGGAACACCCAGTACAAAGGTCCGAGGATAGATAGGTACTTGATGTATTGGGAACAGCAAGGAAAACAGTGTGGCAGGAACAAGATGAGCATAGGCTATTGTAGGCTATTGGAGGAACTGGCATTTAGTCTTCATGGAATAGGAGTTGCTTCAGGGTTTTAAGCAGAAAGGCACATTATGACTTTCATTATGAAAGGATCATTTTGGCTGCCATATAGGCTGGAGTTAACTAAAAACCTATTGCTTATAAAGGAAAGGAAAAAAGTTTTATAGAAAACTATCTTTTGTTTCTTAGGAAATATAATTTTATTTTAAAATTTACCCATCATTGCATAGAATGAGAATATGAAGTTTTAATGGTTACAGGAAGGTTAAATATATGAGCAACTATTACCATGAGGTAGGAAGTTATCATAGTGGAAACAGTTTAGCCCAGGAGCCCTGGTTGTGTTTTGGGAGCAGACCATCTAATCTCTCAAGATTCTTGTCACCTTTAAAACTAAGACGTTGGATACAAGAGCTTTCATAGCTAACCTTAACACTATCTGTTCTATCATAAAAACAAAAACCAAACCAGTCCAAGTGCTAAAACTGCATGCCTCTCTTTAACCCACTGTGCTTCTTTTTCTATGAAGTAGGTAGGAAGTTCTTTTCTATCATATTGCATTGCTGGCAAGTATAGGTTCCTGCTGTGGTTAAGTGGATTCTCTAGTTCCAATTGGTTATGGATAGCAAAGAGACCAGCCACAGACATCACAGAGAGACATAGACTGGTCATGACAATTCCATGAGGTAGTTGTTGCACTGTGGGATCCTGTTTTGCAATGCAGAAATTCAAATCAGGCTTGGTAGAATGATACACACTAACCAAACTATTTAGACATTGATTTAGAAACAACATTGAGGATGCTTAATGGTGAAATATAAATGTCATGTACACCAGAAACTCATGGACTTTCAATATATTCTTCAATGAGATGCCAACTTTAGTCCGAAGAAGTTTGTTTGTGAGCCTGGAATCAGAGCAAAAGCAGTCTGTTGCTTGATGTTAATGACTAATTCCATCGAATAGCTCAGACTGTAAAGCGTCTGCCTACAATGTGGAAGACCCGGGTTCAATCTCTGGGTCAGGGAGATCCTCTGGAGAAGGAAATTGCAACCCACTCCAGTACTCTTGCCTGGAAAATCCCATGGATGGAGGAGCATGGTAGGCTACAGTTCATGGGGTCACAAAGAGTTGGATACGACTGAGCAACTTCATTTTCACATAATCTTATGCATTTTCTGTATATGAGTGTTTCTGCTAAGGCTACCAGATGCTGTGGTCACCTAGGCACCGCCTCTGTCTCTCCCTCTTTTCTCTTTTTCTCTCCTCCACTCTCTTTCTCTCACCTCTCACTTTCTCTCTCTCCTATCTCTTCTTGCCACACACACACACACACACACACACACACACACATACACATATATGGTTGTAGTTTCCATATATATAGTATATATTAGTTATAGTCTGCATACATATATTGTATATATATATATATATATAATTATAGTTTCTGTTTGTAAAGAAGCTTTCAAAGATTTTTTTTTACCTTTTTTGAAATGGAGGCCCAGCATATAAAGCAGATAACAACAGAATTTTGTTGGAACATTGACAGGAAGATATTGAGCAACATATTAACACCTCTGGCATCTCTCCCTGCCCTGCCATGGCTGGAGAGGCATGTTTAAGTAATATCTGAGACTTGTTAACAGATTACTCCTTCAGCAGGGCTCAATATCATTGATTATGTTTCAGCTTAAGTTATAATCATATCATTATTATCATAATTATAATCATAATCATTATTCTCTGTATCTATACTGTAGTTACTCTGGGATTATATATTTCTCAAACTCTCCAGTCACACACACACATGTCTCTTCTGCTTGTAGTCACTTCCACAGATGGTGATTCTTGTGCATTGTGCTTTGATTTTTCCTAGTTTCATTTTCTGAGAGAATAGTCTGGTTTCCAAGTTCAGGAGAGCTCCATTTTTTGCCCTAATAAATTCACTATGAAGCTGTTTATAATTTGGTCTCTATGTATCCTATCTCATTTTCAATCTTGTCCATTGTCATCAAGATTCAGCCACATGGATTTTTGGATATCTTCCAAGTACTCTTAAGTTTTTCCCAATTCAGAGCTTTTGTACTTGCTATTTTCTGAAATATTCTTCCCTTACTTTAAAATATTATTTCTTTAAATATGTGGGTATTAGTTTAAGGTGACCTCTTTTGTCTCCATTTATTTCCATCTTAACAGTTATCCTAATTTATTTTCATATTGATTATCTGTCTTCCCCACTAAAATATAAGATCCATGAGGACAGTTCAGTTCAGTCACTCAGTCGTGTCCAACTCTTTGCGACCTCATGAACCACAGCACACCAGGCCTCCCTATTCATCACCAACTGCTGCAGTCCACCCAAAGCCATGTCCATCAAGTCAGTAATGCCATCCAACCATCTCATTCTCTGTCATCCCCTTCTCCTCCTACCCTCAATCTTTCCCAGCATCAGGGTCTTTTCAAATGAGTCAGCTCTTTGCATCAGGTGGCTAAAATATTGGAGCTTCAGCTTCAACATCAGTCCTTCCAATGAACACCCAGGACTGATCTCCTTTAGGATGGACTGGTTGGATCTCCTTGCAGTCCAAGGGACTCTCAAGAGTCTTCAACACCACAGTTCAAAAGCATCAATTCTTTGGCACTCAGCCTTCTTTATAGTCCAACTCTCACATCCGTACATGACCATTGGAAAAACCATAGCCTTGACTAGATGGACTTTTGTTGAAAAAGTAATGTCTCTGCTTTTTAATATGCTGTCTAGGTTGGTCATAACTTTCCTTCCAAGGAGTAAGCGTCTTTTAATTTCATGGCTGGAGTCACCATCTGCAGTGATTTTGGAGCCCAGAAAAATAAAGTCAGCCACTGTCTCCACTGTTTCCCCATCTATTTACCATGAAGTGATGGGACTGGATGCCATGATCTTAGTTTTCTGAATGTTGAGCTTTAAGCCAACTTTTTCACTTTCCTCTTTCATTTTCATGTATAGGCTCTTTAGTTCTTCATTTTCTGCCATAAGGGTGGTGTCATCTGCATATCTGAGGTTATTGATATTTCTCCCAACAGTCTTGATTCCAGCTTGTGCTTCTTCCAGCTCAGCATTTCTTATGATGTACTCTTTATATAAGTTAAATAAGCAGGGTGACAATATACAGCCTTGATGTACTCCTTTTCTTATTTGGAACCAGTCTGTTGTTCCATGTCCAGTTCTAACTGTTGCTTCCTGACCTGAACACAGATTTCTCAAGAGGCAGGTCAGGTGGTCTGGTATTCCCATCTCCTTCAGAATTTTCCACAGTTTATTGTGGTCCACACAGTCAAAGGGTTTGGCATAGTCCATAAAGCAGAAATAGATGTTTTTCTGGAACTCTTTTGCTTTTTTGATGATCCAGTGGATGTTGGCAATTTGATCTCTGGTTCCTCTGCTTTTTCTAAAACCAGCTTGAACATCTGGAAGTTCTTGGTTCACATATTGCTGAAGCCTGGCTTGGAGAATTTTGAGCATTACTTCACTAGCATGTGAGATGAGTGCAATGTGCAGTAGTTTGAACATTCTCTTGTTCAGGACTTTCTACTCAATAGCTAGCTCAGTGTCTGGTGCATATAAGGTACTAAGGAAATATGTTTGAGTGAATGAATAACAATGAAGAAATAATTACATGTAGATACCACACCCACTCAGAGTAAGGGATAGGATGTAGCATGTCATATATGTCACATATATGGTTGAGCTAGGCTTAATTAAAAGACGCTTACTCCTTGGAAGAAAAGTTATGACCAACCTAGATAGCATATTCAGAAGCAGAGACATTACTTTGCCAACTAAGGTCCGTCTTGTCAAGGCTATGGTTTTTCCAGCAGTCCTGTATGGATGTGACAATTGGAATGTGAAGAAGGCTGAATGCCGAAGATTGATGCTTTTGAAATGTGTTGTTGGAGGAGACTCTTGAGAGTCCCTTGGACTGCAAGGAGATCCAGTCAGTCCGTTCTGAAGGAGATTAGCCAGATTTCTTTGGAAGGAATGATGCTAAAGCTGAAACTTCAGTACTTTGGCCACCTCATGCGAAGAGTTGACTCATTGGAAAAGACTCTGATGCTGGGAGAGCTTGGGGCAGGAGGAAAAGGGGATGACAGAGGATGAGTTGGCTGGATGGCATCACTGACTCAATGGACGTGAGTCTGAGTGAGCTTCGAGAGTTGGTGATGGACAGGGAGGCCTGGCGTGCTGCAATTCATGGGGTCGCAAAGAGTCGGACACGACTGAGCAACTGAACTGAACTGAACTGAGGCTTAATTAACCATGAAGAGGACCTGGAAATAATTTCATATTCTGGGCTGTGATACCACCTCTTGCCTTGCAAGGTAGTCATGGCAAACAAAACATGTCATCTGAGAGTTATAGCAACAAGGAAAAGGTGGTATTTCAAAAAAGTGATTCACACTATTTATTCAATGTGGAATAAAAGTGCTTTCTGGACAGGTGAGAGGAGCATAGTAACTGAATACTCCAGAAGCAGATGGGTTGATTTATTTTTAAAAAAGCTTAAAAGGAATTTTTTTTCCCTCTTTAGCTCAATTATGATTAAATGGTGTGATAACTAAAAAACAAATGTAATTTTTTCTCTTCCTCCTGGTTTACATTTGGTTGTTGTTCTTTATCTTGTATTAATCTTTTTTGATTTCATTTTATCTGTGATTAAGTGTTGTCCCCTCTGAGATGTGACTAGGAATAATCCCTTTGCAGTATTCTTTGTGTATATATATTTATATATATATATAAATTTATAAATAAATAAATATATATATTTATATATTTATAAAGAGATTTATTTTAAGGAATAGAATCATGTGATTATAGAGTCTGACAAGTCCAAAATCTGCAGGCTGGGCAGGCAGAAAGAGCTGATGCTACGATTCAAGTCTGAAGGCCATCAGGCTGGAGATCCAGGAAGTGCTGATGTTGCAGTTCAAGTATAAATGCAGAATTCTCTCTTGCTTGAGGAAAGTCAGTCTATTGTGCTATTCTGCCTTTCAACTGATTGGATGAGACCTACCCACATAATGGAGTGCATTTTGCTTTATTTAGAATCCACCAACTTAAATATTAATTTTATCTCAAAGCACTGTCACAGAAACATCCAGAATGTTTGGCTACATATCCAAGCACCATGTCCCAACCAAAGTGACACATAAAATTAACTATCACGTTTGTGTTGTATTTCAATGCCACATTTTAAGGAAATGATGCTTATTTGGAGCTGTGCAACCCCATGATGGCAAAGCAGCTAGAGACAATGTCATGTGAAGAACAACTGAAGGGACAGGGTTGTTTAGAAATTCTGCATTGTTTGGCCTACTGGGTTCCACACTTGTTTATACCCAGTATCTTTCTGAGTTGAATCATCCCGTCTTATATCAGAGTTATAGTATGAGTTGTAGACATTTCACTATTCTTTGGCTTGCAATTGCTTCGATTTCAGTTAAGTGCCTTTATCAACAAAATTTCTACGCTTGTAGTTTTTTATTTTGCTATTTCCAAGATCTAGAACTTAAGATGATTTCTTATTCAGTCTTCTGATTTCTGCAAAATAACTTCCATGTTGAGCCTTGAGTAAAACATTTTCTGCCTTTTGCATAAACATGTTTTTGCCTTTTGATTCCCTGCCTGGGAATCATTGACCCCAGGTGATTCCCTTTGTAGGAATAAAACATCTCTTCTTATGGTAACAGCCTTAACTGTAAACTGTCTCATGCTCATTTCTGTGGGCACATTTCAACCCTATCCCCAGAAATAACAAACAAAACCAAGAACCATCATGTTAGGAAAGGTCTTTGATTTTGGGTTTTTTTGTTGTTTTTTCTGTGACACTTAGACCTTTCATTAGCTGTTGGATCAGAATTTATTGTTTTCATTTTTTGTATTGAATGAATTTGTTATATTCATTATTGGCATCATGGTGAGTAGTATGGGTGTAAGAGTTGTAATTTATTCATTCATTCACCTAGTGTTTACTGAATATCCACTTGTGCCAAGCATCTTGAGGTGCTGGGAATTCAATGATGAACAAGTCATAGAAACATCACATTTGAAAAAGATAGCATGAATGGTTATTGCCACTATTTTGCTTTCATCCTGATGAATCTTCCTTAATTCTAAATCTATGGATACAAAAGTGAATTATTTCCATAGGTTTTATCAGTTATACAGAATAAAAGGACTAGCACTCTTCTTAAAATTTAAAGATTTAGAGATGAATAAACCTCACAATCGTATAGTATCATTTCACAGTAACATGTCATTACATTGATTATTTCTGTATAATTAAAATATTTCCAAGTCTTTGTCATTGGCTCTTATTAAATTAAGGATAATTCATTTCCTGTACTGTATAGCAAAAGAGTATCTGTAGGATCCTTGGAATTAGTGGAATAAGAACTGAATTATTGGAATTGAAATTTTTATACCATTTACTAGGAAATTTGTTTTATGGAATATTCTGAATTGACATAATCCCCTTTCCCAGCATTCATGGAGATAGAGAATGTTGAATTGTGAGCAAGTGTTCTTATGACAGATTCTATTTAAAATGATTAAACACAAATGCATTTTGTATAAGAAATACTAAGTGAATTAACAGCATATAAATGCTGAAAATTTCTGGGAAATCTCATTATTTACAAGCCAACTTTTTTCCCAAACATTGATGCCTTACCTCTTCTTTTTTTATTTTTATTTTTTTAATTAATTAATTAATTAAACTTTACAATGTTGTATTGGTTTTGCCACACATTGACTTGAATCTGCCATGAGTGTACATGTGTTCCCTATCCTGAACCCCCCTCCCACCTTCCTCCTCATCCCATCCCTCTGGGTCATTCCAGTGCACCAGCCCCGAGCACCCTCATGCATCAAACCTGGACTGGAACTTCATTTTATATAGGATATTTTACATGTTTCAATGCCATTCTCCCATATCATTTCGCTCTTGCCCTCTCCCACAGAGTCCAAAAGACTGTTCAATATATTTGTGTCTCTTTTGCTGTCTCGCATACAGGGTTATCGTTACCTTCTTTCTAAATTCCATATATATGTGTTAGTATACTGTATTGGTATTTTTCTTTCTGGCTTACTTCACTCTGTATAATAGGCTCCAGTTTCATCCACCTCATTAGAACTGATTTAAATGTGTTCTTTTTAATGGCTGAGTAATATTCCATTGTGCATATGTACCACAGCTTTCTTATCCATTCATTTGCTGATGGACATCTAGGTTGCTTCCATGTCCTGGCTATTATAAACAGTGCTGCAGTGAACACTGAGATACATGTCTTTTTGGCATGCTTGTCCTATTTAGGTCATACACTCTCCCAGTTTTCCAAAAATGTCTTCTCTAAGGATAGTCTGAACTTATCACATTTTCAGTTTTTGAGGGAACCATGAAAATCCTCTTGGATATTTCTTACTTAAATCCCTATTTGCCCTCTTCTAATGGGTTTATTATCCTAAGGCCTTGCAGTGAACAAACACCAGTTCCCTATCCTGTCATTTACTGCAAGCTCATATTATTAAATTCTTAAACTTTTCAATTTTATTAGAAAAGAGGAGAACTTAATCCCTTCTTTGTTCTCTAGGAAATTGCTTTTCCTTTGTTCTCCAAAAAGTCATTTTTAATTCCCATATTCTTCTCTTCCAATAACTTCTCTTTTGTTCTGTTTTATGAATAAATCTACTAGCTGATCTCTCTACATGGTGTATCTGAATTATAGTTATTACAGTAGTAATAAAATTTGACTATACAATCACCCTTATGGCAGAAAGTGAAGAGGAGCTAAAAAGCCTCTTGATGAAAGTGATAGAGGAGAGTGGAAAAGTTGGTTTAAAGCTCAACATTCAGAAAACAAAGATCATGGCATCCGGTCCCATCACTTCATGGGAAATAGATGGGGAAACAGTGGAAACAGTGTCAGACTATTTTTTGGGGCTCCAAAATCACTGCAGATGGTGACTCCAGCCATGAAATTAAAAGACGCTTACTCCTTGGAAGAAAAGTTATGACCAACCTAGATAGTATATTCAAAAGCAGAGACATTACTTTGCCGACTAAGGTCCATCTAGTCAAGGCTATGGTTTTTCCTGTGGTCATGTATGGATGTGAAAGTTGGACTGTGAAGAAGGCTGAGCGCCGAAGAATTAATGCTTTTGAACTGTGGTGTTGGAGAAGACTCTTGAGAGTCCCTTAGACTGCAAGGAGATCCAACCAGTCCATTCTGAAGGAGATCAGCCCTGGGATTTCTTTGGAAGGAATGATGCTAAAGCTGAAACTCCAGTACTTTGGCCACCTCATGTGAAGAGTTGACTCATTGGAAAAGACTGATGCTGGGAGGGATTGGGGGCAGGAGGAGAAGGGGACGACCGAGGATGAGATGGCTGGATGGCATAACGGACTCGATGGACGTCAGTCTGAATGAACTCCAAGAGATGGTAATGAACAGGGAGGCCTGGCGTGCTGCAATTCATGGGGTTGCAAAGAGTCGGACACGACTGAGCAACTGAACTGAACTGAACTGAACAATCTATTTTATATACCTATTGAAATTTAGGGTGGGTTTTGATAGTGTGATTTATGAATTATTAATTGATTTTTTTCCTAGCATAAATGATTAAATGATGATCCTCTTCTCAGTTGGCACCTACATAAAAGGATATCCATTATTTTAGGGGTTGTCAATAATGTTTGTATAAATGAGACGATCAAAAGCCTTGACTCACCCTTCCACAATAAATAAATGAATAAAACTGGGTAACATATATGAAACAGCTGTTTTCAGAGATTGTACAACAGGCAGTGCAAAACTACAGTGTCTGAAAGAAGGAAATCAAGCTAGATTAGTCCTACAATTCCCAGTTTTCTGGCTGGAGGCACTTCACAGACAGACAGTTGTGAAGAGAGGTGGAACCCAGACAAAACATGGCAGCCTTTCTACACTGAGGAGACAAATGACTGAGTCAGAGAGGCTTAGGAAACTGTAATTTATGGACCAGAGGGCCAAAAACAAGGGAGGGAGGTAGGGAAAGATCTCCAGAAATTTGTATGGATGTTCCTTTAAGCATTTTGACTGAATACTAAGCTGTACATATATGAGGTGAGACTCCACAAGACAAATGAGTACCAGCAAAGGAGCAACTATAAGAAAGCTATAAACTGAAAAACTGTCAGAATTTCACAGGGTTGATAGATGTTTGAGTTCTGACCAGTTGGGTGGAAAGGCCTGTTTATGCTCAGGGAATTCAATAGAGATCCCCAAATGGATATGCCATTCATTTTACTTCTAAGAAGAAGGGCTAAAACTATCTCTAGAGTAAAATCTGTTCTAGACTAACCTTAATAGAGTTAAAATAGAAGCTTCAAAATGATCATGTTATATTTCAGGGGTAGGCATACCTCAGAGATATTGTGAGTTCCATTCTAGACCCCTGCACTAAAGTGAATATCATAATAAATTGAGTCATATACATTTTGGGGTTTTCCAGTGCATGTGAAACTTATGTTTATACTATACTGAAGTCTGTTATAAAGAATGCAATCTAAAAAACCCTTAAAAATTACATATCTTAATTAAAAATATTCCTGAAAAAAGTTTACCATCATCTGACAATGCAAATGGTAACAAACTACAGTATCTATGAAGCACAAACAAGTGAGATGCTGTAAAACAATGTATGCCTGTAAATTAATTACTTACCAGAACAAAACTCAGCTCCCTTTAATGAAACACAAAAGTCATTCAACAATAAAATTCTTCATATTAAACATTCATTAAAAAATTGCTGGACACATGGAGAATCATGAAACTGTGACCCATAGCCAGGTGAAAAAAAAAAAAATCCATCAATAGAAATAGACCAAGAAATGAAGAGATGATGGAATTAATAGACAAGGACTTTTAAAGCACTTACTATAAATATATATAAAGATTTAGAATGGTAATGGAGATAGAGAAAAGATAACTTTGTTATTTTCTGTGTAAATGAAACTAATTCCCTTGGAATAAATTATGGGGCAAGTATAGGGAGAGGAGAGAATGGTCGTGAATCCTCCCCCTCTTACTCTGATGGGTTTGCTCTCTCTGTATCACTGTTTCTCTCTGGGACTTTGGTAGACTTGCTGAGGTTTACCACACTATGACAACAACTAAGAGAAAATTATGGAACAGAGTGTTCTCTAGAGATGGTATGTCACAGCAAGTGCCTGCTGCAACCATGGAACCTTTGTGGTCCAAGAGATGTACGAACAAACAGTGAACAATTCTCTGTGTTCACAAGAAAGGACCCAAAACATAAGTGAGAAAGAAAGACTCAGCAGATTTGGCAGGAGGTTTACCAGTCTCTCAGCCTGGGTAAGAAGAACCCTAGGGAGATGGGAGAAGATAAGAGGATGCTGCCACATCTCAATGGATTATCAACAACACAGTGGTGAAACATGATCTCCAAGGATACCATTTTCCAAAAATGAGACCGATTAAAATGCAAAATGGATAGCTCCTGTACCCAGATATCATTG
Source organism: Oreotragus oreotragus (assembly GCA_006410675.1). Classification (NCBI taxonomy): domain Eukaryota; kingdom Metazoa; phylum Chordata; class Mammalia; order Artiodactyla; family Bovidae; genus Oreotragus; species Oreotragus oreotragus. The sequence continues at coordinate 349,055 of SJYX01016820.1, forward strand.
TGGCATATTTAAGTCCCCCAGCTCAACAGGGAGGAGGAAGAGGAGAAAGGGAAAGCAATCTTAAATAGGAATGAGTCTTCATTTTGATACATCTTAGTTTGTTTATTGTTAAACAGTCTAAAAGAAAATGATTTCCTGCTCTCCAGTTGCTTTTCTAATCATCTAGCTTTAGATTTGTTACTGGATAATTTTAGAGATGTGATCTTTCTGTAGAGGAATAAACATAAAGCCAGCCTATAAACAGCAGCAGCCTATAAACCTATGAGAAGTTATGTGCTTGGTGTAGGTAAGCAATTTCAAAACAATATGTAGGTACATTATTAAGAGAAAAGGTTAAAAAAAGCACAGTACACAGCTAAAAATAGATGATTTTCTGTATCACTTTTGAGATGTGATGATTAAGTACTTGCCTTCTTTACTTTGTCTTATCAGCAAATACACACCTGCAGTAAAAAAACTCCATTTACCCTATAAATGTGAACTGAGAGAACTAAATTCTGTGTCTACCTGTTTTGAGCTTTTCTTCCTTAAACAGGTTGATTTAAGGGGAGTATACATCCAGGCTCAGCCTTAATAGTCACTTGCCACTCACATGGTTTAATTTACTGTGGACTGCAAGTTCATATGGTGTCCCTGGCTAGTTTATATGAGGCACAGACTTTCCTTTCCTCAGGATTTGACTTTAAAATGTCACCTAGTTTTTAGGTCACGTGAATTTGTTTGGTTCTCAGTTTCTAAAATAATCCAGGCCTTTCCAGCTTTAAGTTTCTGTGACAGTGTGCTTTATGTTTGAAAGTAAAGATGTTTCCTTTTCAGAGAAAAATATCCCAAAGTGTAATTTTATTATTATTAGCCCGAAATTGACTCACTAATTCATCTTTCTATGCCCATAGTTTGGAAAGAAGTGACACTAACTAAAAAAGAAATGGCTCCCTTTTTTTTTTTCAAGAATTGGTGTCCTAAAGAGAATGCTTATGTGTGCACACTGCTTTTAGATCTAGAAAGCTAATATAAATGTTTAATACTACAACAAATCAAATTATTGCCAAGATGAAAAGTTTTATATACATATTTATATATAGCGATATCTACATATATGTACATATAAATATATACATATTAATAAGTGTGCCATGGCTTTATTGGCATCAAATGTAGAAATAAAAGAAAAGTGAAAGTTTTTACCATATTTTTCTAATGCTCCACGGTCAGCCTAAACTGGTGGATTCATATATTCCTGAATGTCATGATAATTAGAGCTGAGACGTGAATTAGATTACCAAATAGGCTTCTGTGGTCACTCGTTGTCTTTCGGATGCCTATCTTTTTACTACTTTTGGTAACACTACCCACCTTTTCCCCACCCTCTGTCCTTGGGCTTTGTGTGGCTTACACTATTGAGTCTAAGAACAGGCATGTGATTCCTTATAGGCCATCATGTTTCGTTCCTGTTTAAACTGATTGGTTTAGGAATGAGCAGGTGACTTGACTTAGGCTGCTGAGAGTTAAGCCCAGGAACTCTCTTTAAACTTGTTGAAAGGACCTTGTTTGTTTGTTTTTTACTTTATTATTTTTATTTTATTATTCTTTTACTTTTTTCAAAAAGAATTTTTGAAATTCAAAATTTCAGCCTGAAACTGCTATCAAATATCTTGCCGCTTTGAATAAAATCTACACAGAAGGGAGCACAGCTAAGAGATGGAAAGATACTGAATCCCATGACATCCTTTGAAATGCTGAGTGAAGATGGGCCTGAAGATAGAGCTACCTTTATAGTTTTCAGATACTTAGGTGAATATATACCTTTATTTGCTTAGATAAGCTTGAGTTAGATTTTATGTTATCTGCAAAAGAGTACTATAGTAGATATTTTCCATTTGCCCTCCAACTTTACTCCCTACTCTTCTCCCTTCTGTCTACGCCCCAGAGGACTGACATATCTGGACTTCATCAGAGAGTTCTGTTACCCTCTGGCTTCTGGTTATGTTCAGCCAATGGAAATCTCTCTGAAAGCTTAAGTCAGGGCAGTTACTCCCTATTATTCTTAGGGGTTCTCACTCAGAATAATATGTTGATTGGTCTTTCTTGCAGCAGATGTAGATCTTGTCATATCCTTCTCTCTCCAGGTTTGAACAGTCATTTTCTCCCTTCATACCCTCGGATGTAGGGGAATAGTACCACCCTACAACTGCTAGCCCTGGATTAAAACATTGTGCTTAATTAATTTCCTGTAATCCTTCCCATACTTTTATAGTCTATTAAATTATCCTCAGTCATCCAATTTCAGGCTAATCCAGAGTTTTCTGTTTGTGTCAGAACCTGAGTGGTTCCTACTCTGTTTATTTGGGCTTCCCAGGTGGCTCAAATGGTAAAGAATCCACCTGCAATGTGGGAGACCTGGCTTCGACTTGGCTTCCTGGGGTCAGGAAGGTCCCCTGGAGAAGGAAATTGCAGCCCATGCCAGTATTCTTGCCTGGAGAATTCCATGGACAGAGGATCACAAAGAGTCAGACACTACTGAGTAACGCTTTCACTTTCAATATAAAGGAAAAAAAAAACAAACATAAACCACATAAATATGTGGTAGTTTAAAGGCAATCAGTCTTTCCATTTGAATAATTTATTGCTTGGTATTGAACGCTCAATTGAGTATCAAGACAAGGCCTCAGACTTTTTGCAATGCATAGAATTTTAGGAAGTCTTTGGTGAAGGGAACTGAGGCCTGTTGGCATCTATATGAGCTGGGGCTTATTTAAGATTTTTTGGATTCTTTTCTAGTCTGTCACTTCTAGAAACTACCTTTTAGTGCAGCCATGATGGGAGTCTTCTTTGTTATCCATAGTAGCTCTAAGTAAGAGTCACAATGCTCTCACAAACTTACATTTTCACTTCTTCAGGTCGTAAAAAGAAGGCAACCTGAATTTCTTTGAATAAAAATGAATAATCTAGAAATGAACACCAAATTAAATGGCATCAATCTATATGCACATAAATATTCATTTACGTCTAGTGAATTTACACTCTGATAATTTGCTTATAATTTTTTTGTACCATCTATATAAAAAGGGTTTCCTAAGAAAATCAACAATGTTAATAAAATTTGCATGTTTATGCTAAAAACTACTTGAGAGCAAACTTTCCATGGGTCTTTATATACTTCAGAAAGACATAGTTGTAAAATGCTAATTTCCAATTACTCACTGAAGCAGTTAACTAGGTATCATGTATTTATTGTATATATTTTAAGTAGTAAGTTTACTTTAATACATCTTTCAAACTTTTTACCACATTAGCCTTTATTTCAGTTAGTCTGAATGATGAGCATTGATGAGCATTTTTCCTGATATAATATTTAAAAATTAACCTTTGAATGTATATAATGGATTAACAGCTGGTGGCTCAGCCTGCAATGTGGAAGACTTAAATTCAATCCCTTGGTCAGGAAGATCCCCTGGAAAAGGAAATGGCAACCCCCTCCAGTATTCTTGCCTGGAAAATCTCATGTAGAGAGGAGCCTTGTGGGCTACAGTCTGTGGGATTGCAAAGAGTTGGACACGACTGAGTGACTAATACTTTCACACTTCTTTCAGATATTCAGTATTAGCCTGAGGGTGTGAAGTATATTCAGTAGTCAAGATTAAGCAAAATATTATTTACACGTTAGGTTGAGAATACTTTATTAAATCAATCAAGATATTTTTCCCCGTCATTAGATCTTCCTGACTTCATTTACAGCACATTCTTTACATGCAACAGCAGTTCAAACTAATAATAAATATATGGCTGCTATAATTTTTGAAACTTTTTATTGTGATAATGGACCAAAATATTTGAAATTGTCTCTTGTTTAAGGAAAAAATATCTAAGCCATAAGATTGCTACGTGTACAGGTTTTATGCATGACACATTTCCTCTTAATCTCTTTTGTGACAGTCCAAATAGAGTCAGTATTGCTAAGAGAGCTTTCTAAAATGGAGACTGAGAAGCTACTGAGGAAATGTGACTTATGTACCTCTCAGTCCAGATGGAATCTGACCTTTTGAACACTTAGCATCCTACTCAAGATACTTGTCCATCATGTACCCTAATATAAATTTGTGACAGCCTATCTACTTACTGAATCCTTACCCTAAAACAACTTGTGATTCCTTAAGGACAAATATCCCCTGACTTGCATCAGTTCAATTCAGTTCAGTCATTTGGTCATGTCTACTCTTTGCGACCCCCATGAACTGCAGCACGCCAGGCTTCCCTGTCCATCACCATCTCCCGGAGCTTACTCAAACATGTACAAGGAGTCGGTGATGCCATCCAACCATCTCATCCTCTGTTGTCCCCTTTTCCTCTCACCTTCAATCTTTTCCAGCATCAAGGTCTTTTTCAATGAGTCAGTTCTTCGGATCAGGTATATTGGAGTTTCAGCTTCAGCATTAGTCCTTCCAATGAATAATCAGGACTGATTTCCTTTAGGATAGACTGGTTGAATCTCCTTGCAGAAGACATCTCCAACACCACAGTTCAAAAGCATCAGTTCTTCAGCACCCAGCTTTCTTTATAGTTCAACTCTCACATCCATACATGACTACTGGAAAAACCAAAGCTTTGACTAGATGGACCTTTGTTGGCAAAGTAATGTCTCTGCTTTTTAATATGCTGTCTAGTTTGGTCATAGCTTTTCTTTCAAGGAGCAAGTGTCTTTTAATTTCATGGCTGCAATCACCATCTGCAGTGATTTTGGAGCCCAAGAAAATAAAGTCTGTCACTGTTTCCATTGTTTCCCCATCTATTTGCATCAGAATCTATCACTATTCTCTCACAATTTAACATCCTTGTGGTTTTTGTCTTTTTAAACTCCTAACTCTCTTCTTCAGAACAGTCTTTTGGTTTCACCTAAATCTGTGTGTCCCAAATTACAATTCTTTAAAATGTTTTTTTTTTTTTTTAATTAATTTATTTTTGGCTGTGCTGGGTCTTTGTTACTGTTGCTTTGCATAGGCTTTCTCTACTTGTGACAAGCAGAGGCTGTTTTTCATAGCGGTGCACAGGTTTATTGTGGTGGCTTCTCATTGCAGAGCACAGGCTCTATGGTGTTCGAGCTTTAGTAGTTGTGGCACACAGGTTCAGTAGTTGCAGCTCATGGGCTCTAGAGCTCAGACTCAGTAGTTATGGCGCATGGGCTTCAGTTGCTCCATAGCATGTGGAATCTTCCCAGACTAGGGATTGAGCCATGTCCTTTGCACTGGCAGGAGAATTCTTTTCCACTGCACAACAAGAGAAGTCCCCATATTGCAATTCCTAAGACCCCCAAATAAAGCTCTTTGTTTTTTGCAGCATCAATACTGATTATTGTTTGACATTTTCAAGACTGTATTAAAAATATGTACCAGTCTTCACAGAAATCTAATAGATTTAAGAAAATATGATTTATAATAATAGTTAATAATATACAAGAGTTAAGCAGCATGAATTAGTGCTTCACTATGCTAGGCACCCTTGTTGATTAAAGGGTACCATAAAATATGTTTCTTGCTTTTAAGGAGAATAAAATTTAAGAGAAGTGAGTTATCAAAAGTATAATAAGTATACTATTTATACAAGTAGTATAAAAAGTCTTGACATTTCAAAGAATAGATATGTGGAGGACTATTAGATGAAGAAAGACAGAATTTACAGAATGCTGGCTATGGCTGCAATCTGGGCTTTAGTCCTGGCTATAGCACATGCTAGTTATATGACCCTGACTAATTATCCTGAGACAAGGTTCTTAAGATTGAAATGGTTACTTACCTGACCATAAAATCACTGGAAAGATGTGTCTTATGCCCTCATCTTTTCCCTACTAAATCCTCTTTTTTTTTTTTCCTTTAGTTTCCTTTGATATATTATCTAGAACTCCATCTTTACCTGTGCTTTCAATTCTGTGAGTGTGCTCGGTCGCTCAGTTGTGTACAACTCTTTGCGACCCCATGGACTGTAGCCGCCAGGCTCCTCTGTCCATGGGATTTTCCAGGCAAGAATACTGGAGTGGGTTGCCTTTTTTTCCTCCAGGGTATCTTCTCAGGCCAGAGGTTGAACCCACATCTCCTGCATCTTCTGCATTGCAGGTGGATTCTTTACTATTAATGTCTTCCAAAGAAACAGTCTGAATGTACCAAGGGTACCTTAAGTCCACATACTCAGAAAGTATATTGATAATAAGATTTATTACAGTGTGTTTAAAGACTCAGATGGTAAAGTGTCTGTCTACAATGCGGGAGACCTGGGTTTGATCCCTGGGTCGGGAAGATCCCCTGGAGAAGGAAATGGCAATCTACTTCAGTTCCATGGACAGAGGAGCTTGGTAGGCTACAGTCCATGGGGTCCCAAAGAGTTGGACATGACTGAGCCGCTTCACTTTCCTTTCTTTTCCTAGAGTGTGTTTAAGATGATGGCAGAATTTGCCCCATTGTAATTTTCACATCTATGACTTCAATTACCAGTACATTAAAGTTGAAAAAGTAAATAAAATTGTGATCATATTTTCATTTTCAAAATAGCACTCCAGAATCAGATTATAGGGAAAAAATAGAGGAAAAAGAATGGACCATCCAGGCAAAAAATTATGAAGCTCTGAGCTCAGGCAATGAATGGTACAGGGTATGGATCATAATTAAAGAGGTATTTAGGAGGAGAATAGGCAGATTTTTGGATGTTTGCTAGAATTCCCTCGTGAAACCATTTTGGCCTTGTGCCTTCTGTGGGCTACTGTTGTGAAAAAGTATATTTATTTCTTTTATGAAAATTAGTTTGTTGGACATTTTATATACACTAGGGTTAATATTCTGAATGTATATATTTCATCTAGGTTTTACAATTTATTAGCAGAGTTGTACCGTGTAATGTCTTATGATTTTTTTTTTAAAGTTCCTGTTTAATGATTATTTTTATATATTTGTGTTCCTTTTTTGCTTGATTAATTAGCTAGCTGATTCTTATTTTGCTAATATTTTCCAAAACTGAACATTTTAATTTATTCTTTTTTATATTTATAACTCATTATTTTGCCATTATTTTTAATATTGCCTCTTTTTCATTTTCTGTTTATTTTTAATTACTCTCAAGTGAAATTTTATCTACTGGTGAAGAATTAACATCTCTGTATTAAATAAGTCCTATTTAAGAAAAAGAAATGTCTGTCAGTTCAAGTGGATATTTATTTATTGCCTTCCTTTCATTTTTTTCTGTATAACCATTTAAGTCTATGATTTTTTTCTCTGATCTTCACTTTGATTGTATCTCATTGATACTGATAAATAATACTTCATTTCCATTATTTTTATTTGTAAATAATTCTGAAATTTCAGTTCCCCTTTCCCTTGAGTTGTTTAATCATTACTTAACTTTATATGGAAAGGTCTATTTATGTTTTAATTTTGTTATTGATTTCTGTGTTTTTAATATGAGAGAATTATTTTTGTATTTTTGTACTTTGTTATGCTCATTGAGATTTTCTTTGAACCATAATATATTGACTGTCTTCATGAATGTTTATGGGATCTTGAAGATATATTTGGCATGCAAAGTTTGATATATATTCATATAATTTACTGTTGTTTAGGATTTCTATACCTTTATTTTTTGTCAAGTGTCTTGGACTGAAAGTAGAATATTAAAATTGTGCATTACTGTGTGNCTTTGAACCATAATATATTGACTGTCTTCATGAATGTTTATGGGATCTTGAAGATATATTTGGCATGCAAAGTTTGATATATATTCATATAATTTACTGTTGTTTAGGATTTCTATACCTTTATTTTTTGTCAAGTGTCTTGGACTGAAAGTAGAATATTAAAATTGTGCATTACTGTGTGTTTCTGGCTATTTTTCCTTACATTTCTTGTGTTGCTCAGTTGTGTGTGACTCTTTGCAACCACATGGACTGTAGCCTGCCAGGCTCCTCTGTCCATGGGCTTTCCAAGGCAAGAATACTGGAGTGGGTAGCCGTTCCCTTCTCCAGGGGATCTTCCAGATCCAGGGATTGAACCCTGGTCTCCTGCATTGCAGGCAGATTCTTTACTGTCTGAGCCACTAGGGAAGCCCCTATATTTCTTGTAGTTTTTGCTTTATGAGGTGATATCACATAAGTATTCAAAACTATTATATATTCATATTCTTTTGCTAATGACATGTCATTTATTGTCATTTATTTTATTGCTTAAGGTACTGAACTCTAGTTTGTCAGGTATTAAGATCATTATTCCTTCCCTCTTTTTGTTTGCTTTTATTTTGGTATACCTTTGTCCATCTCTTTATATTTAAACTTTCTGAATAATTTGGTTTAGGGATTTCTCTTATATATGGTATAGAGGGGGGTTGTACTTGTAATATATGAGTTTGAACTAGTTAATATTATTGATGTTTTGGTGTTTGTCATTCACATTTATTATGTTTCCTTTGCTCTTTTTTATATTGGTTTAGAAAGGTTTGTATTTTTATTCCAGTGTATTTTATTTTATACTAATTCTAATAATTTTCTTTATATATATCCTTCAGGGGAAGGCAATGGCACCCCACCCCAGTACTCTTGCCTGGAAAATCCAATGGACGGAGGAGCCTAGTGGGCTGCAGTCCATGGGGTCGCTAACAGTTGGACAGACTGAGCGACTTCACTTTCACTTTTCTCTTTCATGCATTGGAGAAGGAAATGGCAACTCACTCCAGTATTCTTGCCTGGAGAATCCCAGGGATGGGGGAGCCTGGTGGGGTGCCGTCTATGGGGTCACACAGAGTCGGACACGACTGAAGTGACTTAGCAGCAGCAGCATATATCCTTCAGTACCACTTTTTCTTACTTAGGTCTTTGTTTAGTTTATGACTTTCAGATGCCATTGTTTCATTCTCACCTATTGCCTGTGTTGGTACATAGACATTTTGTAATTTAGTCTTAATTGTTGACATACATTTTTTTCTAATTTCTCCCATTGTTTGGTTAACTATGACTTCTCATTTCTCTGTTCCTTGTTCACTTCTAGATTGAGTTTTAATATTTTTATATCTATAATTTTATTTATATGAAAGCATTGTTAGTTTTCTTTGTTCTGCGGTTGCCATCTTCCTTCATATTTTCCTTTCTGTCTTCTCTTTGTAGTTTTTGCAGCTTAAAACTTTTGATTTCTCTTCAATTGTGGATGAGAAAATTTGAGGTACAGAAAAGTTTAATGATGAGTTTAGGGTCACACTGCTGCTGCTAAGTCACTTCAGTCGTGTCCAACTCTGTGCGACCCCATAGATGGCAGCCCACCAGGCTCCACCGTCCCTGGGATTCTCCAGGCAAGAGTACTGGAGTGGGTTGCCATTTTCTTCTCCAATGCGTGAAAGTGAAGTCACTCAGTCATGTCCAACTCCTAGCGACCCCATGGACTGTAGCCTACCAGGCTCCTCCATCCATGGGATTTTCCAAGCAAGAGTACTGGAGTGGGGTGCCATTGCCTTCTCCACTACTAACTGTGAAAGAATGGAGATAATGACTCAGGTCTTTTGACATCTAACATGTGACATTTCTGAGCTACGCTAAATTCAAAAGTACAGTTTTACAATGAATAACAGAAGCAAGGCTAGTGAGAGACAAAATATACAAATAGATAATGGCCAGATCATATATATGAATAGAACTCTGGCCCACAATTTGAAGCAACTTGCCCAGGAAACTGACTCATTGCCTATAGTAAGCAGCTGAGGAATCCAGCTTGCTATTAATCTGACTGGTAGGAAGTCAGGGGTCTACCTCTCATAACAATTAAAAAAAAAAAACCCAACCAAATAATAACCCTATTACAATTTGCTTCAAATGCCTAGGACTTAATTAATAATGAACAGCTTCCCTAATTTTTGTCCCAGATTCCTATTTAGGACCAACCAGAAAAAGCCAAATATGTACCTCTAACTACTTGCATAGGATGTCCCACTTCTAGTTAGTCAGTCTGCAACTTCTTCACACTAACAGCCTCCATTCAAGGAATACCCGAAACCTTTCCTTTTTTCCACTGCAAAGCTTTCCCCATTCCTTTGCCTGCTTTGAGTTTCTGCCAAAATGCAAGTGATAGTGGCTAGCTCCTCTTTTATAGCAAGTTCTGCATAAATAGCCTTTGCTTGTTTTAATTTGGTTGATCTTTATTTCCACACTACTGTTCCTCATTGATTATATTCTATGCAGCCAAAGATGGAGAAGCTCTATACAGTCAACAAAAAAAAGACCAGGAGCTGACTGTGGCTCAGATCATGAACTCCTTATTACCAAATTCAGACTTAAATTGAAGAAAGTAGGGAAAACTGCTAGACCATTCAGGTGTGACCTAAATCAAATCCCTTATGATTATACAGTGGAAGTGAGAAATAGATTTAAGGGCCTAGATCTGATAATTAGACTGCCTGATGAACTATGGAATGAGGTTCGTGACATTGTATAGGAGACAGGGATCAAGACTATCCCCATGGAAAAGAAATGCAAAAAAGCAAAATGGCTGTCTGGGGAGGCCTTACAAATAGCTGTGAAAAGAAGAGAGGCGAAAAGCAAAGGAGAAAAGGAAAGATATAAGCATCTGAATGCAGAGTTCCAAAGAATAGCAAGGAGAGATAAGAAAGCCTTCCTCAGCAATCAATGCAAAGAAATAGAGG
>SJYX01016820.1:364155-377276 GCA_006410675.1 Oreotragus oreotragus
GACTGAAGTGACTTAGCAGCAGCAAGCAATGGCACCCCACTCCAGTATTCTTGCCTGTAGAATTCCATGGACAGAGAAGCCTGGTGGGCTGCAGTCCATGGGGTTGTGAAGAGTCGGACACGACTGAGTGACTTCACTTTCACTTTTCACTTTCATGCATTGGAGAAGGAAATGGCAACCCACTCCAGTGTTCTTGCCTGGAGAATCCCAGGGACGGGGGAGCCTGGTAGGCTGCCGTCTATGGGGTCGCACAGAGTTGAACACGACTGAAGTGATTTAGCAGCAGCAGCAGCAGCAGCAGCAGCAGCAGCAGCAATGTTCCTCATAATCAAATTTTTCTTTCAACATGTCTCAAATATAACTCTCCCAATAGGACCACCTTCCCTTTGATCGTCTCACAGTGGCCTCATCCTCATTTCTCATTTTCCTCCTGGTGTATTAGACATGACAGAGATGTGCTCCTTACTCCTCACAGTCATTTCTAGGACCTTTAACTGCCACTCTCATCCCACTTTTTATCTGAGGTTCAGATAATCCATCTGGTTATCTTATGTCCACTTGCACTTTTGGTTACTGGCTTCCATACCCGTTCCTGTCTTCACTGTGTTGCCTGGGGCATATTTACATTCTCTGACCCTGAGTTGTCCAGTAAGGAAGCCAGTATTCATATATGACTATTAAGCACTTGAAATATAGCAATCAGATTGAGATGTGTTGCAAGTGTAAAATACACAATAAATTTAAAAGATGGCAAAAGATAAGAAGAGTGTTAAATTCTCACTAATTTTTATATCATGTATTGACATTTTAAAATTTACTTTTGAAATTGGGATAAACAATATATTCTGAAAATTTCATTTATTTCTTTTTACTTTTTAAAAATGTGGCTACTAGAAAAGTGTAAATTATATATGTGCATATTATCTTTCTATGGTCATTGGTCCTTTTTCTTGTGTATCACAAAACTGAGATCCCCACTTTCTTGCTTTTCTTCCTTCCTTGACCTCTATAACTCTGAGTCACTAAAATTCTTATCCAGTTTCCTTGTTTACTATTCTTTTGTCCCTTTCACTGGCTTCTCTTCTTCTTCATAAAGTTCCATCCATGTAATTTGCTTGTGTTTCTTTATTCCTTCTCTTGAGATGTTTCATCCATTTAAATGTCATCAGTTCAGTTCAGTTCAGTTCAGTTGCTCAGTCGTGTCCGACTCTTTGCGACCCCATGAATCGCAGCACGCCAGGCCTCCCTGTCCAACCACTGCATAAATGTAAGTGATAAATCACCCTCTCTGGGTCTGCCCCCTCTTTAACTGTATTATTGTAACAGCAGTTTTCTACTAGACATTTCTATTTGAGTATCCAGTCATCAGTTTTAAGATTCTGTCTCAAGTGAAATGCAATATTTTTCTCTCAAAACCAATTCTTTTTTTTTTCTATTTCTGCTGGTGGTGTCATGATTTTCTTTATCACCCAGCTTGAAACCTCTGATTCAAGTTGTACTCTTCTACCTCTCCCTAGCCTCTCCTATCCATTCAGCCCGGAAGACCAGAAAGCTCTTTTTCCCTCATGGGTTTTCTTGTATCCATTCTTTCCATCTGGTGCTATAGATGAATGTACTCCCATACTTCTCAGGCAGCTGCTTCTTTCTGAACCCAGAGTACCTGGGAATATGGCATGGGTATGAAACACCCAAGGCTGGGGTGGGGAGTGATAATGACCATTTCCTAGATAATTGTTCCAAAGAGATTTATTCACAGTACTTAAAAAAGTGCTAACAGATATCATTATATAGTTTATCTATGAAACTAGAATTTTTTTGAAAAAGGAACTGTTCTTATTAGTTCCAATCAGAATCAGCATTCTATATTTGGAAGTAAAGAGTTAAATGTAGACATACAGGCAGAAAAGACAGGATGAAAGCATAGTATAGACATTAGAGAAGTGGAAGAGGAGAGAAATGAACCTTATCACTCAAGCCACACTGACTATGAAACACATTAGAATCATAGTGTTATGAAATATTTTTATAGGATATATATTGGGACTGTGGAAAAGACTTTGTAAGTACCAAGCTTTTTGCATTACTAACAATATTTTGAACTATTTAATATTTTGTTGCTTTCAATTTTAAGTCTTCTTTCCTCCTCTCCTTTTTATTTTTTGACAGAAGTTAGTTCCTAGAGAGACAAAAATCATTTCATGCATTCTTTTAATTCTTTTGACACTTTCTACATATATAGCATTTTTTTTTTTTTTTTGTCCATAGGAAGACACTCTACATTCTCAAAGACAAGACAAACATCTTCAGGGAAGAAAAGCATAAATATCTTGGGTGGCCCTGGTTAGAAGTTACTTAGAAATTCAAATTAAATATAAGCACTATATAATAATGCAAAATTATATCTGAGTTTGGGCTGACTGATCAAAGATGGAAATGCCAAGAGACTGTGCCCAAATAAACTGCCAGATATTTTTTCAGCAAAATGGGTTTATTTGGGATCAACAAAGAATTGCAATTTTGGATCTACAACCATGGGGAACCACAGTGCAAATCCCTGCACAACAAACAGATAACCCTCTCAAAGAAAGGATAATTGAAGTTGGGAGGGCTGTAGTAAACAGTGAGTCCATCAGAAGAATTGAAAGTTCAAAGTATAGTGGCTTTTAATTGAGCTGTGACAGTAACTCATTGGCTGACCTCTTGTCAGGCAAGATGAGAGTCATCTTTCTCTTGGGCTCTATTGTCATAGACTGTGAGAGCTCCCCCTTCTGGCTTCCTGACTCTTAGTTGCAGTTTCTGTTTTATTTTTACACACATGACACACTAGGCTTTTCTTTTAAGTTTTATAAAACACTTCACAAAAACAAACTGTTCCCTTCCTTGTGACTCCCTATGAAAGTCTTTGCTTCTTTGTTGTTTTGTTATTTAAATCTGTGACATCATTCTAATGTTGTCTATCATAGTTGAAGAATCAGTGAGTACAGATAAAGATATCGTAATTTTGATTTCAGTATACAGAGTCTCATATTTCTACCTTCTGATCAGATTCACACCTGCTTGTCTAAGGAGATACACTCCTGATATTGGTATTATTTACTTTTGTTTTAGTTTACTGGTTCTCAGACTTCAGTGTACATTAATTTAACTTAGAGGAGCTAATTGAAAATGCAGGTTAGAAGTCACCAGTCCCAAAGATGCTGATTCAGTACATCTAGAATAAGAATTTTAATAGGTTCCCTAATTGTAATGCAAGGAGCTGTAAGATCATACTGTCAGCAATACTGGCTTAATTAATTTAAGAAAATGTGTTCCCTTTCCTAAGTTACCTGTGCATATTAATTCCTATTTTCTATTGTAGAATACAATTTTTATGTCCCTATACATTGAATTTCAGGTATGGGAAATATCTAGGGGCAGAATTAATAAAATCTACCTGGTATGTAAAAGATAAGTGATATAAAGAAAAGCTGTAAAATGGTTTTAAAATATGTATTTCCCCTAGATATCTTTTTTTAAAAAACACCTTTAAAAGAGAACAGTCAGGTTAGTCTTAATTGTATAACTCATTATTGAAACCACCAGGCTGGGGTTAACCCAGTGAAGAAATGGGCAGAATCCCATTTTTAGTTTCTTTCATTGTTTTGTTACTTTCAAGGAAGAGAGAAATAGTATTCCAAAAGGCTTCCCTGATGGCTCAGATGGCAAAGAATCCTCCTGCAACGCAGGAGACAGGCTGGAAAGATCACCTGGAGGAGGGTGGGCAACCCACTTCAGTATTCCTACCTGGAGAATCCCCATGGATAGAGGAGCCTAGTGGGCTACAGTCCATGGGGTCGCAAAGGATCAGACACAACTGAGCGATTAAGCACAAGCACAAAATATGCATAATATAAAATTTACCATTTTAACTGTTTTTAAGTGTACAGTTCTGTGGCATTCGATACATTCACACTGTTGTGCAGTTACCATCACCTTCCATATTGGAAACTTTTTCATAACACCCCATTTGTGCTCCCCCTACCCCTTGGCAACCACCATTCTACTTTCTTTCTCTATGAATTTGACTACTTTAGGTACCACATATAAGTGGAATCATACAATATTTGTCCTTTAGTGAATTGCTTATTTTGCTTGGTATAATATCTTGAAGATTCATCTATATTGTAGCATGTGCCAGAATTTCTTTTCTTTTTAAGGCTGAATAATATTTCATTGGGCTTTCCTTATGGCTCAGCTGGTAAAGAATCTACCTACAATTCAGGAGACCTGAGTTCAATTCCTAGGTTGGGAAGATCCTCTGGAGAAGGGAAAGGCTACCTACTCCAGTGTTCTGGCCTGGAGAATTCATGGACCATATAGTCCATGGGATTGCAAAGAGTTGGAAACGACTTAGTGACTTTCATTTCTTCCAATATTTCACTATATGTATATGTCACATTTTGTTTAACCATTCATTTGTTGATGGATATTTGGATTGCATCCACATTTTGGCTCTTTTAAATAATGCTGCTATGAACATTGTTATACAAATATGTTTTTGAAGGAAAAAGCCCTCTTTATAACTTAGAAAAAAAACTTCTGAGTTTATTCCTATGCTTTTTAAATACATAAACTTTCTCTGTCCTCAGACACCTACTCATAGAGTGGATATAATACTACCACTTGCTTGCAGAACACAAAAATTCAGGGGTGGAAAATCTGCTGCAATGTTATTTATCTTCTGTTCTGACACAAATAACATGCTTGCTCAACAGACAGTGAAGTCTGCAAGTGAATTACCATTCTGGAACTGGAGTACAGGTTTGCCAACTAGTGACCTGGAACCTATCCACATGCAGTAGCACCACAGCATACATAAAGCAGAGGTATAAGAGAAAAATAAAAATAAATCAGAGTACCCAACTAAACCTGAGGCAAGCTTGTTTATAGCTCAGCCTTTACAGCCTCTATGAAAAAGAAACGAAGAAAGACTTAAAGTTGAAGCAGAACCAAAGAGATTGAGTATAAAGTGGATGTGCTTTCAAAAAGAGAGGTAAATATAGTCAGAAGGAAGATAAAACCAGAGCTCCGGCTGGATCATTAAGTTAAGCAGAGGCCTAAGAAATGACGGAATGTTGCATTGGGGTATCTCCTCTGGACGGTCTTTCCAAAGCCCCCAGTCTGTGTTAGTGCTGTCACAACACCCTACCAGTAGCTCCTCATAACATCCTCTCCTAGCTTGAAAGGAGATAAAGTACTCTTCGAGCTCTCCTGGAGCTTGTACTCTGATAATGGAGAAGAGGAACAGTTCAATAGCAGTAAAGCAACCAAGAAACAAGAACTATAATGAGCAGCAGAGACAATGACGCTTTAGTGAAAAAGGAAATCGATACAGGCTGAAGCTTTTGGAAGCTTACTCAGGCAGAATTTGGAAGGGGAAGGACTTCTGCTGCAACTGGAAGAACAGGAGAATCTGAAGAGATGGAAAGGGGGCCCTCTGAGGGCCCCCCTTGTTAACTTGTGTAAGTTACGCCAAAGGGCAAAACATTTTTTTTGCCAGTACTAGAGTGTTTTTTTTCTCAAAAAAAGAAAGAAGAAAGAAAGAAAAAAAAGACAGTTTAAATTTAAGCAGCAGCTCTCTCCTTTAGGAGCACTTCCACATCCTTTAGGAGCACTTCCACATTCATTTTTAAAAGTTTTCTTTCCTTAAGTTTTTTTTTTTTTTTCCTGACATAACTAACATCACAGCTTGACAAGATTACCTCTTTTCAAGGACTTGGAGTGTCAGAAACAATTTAGCCACCATTTTCAATTTTGCAAGCTGGGTCAATCTGTGTAAAACTTGCAAGTTAAGTTCTGAGTACATATCAGAGTTTCAGGTTGGGATTGGCAGAACTGGGTCTTTAGATTCCTTGATAACTTTGTGATGCCAGAAGAGTTAAGGACTTAAAGGATTTCAGGATCTAGTGAACTTATTGGTAGTTTTGCAGTTTACCTCTTATCTTTGAATCAGCAATTCTAATGAGCAGCTTGCCAGTGTGCACAATAAATACTCACTAAAGAGCAATTAGAACAAATAGCCATTGAGCATTCAATGAATAGGAAATTTACACATTTCCCTAAAGTAATTAGCATTCTTTTTCCTTGCTTTTTTAAATTTTGTTTTTACCTAAATTACCTTTAATGCTGCCCTTAGTAAAACAGTTTAAAATAAGAGTCATAAGAATTAGATCTTTCTTAAATAGATGAAGACTGTATCTGAAGCTATTGAGTACAGATCAGTGGTCCTGTTTATTTTCCAAGGAAGTCTTATATCTCACATTAGGCCTGGATTTTAAGATCTTGATGTTGGCACTATCATGGAAATCCCTGGAGTTCTGTTTTTACCTGTGTATTTATAAAAACAAAGTACACAGAGGGCTAATGACTTGGAAGCATTACTGTGAGTTGGGAGAACTCCTTCCTTTTCACATCTTGTCTTGGAAACAAGCTAGTAAAAGTTGTATTACCCCAAGTGGAACTGAGGTGAGGCTTAGCAGAACTGTTCTGAAAGTCTCAGTTCAGTTCAGTTCAGTCGCTCAGTCGTGTCTGACTCTTTTTGTCCCCATAAATCACAGCACACCAGGCCTCCCTGTTCATCACCATCTCTCGGAGTTCACTCAGACTCACGTCCATCGAGTCCATGATGCCATCCAGCCATCTCATCCTCGGTCGTCCCCTTCTCCTCCTGCCCCCAATCCCTCCTAGCATCAGAGACTTTTCCAATGAGTCAACTCTTCGCATGAGGTGGCCAAAGTACTGGAGTTTCAGCTTTAGCATCATTCCTTCCAAAGAAATCCCAGGGTTGATCTCCTTCAGAATGGACTGGTTGGATCTCCTTGCAGTCCAAGGGAATCTCAAGAGTCTTCTCCAACACCACAGTTCAAAAGCATCGATTCTTCTGCGCTCAGCTTTCTTCACAGTCCAACTTTCACATCCATACATGACCACAGGAAAAACCATAGCCTTGACTAGGCGGACCTTAGTCGGCAAAGTAATGTCTCTGCTTTTGAATATACTATCCAGGTTGGTCATAACTTTTCTTCCAAGGAGTAAGCGTCTTCTAATTTCATGGCTGCAGTCACCATCTGCAGTGATTTTGGAGCCCCAAAAAATAAAGTCTGACACTGTTTCCACTGTTTCCCCATCTATTTCCCATGAAGTGATGGGACCGGATGCCATGATCTTTGTTTTCTGAATGTTGAGCTTTAAACCAACTTTTTCGCTCTCCTCCTTGAGTTAAAGAAGCAAGAATATCAAGAAATTAAATATCCCTGAACCAAAGCATGTCAACTAAAAGAGATATGGCCCTATTATCCACAGAGTATATTTCCTGCAAATAAAAAGATTTTCAAAACTTTTGACCCTTTTCCTTTGGAATAAGACTTGTAACTTATAATAATAGTGTTCTTGTTAACCTTCCCTTCTCTATCCTTCACCCTGTGCCTTCAGGAGTGAGTTTTGCAACCCACTCCAGTACTCTTGCCTGGAAAATTCCATGGACTGAGGAGCCTGATAGGCTACAGTCCATGGAGTCACAAAGAGTCCACTCACTTTCACTTTCACATTTTAACAATAGAAGTGTGAATGACTCATTTTAGAGCTGTCAACTACAAATTGGCACTTACCAAGAGCATTGCCAATGCCTGAACAACAAAGGCATTTGCCATCTGCCTCTATGAGATTGAACCCCATGCTGCTATAGCTATTGACCTTCAACAACCCCTGAGGGAGTTCAGGATGGAGTGAGGCACTCTGTGCTCCAGGGAATCTGGTGGGACAGGTCTTTGGATGTTTTTAGGAACAGATTTTATGATCTCAATCCTTGCATCTCCTCATATCTAAAGTGAAAGTGAAAGTGAAGTCGTTCAGTCGTGTTCAACTCTTTGCAACCCCGTGGACTGTAGCCCACAAAGCTCCTCTGTCCATGGGATTCTCCAGGCAAGAATACTGGAGTGGGTTGCCATTTCCTTCTTCAGAGGATCTTCCTGACCCAGGAATCGAACCCAGTTCTCCCGCATTGCAGGCAGACACTTGCAGGGAAGCCCCTCATATTTAGGGAAGCACTAAATCCCTTCATGGTGACATCAGATCCTCATGACTAACAAAAACCTTTTGTAAAATGAGTGCTTAATGGCACTGAACTCCCCATTCACCAAAACCTTATATATTGACTTTCTCCCACTGCACGTTTGGAGCAGTCTCTCAGAGCTATCTGAGATGCTGCCACCACCGTCGGGCTGCAGTCCTTATTTTTGTCCCAAATAAAACTTAACTCACAACTCTCAAGTTGTATATTCTTTTTTTAGTCAACAGAGCCACATTTCATTCTTAAGACCTGTCAGTTTAAAATTATAGACCCCAAATATTGTTAGTATGAACATAACGTTATTACAAACAGTAAGCAGCCATTAACAAAGTGAACTGATTATGTTGAAACTAAGTGAAAAGTTCTTTATAATTAAAAAACAAGAGTTAAAACAATTAATGACCATAAGCAATTCATTTTGTTCATTCAGTCCACAAATATATACAAATATATATGAAATACTTACAATTTCCTAAATATGGATTCAGCTCATTATATCATGGTGAAGAAATCAGACATGACCACGGATCTTATAGAGCTAATAGACTAGTGGAAATAACATATTTTAATGAAAAAATTTAATTGAAATCATGGTTAAGTGATATGGGGTAAAAAAGTACATCAAAGTACAGGGTATTGTGGTCATAATGTTTTGTAATATCTGTGAGGTAATTTGGGGGATATAATGTAATCTTTGTAAAAGCTGAAAAGGCTAAGAGGTGGGAAAAAATTCCAGTATTGGATCAGTTTTAGTATTTTTTTATAACTAAATATAAGTAATATTTAGTAAGCTATTTAGGTTACTAGTAAGTAGCCTCTCATGTACATAACAATAAGTCCATGACATTTCATGTGATCTATTCAACCCATATCAACTAAAGAAGGAACTCACAATTTTGAATCACATACCATCTGATGGAAAATTGTAGCACCCAAGGTACCAAAGACAACTGTTTAAGAATGGTCTGTCTCGATGAAGTATTAGTAAATTGTAACCTGTTTTTGTATGGCTCATGAGCTAAGAATGGATTTTACATTTTTACATGGTTGAAAAATAAAGAAAGAGTGAAATAATCTTTTGTTATATATGAAAATTATTTAATATTTAAATTTCAGTATCTATAAATAAAGGTTAATTGGGACTTAGCCATGCTCTTTCATTATGTATTATCTGAGTAGCTGTGTCAAAGACCTTATTATCTGCAAAGCCTAAAATATCTCTGTCTGATCCTTTATGTAAGAAGTTTGGTGGCCTAGACTATGACAATTTAAACGACCCCCTATTAACAGCATCACCAGTACTCAAATTTGCAGCTTTTCTTAAAAAGTCTTAGAAATCTGTAGGGGTGGCAAGCTGGAGACCCAGGAGATCTGGTGGTAGAGATGAAGACTGAAGGCAGTCAGGTAGATAATTCCCCTCTCTTTTGCCAAGGGGGGCCAGTCTTTTTTTTCTATCCTGGCCTTCAACTACTTGAATGAGACTCACCCACATTAAGTAATCTAATTACTCAAAATTGACTGATTAAAAATTAATCCTGGGAGTTCCCTAGTGGTTTAGTGGTTAGACTTCCTTACCACTGCAAGGGGGCCGGTTAGACCGACCTCAGTTCAGTTCAGTACTGTCACTCAGTCGTGTCTGACTCTGCGACCCCATGAATGGGAGCACACCAGGCCTCCCTGTTCATCACCAACTCCTGGAATTTACTCAAACTCATGTCCATCGAGTCAGTGACGCCATCCAGCCATCTCATCCTCTGTCCCCAATCCTTCTCCTCCTGGCCCCAGTCCCTCCCAGCATCAGGGTCTTTTCCAGTCAGTCAACTCTTTGCATGAGGTGGGCAAAGTATTGGAGTTTCAGCTTTAGCATCAGTCTTTCCAATGAACACCCAGGACTGATCTCCTTTAGAATGGACTGGTTGGATCTCCTTGCAGTCCAAGGGATTCTCAAGAGTCTTCTCCAACAAAAACAGTTCAAAAGCATCAATTCTTCGGTGCTCAGCTTTCTTCACAGTCCAATTCTCACGTCCATACATGACCACTGGAAAAACCATAGCCTTGACTAGACAGACCTTTGTTGGCAAAGTAATGTCTCTGCTTTTGAATATGCTATCTAGGTTGGTCATAACTTTCCTTCCAAGGAGTTAGCGTCTTTTAATTTCATGGCTGCAGTCACCATCTGCAGTGATTTTGGAACCCCAAAAATAAAGTCAGCCACTGTTTCCACTGTTTTCCCATCTATTTGCCATGAAATGATGGGACCAGATGCCAAGATCTTCGTTTTCTGAATATTGAGCTTTAAGCCAACTTTTTCACTCTCCTCTTTCACTTTCATCAAGAGGCTTTTTAGTTCCTCTTCTTTCTGCCATAAGGGTGGTGTCATCTGCATATCTGAGGCTATTGATATTTCTCCCAGCAATCTCGATTCCAGCTTGTGCTTCTTCCAGCCCAGNCACATGCCTCTGTCTCTTATACACATCTCTGTATAGAGCTTCTCCATCTTTGGCTGCAAAGAATATAATCAGTCTGATTTTGGTGTTGACCATCTGATGATGTCCATGTGTAGAGTCTTCTCTTGTGTTGTTGGAAGAGGGTGTTTGCTATGACCAGTGCATTTTCTCGGCAAAACTCTATTAGTCTTTGCCCTGTTTCATTCCATATTCCAAGGCCAAATTTGCCTGTTACTCCAGGTGTTTCTTGACTTCCTACTTTTGCATTCCAGTCCCCTATAATGAAAAGGACATCTTTTTGGTGTGTTAGTAGCATATTAAAAAGCAGAGTTGTTACTTTGCCAACAAAGGTCCGTTTAGTCAAAGCTCTGGTTTTTCCAGGAGTCATGTATGTATGTGAGAATTGCACTATAAAGAAAGCTGAGTGCTGAAGAACTGATGCTTTTTTTCTCTTTTTTTAGAAAATTAATTTATTATTTTAATTGAAGGTTAATTACTTTATAATATTGTAGTGGTTTTCCCCATACACTGACATGAATCAGCCATCAGTGTACATGTGTTCCCTTTCCTGTACCCACCTTCCCACCTCCCTCCCCATCCCATCCCTCAGTGTCATCCTAGTGCATCAGCCCTGAGCACCCTGTCTCATGTATTGAAACTGAACTGGTGATCTGTTTCATATATGATAATGTACATGTTTCAATGCTATTCTCTCAAATCATGCCACCCTCGCCTTCTCCCACAGAGTCCAAAAGACTGTTCTATACAACTGTGTCTCTTTTGCTGTCTCTCATATAGGGTCATCGTTACCATCTTTCCAAATTCCATATATATGTGTTAATATACTGTATTGGTGTTTTTCTTTCTGACTTACTTCACTCTGTATAATAGGCTCCATTTCATCCACCTCATTAGAACTGATTCAAATGCATTCTTTTTAATAGCCTAGTGATAGTCCATTGTGTATATGTACCACAGCTTTCTTATCTGTTCTTCTGCTGATAGACATCTAGGTTGCTTCCATGTCTTGGCTATTGTAAACAGTGCTGCAGTGAACATTAGGGTACCTGTGTCCCTTTCATTTCTGGTTTCCTCGATGTGTATATCCAGCAGTGGGATTGCTGGGTCATATGGCAGTTCTATTTCCAGATTTTTAAGGAATCTCAGCACTGTTCTCCATAGTGGCTGTACTAGTTTGCATTCCCACCAAGAGTGTAAGAGAGTTTCCTTTTCTCCACACCCTCTTCAGCATTTATTGTTTGTAGACTTTTTGATGGCAGCCATTCTGACCAGCATGAGATCATACCTCATTGTGGTTTTGATTTGCATTTCTCTGATAATGAGTGATGCTGAGCACCTTTTCATGTGTTTGTTAGCCACCTGTAAGTCTTCTTTGGAATAATGTCTGTTTAGTTCTCTGGCCCATTTTTTGATTGGCTCTTTTTATTTTTTTGGAATTGAGCTGCAGGAGCTGCTTGTATATTTTTGAGATTAATTCTTTGTCAGTTGCTTCATTTGCTGTTGTTTTCTCTCATTCTGAAGGCTATCTTTCACCTTGCTTATAGTTTTCTTTGTTGTACAAAAGCTATTAAGTTTAGTTAGGTCCCATTTGTTTATTTTTGCTTTCATTTCCATTACTCTAGGAAATGGGTAATAGAGGATCCTGCTGTGATTTATGTCAGAGTGTTGTGCCCATGTTTTCCTCTAGGAGTTTTCTAGTTTCTGTTCTTACGTTTAGATCTTTAATCCATTTTGTGTTTATTTTTGTGTATGGTGTTAGGAAGTGTTCTAGTTTCATTCTTTTACAAGTGGTTAACCAGTTTTCCCAGCACCACTTGTTACATAGATAGTCTTTTCTCCATTGTATATTCTTGCCTCCTTTGTCAAAGATAAGATGTCCATAGGTGCGTGGATTTATCTCTGGGCTTTCTATTTTGTTCCATTGATTTATGTTTCTGTCTTTGTGCCAGTACCATACTGTCTAGATGACTGTAGCTTTGCAGTATAGTCTGAAGAGAAGCAGGTTGATTCCTTCAGTTCCATACTTCTTTCTCAAGATTGCTTTGGAGTTTTTTTTGTATTTCCATGCAAATTGTGAAATCATTGTTCTAGTTCTCTGAAAAATATTGTTGGTAGCTTGAAAGGGATTGCATTGAATCTATAGATTCCTTTGGGTTCAGTGCAGTCAGTTCAGTTTGGTCGCTCAGTTGTGTTCGACTCTTTGCGACCGCATGAATCGCAGCATGCCAGGCCTCCCTGTCCATCACCAACTCCCGGAGTTTTCCCAGACTCATGTCCATTGAGTCAGTGATGCCACCCAGCCATCTCATCCTCTGTCATCTCCTTCTCCTCCTGCCCCCAATCTCTCCCATCATCAGGTCTTTCCCAATCAGTCAACACTTTGCATGAGGTGGGCAAAGTACTGGAGTTTCAGCTTCAGCATCAGTCCTTCCAATGAACACCCAGGACTGATCTCCTTTAGAATGGACTGGTTGGATCTCCAAGGGACTCTCAAGAGTCTTCTCCAACACCACAGTTCAAAAGCATCAATTCTTCGGCTCTCAGCT
>SJYX01016820.1:383151-435945 GCA_006410675.1 Oreotragus oreotragus
GAGCGACTTCACTTTCACTTTTCACTTTCATGCATTGGAGAAGGAAATGGCAACCCACTCCACTGTTCTTGCCTGGAGAATCCCAGGGGCAGGGGAGGCTGGTGGGCTACCATCTATGGGGTCACACAGAGTCGGACACGACTGAAGTGACTTAGCAGCATTGCATTATTCATTATTGACTGACTCTTTTTTATTTCTTCCAGGTCCTTGTTAAACAGTTCATGCATCTTGTCAATCCTTGTCTCCAGACTATTTATCTGTAACTCCATTTTGTTTTCAAGATTTTGGATCATTTTTACTGTCATTATTCTGAATTCTTTTTCAGGTAGACTCCCTATCTCCTCCTCTTTTGTTTGGTTTGGTGGGCATTTATCATGTTCATTTACCTGCTGAAAATTTCTCTGCCTTTTCATCTTGTTTAGATTGCTGTGTTTGAGGTGGCCTTTCTGTATGTTGGAAGTTTGTGGTACCTTTTTATTGTGGAGGTTTCTCCTTGTGGATGGGGTTGGACAAGTGGCTTGTCAAGGTTTCCTGGTTAGGGAAGCTTGTGTCTGTGTTCTGGTGGGTGGAGCTGGATTTCTTCTCTCTGAAGTGCAATGAAGTGTCCAGTAGAGTTTTGAGGTGTCTATGGGTTTTGTGTGACCTTGGGCAGCCTGTATATTACTGATCAGGGCTATGTTCCTGTGTTGCTGGAGAATTAGCTTGGTATATTTTGCTCTCGTACTTGTTGGTTCTTGGGTGGAGCTTGGTTTCAGTGTAGTTATGGAGGCTTTTGGATGAGCTCTTGTCGATTAATGTTCCCTGGAGTCAGTAGTTTTCTGGTGTTCTCAGGTTTTGGATTTAAGCCTCCTGCCTCTGGTTTTCAGTCTTATTCTTTCAGTAGCTTCAAGACTTCTCCATCCATACTGCACCGATGATAAAACATCTAGGTTAATGGTGAAAAGATTCTCCACAGTGAAGGACACCCAGAGAGGTTCACAGAGTTACATGGAAAAGAGAAGAGGGAGGAGGGAGATACAGGTGACCAGGAGAATAGGGGGACTCAAAATGGGAGAGAGCAATCCAGCCAATAATCAAATTCCTTTGTGCTCTCCACAGCCTGGAACACCCAGAGAGGTTCACAGAGTTACATAGAGAAGAGAAGAGGGAGGTAGGAGATAGAGGTGACCAGGAGGAAAAGAGGGGGAGTCAAAAGGAGAGAGACAGATCTAGCCAGTAATCAGTTCCCTAAGTGTCTCTACAGCCCACAATACCCAAAGAGATTCACAGAGTTGGGTAGAGAAGAGAAGGGAGAGGGTGGAGATACAGGTGACCTCGGGGAGAAAAAGGAGAGTCAAAAGGGGGAGAGGGCAATCAAGCTAGTAATCACACTCCTAAGTAAATATGGGTAGTGAAGATTGGATTCTTACAGGTACAAAATTGATAACAAATACCAAAAAGCAAAGATTAAAAATCTAGAGTAGAGGTTATACTCTCAAAAATACAATATTTTTTAAAAAATCACAAAAAGTATAAAAAATATATATGAAATTTTCCCTAAAAATAAAGTCTTTTTTGGGCAGGGTAATAGCAGGTTATAAAAATGAAAATTAAAGGAGTAATAAAGGACTTAAAAATAAAAAAATTTTTGATAGAAAAATGATAATAGTAAAATATATCTAGAAATTTTTCTGGAGCTGTTGTGGGCAGTGTGAGGTCAGTTCAGTTTCAGATAGTTCCTTGTTCCATCTTATACTCCTTATCAAGGTCTACAGGCCCCTTCCAATGTAGTTGCTGCTAGCTACAGGGTTTTAGTCTGTTGTACCTGTCACTTCAGAGCAGTTCTCTGTTTATTTTGGCTTCTTATGTTTGCAAATCTCTTCAGTGCCTAATTTCTGCCCTGACACAGGGGGTGAAGGTGGTCACTTATTTAGGCTCACTTGTTCAGTTGTGATGTGGGGAGGGAGGAACACTGCAAACAAATATCACTGGCATGTGTGGGGAGTGTTCACAGAGTCTGGGCCACACTGGGTTTGCCCCTGCTTACGGTGTGTGTGCTTTCCCGGTTTACACTGCTCAGTCTCCAGGTTGCTCTGCAGGTGAACTGTCTAAAGTGGGCCCCGGGTTGCATGCACTTCCCAGGTCTAAGGTGCTCAGCTTCAGGTTCTCAGGTATTCCACAAAGGCACAGACTCGGTTGGGCCTGCGTTTTGTCCCCTTCCCAGGTCTGAGCAGCTCAGGTGACCAGGTGCTTGGTGAGCACACTCTCCCCAGGTGTGTGGTATGTCTTATCACCTCCTCCGTTCGAGCTGCTCAGTTTCCTGGGTGTGCAGCAGGAGCGCCATCTCCGGTGTGCCATGTGTCTCCTCTGGGGAACTGATCTCTGACTGCGACCCTCCTGGTGGATCCCGTCCAGGATCCCAGGAAGACTTTGGTTAGCAACTGGGAGCTTGCTCGCATTTTTGTAGAGGATGCCATCTCTGGGGCCGAGATTGTCCCTTTCTGGCTCTGGCTGTCACCAGCCTCCCTCTCTGCCTCTGGCAGGGGATGGGCTGGTCCGCAGCCAGCTAGCTCTCCTCTGGTATTCGCTCCGTCCTTTATTCTGTGAGTGGGCCCATCAGTGCCTTAGGTTAGAGCTTTCATGGAAAAGTTCTCTCTCTCTCTCTTTTTTTCTCTCTCTGGCTATCCCACGGCAGTTTGGGTTGCTATCTCACATTAGCTCTCTCAGATTGTCCTCAGGGCATTCAGGCCTGGTCCTTACCCTAAACAGTGCAGCCCATGCCTCCCCGTTCAGCTCCCACTTGCTGGTGGCCGATGCGAGCGTCTGGGCTACTTCTATGCTAGGAGTTGTGGTTAGGCACGTAATCTGTGGGTTTTATTTCTTTCTTTATTTTCCTCCTGGTTATGTTGCCCTCTGAGAGTCCAAAACTCCCCACAGACCCAGTAGTGAGAGGGTTTCCTGGTGTTTGGAAATTTCTCCTCTTTCACAACTCCCTCCCCGGGATGGGTCTCCATCCCTAACTCTTTGGTCTCTCTTTTATCTTTTATATTTTGTCTTACCTCCTTTCGAAGACAATAGGCTACCTTTCTGGGTGCCTAGTGTCCTCCATCAGTGTTCAGAAGTTGTTTTGTGGAATTTGTTCAGCGTTCAAATGATCTTTTGATGAATTTGTGAGGGAGGAAGTGGTCTCCCTGTCCTATTCCTCTGCTATCTTAGGACTGCCCTCTCCAGAATTGATGCTTTTGACTTGTGGTGTTGGAGAAGACTCTTGAGAGTCTCTTGGACTACAAGGAGATCCAACCAGTTAATCCTGAAGGAAATCAGTCCTGACTACTCATTGGAAGGATTGATGCTGAAGCTGAAACTCCAATACTTTGACCACCTGATGTGAAGGACTGACTCATTGGAAAAGACCCTGATGCTGGGAAAGATTGAGGTTGGGAGGAGGGGACAGCAGAGGATGAGACAGTCGGACAGCATCACTGACACGATGGACATGAGTTTGAGTAGGCTCTGGGGGTTGGTGATGGACAGGGAAGCCTGGCGTGCTGCAGTCCATGGAGTCACAAAGACTTGGGCATGACTAAGCAACTGAACTGAACTGAAAGAGGAACTAAGATCCTGCATGGCACATGGCCAAAAGAAAAAGTTAATCTCACTATAAAACACCCTCCAAGTTCCTACATTAAGTGGATTAAAGACTTAAATGTCTTTAAAACTATAAAGACTATAAAACTCCTAGAGGGAAACAAAGGCAGACACTCTCTGACATAAATCACAGCAACATCTTTTTGAATCCATCTCCCACAATAATGGAAATAAAAAAATAAACAAATGAGACCTACTTAAACTCAAAAGCTTTTGCACAGCAAAGGAAACAGTGAACAACATAAAAAGGCAACCCACGGATTGTGAGAAAATATCTGCAAATGCTATGACAGATAAGGTATTAGTCTCTAAAATTCATGAACAACTTATAATGCTTAACAGCATCAAAANAAAAAAATAAACAAATGAGACCTACTTAAACTCAAAAGCTTTTGCACAGCAAAGGAAACAGTGAACAACATAAAAAGGCAACCCACGGATTGTGAGAAAATATCTGCAAATGCTATGACAGATAAGGTATTAGTCTCTAAAATTCATGAACAACTTATAATGCTTAACAGCATCAAAACAGCCCACTCAAAAAATGGGTAGAAGACCTGAATAGACATTTCTCCAAAGAGGACATACAGATGGTCAATAGGCACATTAAAAGATGTTCAGTATTGCTAGTTATTAGAGAAATGCAAATCAAAACTACAGTGAGGTATCACCTCACACTGGTCAGAATGACTATCATCAAAAAATCCACGAACAGCAAATGCTGGAGAGGGTATCGAGAGAAGGAAACTTTCCTGCACTGTTGGTGGGAATGTAGATTGGTTATAGCCACTACAAGAACAGTATGAAGGTTCCTTAAAAAACTAAAAATAGAGCTACCATATGACCCTGAAATCCCATGCCTGCACATATATCCAGAGGAAAACATGACCCAAAAGGGCACATGCATCCCAGTGTTTATTGCAACACTGTTTACAATAGCCAAGACATGGAAATGACCTGAATGTCCATTGATAGAGGAATGGATTAAGAAGATATGGTACATATATACACAATGGAATATTACTCAGCCATTAAAAAGAACAAAATAATGCCATTTGCAGCAACATGGATGGACCTACAGAGTGTCAATAGTGAGTGAAGTAAGTCAGACAGAGAAGGAGAAATATCAAATGACATCCCTTATATGTGGAATTTAAAAAGAACTTGTTTTCAAAATAGAAAGACACTCATAGACTTAGAAAACAAACTTATGTGAGAAGGGATAGTTAGGGAGTTTGGGAAGGTCATGTACACACTGTTATATTCAAAATTCAAAATTGATAAGCGACAAAGACATATTGTATACCACATGGAACTCCACTCAATGTTATGTGCCAACCTGGATGGAGGGAGGTTTGGGGAAGAATGGATACATGTATATGTATGGATGAGTCCCTTCACTATTTCCCTGAAACTGCCACAACATTGTTAATGGACTATATCCCAATACAAAGTAAAAAGTTTAAAGTTTCAAAAAAGAATTAACCTTCATACTAGCTATGCCAAACTTTGATTTGATTTGGATAATTATCTAGCATTTGCTAAGTGCCTACTGTTTGCCAGACACTTTATTCCTATTTGAATCATAAAGAACCAATAGGTTATGAATACTGTATTATTTTAGTGATAAAAAACTTAAGCTCTGAACAGTTAAAAACAGTGTTCAAGATTATACAGCCCAGGATTATGAGCTAAGGCTTGTTTGATTCCAAAGTCTATGTTCTTTCTATTGTGCCACAATACCTGAGAGATCAGTTTCAGCTTCTGAGTTCTTGGTTAAATGATGCCTTACAGGACCAGTAAGTATAATTTACTGATATGCAAAGCCACAATCTATTCAACTTTGTCAGCTATATGTATTTTTCTGTACTTAGGGTGGAATATGGCATATTTCAGGAAGCAATAGGCATCTGCTATAGCCAGAAAATTGCACCCACATAAACATCAGTTACCTAAATGTTTTCTTTCATATATCCTGATATTTCTCAGAAGTACACCATCTGCTCATCAACTAGATATCAGAATATGTCTGCAGCAGTTTTTCCTGTTATCACTCTTACAGTGCATTACTTTGGTTCTTATGCATACTTAATCCAATCCAGTAGAGAACCATGCAATATTTGTTGACTCATTCACCCCAAAGGAAGGAGTTATATGTAAAATGAATTAAACATGGGGAAACTGAATGTATAGAGATTAGAGTTCAGTCTTTGGTAATTTACAAACGACTTAAAACTCTGGTCTACTGCTTACTAGGTCTTGATTTTTGGAATTTGTTACTCTAAGCCTTTGTTCCCTCATCTGCAAAATGAAGACAGTGAAAATTATGCTTATCTCATGGGGTTTGGGGAAAATTAAATAAGGACATATGTATTTGTAATATAGTGATTATCACATAGTAGGAACTCAATAAATGTTACATACTTTTATCATTACAGTAAATCCCCTACATATGAAAGATTCCATTCCAAGAAGGCATTCGTAAGTCCAATTTGTAAGTCTAACAAGTTAGCCTAGGTACCCAACTAACACAATCAGGTATATAGTACTGTACTGTAACAGGTTTATAATATCAATACTTTTCACCCAGATAATACATTTAAAAAAAACCAAAACATAAAAAGAAAAACAGTCTTATAGTACAGTTGGTACCTTGGAAAGTACAGTAGTACCAGCTATATCACTGCTGATTCTATGCTTGCTTCCAGACATCTTGGGCTTGAAATAAAGATACCATCCTACTGTACTCTAAACAGTACTGTACTGTAAAGTATACAAAACCATAACCACTTGCAGAAGCTGCACACATGACAATGTATACCAGACACATGAACTAACTTACATGATTGGTCATGAGAATGCATGTTTAAGTCTTTGAAAGTTTGCAATTAAGCTTTGTATGTAGGGGTTTACTGTATCTTTTCCTTGTTTTACTTGCATAACTTTATACTTTATTGTGAGTAGACAGTGATTGGCCTTGTATGGTATGTAACATTTTAAAATCAAACTAACCTCTCCATTTGTTCATGAAAAATATTTAATATGCATCAAGTATTTTTCTAATTCCTAGGAAGAAAATGGTGAGCCAAAAGGCAAGGTTTAAGTCTAAATCTTAGATTCCTCAAGGCTTTGGGTCTAATGAGAAAGAGATTTTGATACCTATACTGTTGTGTTGTTGTTCAGTAGCTAAGTTGTGTCTGACTCTTTGTGACCCCATGGACTAGAGCACACCAGGCTTCCCTATCCTTCACCATCTCCCAGAGTTTGCTCAAATTCATGTCTTTTGAGTTGGTGATGCCATCCAAACATCTCATTCTCTGTTGCCCCTTTCTCCTCTTGCCTTTAATCTTTCCCAGCATCAGGGTTTTTTCCAATGAGTTGGCTCTTCACATCAGGTGGCCAAAGTATTGGAGCTTCAGCATCAGTCCTTCCACTGAATATTCAGGGTTGATTTCCTTTAGGACTGACTGGTTTGATCTTGCTGTCCAAGGGACTCTCAAGAGTCTTCTCCAGCATCACAGTTCAAAAGCATCAATTCTTTGGTGCTCTGCCTTCTTTATGGTCCAACTCTCACATCCGTACATGACTACTGGAAAGACCATAGCCTTGACTAGTGACTTTGTCAGCAAAGTGATGTCTTTGTCATAGCTTTTCTTCCCAGAAGCAACTGTCTTCTAATTTCTAGGCTGCAGTCATCATCTGCAGTGATTTAGAACCCAAGAAGAGGAAATCTGTCACTGTTTCTACCTTTTCCCCGTCTAGTTCCCATGAAGTGATGGGACTGAATGCCATGATCTTAGTTTTTATAATATTGAGTTTTAAGCTGGCTTTTTCACTCTCCTCTTTCACCTTCATCAAGAGGCTCTTTAGTTCCTCTTCACTTTCTTCCATTAGAGTAATATCACCTTGCATATCTGAGGTTGTTGATATTTCTCCCAGCAGTCTTTATTCCAGCTTGTAACTCATCCAGTCCAGCATTTCACATGATGTGCTCTGCATAGAAGTTAAATAAACAAGTTGACAATATGCAGCCTAATCGCACTGTACTTCTTTCTCAGTTTTGAACAAGTCAGTTGTTTCATATAAGGTTCTAACCATTACTTCTTGACTGCATGCAAATTTCTCAGGAGATAGGTAAGATGATCTGGTATTCACATCTCTTTAAGAGTTTTCCACAGTTTGTTATGATCCACACAGTCAAAGGCTTTAACGTAGTCAATGAAGCAGAAGTAGATGTTTTTCTGAAATACCCTTACCTTCTCTATGATTCTGTGAATTTGTTGGCAATTTGATCTCTGGTTCTTCTGCCTTTTCTGTATCCAGCTTGTACATATGGAAGTCTTTGATTCAAGTACTGCTGAAGCCTAGCTTGATGGATTTTTAGCATAATGATACTAACATGGGAAGTGGGTGTAATTGTCTGGTAGTTTGAATATTCGTTAGCACTGCTCATCTTGGGAACTCAGATTAATATTGAACTTTTCCAGTCCTGTGGCCACTGCTGGGTTTTCCAAATTTCCTGACATATTGAGTGTAGCACTTTAATAGCATCAGCTTTTAGGATTTTAAATAGCTTTGCTGCAATCCCATCACCTCCACTAGTTTTATTGGCAGAAGTGCTTCCTAAGGCCCACTGGACTTCACACTCCAGGATGTCTGGCTCTAGGTAAGTGACCACACCATTGTGGTTATCCAGGTCCTTAAGATCTTTCTTGTATAGTTCTTCTATGTATTCTTGCCATCTCTTCTTGATCTCTTCTGCTTCTATCAGGTCTTTACCATTTCTGTCCTTTATTATGCCCATCTTTGCATGGTATGTTCCTTTGATTTCCCCAATTTTCTTGAAGAGATTTCTAGTCTTTCTCCTTCTGTTATTTTCCTGTATTCCTTTGGATTGTTCATTGAAGAAGGCTTTCTTGTCATTTCTTTCTCAAAGTACGGACAGAAGAGTATTTATAAACGAGTAGCTTGGAACCCATCTATCTCCTGCCTCAAAGTGTTCATTCTTCCCCTCTTCCTTTTTTCAGTTATCCAAAGCTTATGACAGTCTTAAGGATAATGTTCAACAGGTATGCATTATATGGCTCTTTTCTTACTGATGTGTAAAGAGCCTATACCCAAGCTCTTGAGTGGGCCTACTCTCACCCTGCTGGCTTGGCTCTAGAGTCTCCCCCACCGGAATCCAGCAGACTTCCCCCAAATCAGCAAGTAAATGGTTCATGCCTGCCCAAAAAGGCCCTCAAAGACACTACTTCCTCACTCTGGCAAGCTGGGTTTATGCTGCTAGGTCAGTGCTAGTACTGTATTGGTCATAAAATATTCTTAATATGCCTGGTTAAGATATCAACAGTTCAGCCTCCATTTTATCTGCTGGGAAAGATATGAAGGAGTACAATGACCTAAATCAGTCTCAAGAGTTATGTTCACTCAATTTATTTCAATTTGCTTATGTTTTTAGTTTATTATCTGCAATCTTTGAAGCTAACACTTGGGAAGCTAACTTGTCCTTTGAATGAATTACTAAGTTAGTATTTCATGTTAATTCCTTGGTTCATTGTGATTATATTTTATTTTGGGGCTGCTTATTTTAATGACAGAGTCACAGAACTGTAATCTATGCTCCAAATAAAGTTCAAGATTTGTAGATCTAATCTTAGTAGAAGGTTAGCAGAGAACATAACTTCAAATCTGTTTCTAGATAACTAAATGCACAGCCCTAGTTAGCAGAGAAAAAAGACTGTTTCTCTTAATACTATTTAGGAAATTGAGAGCTAACTTGTTTCAACTCCTATGACTGAGCTGAGAAATCAGGCAATTGAGAAATTTTTAGTTTTATTGTTGTCTGTACATGTGAAGGTCAAATCATAGTTACTGCAGTGGGATATTTAATGGAAAGAAAATGGATTATATCCATTTTATGGTCTTTTAAGTCACTAGATAGTCATTACTCCCATCGATATGTAAGGGATAAATTAATTCTTTTAGAACATGTGAGTAGAACTGGCTGAAGCACTTAACCTAAACTATCACTAGAAACAAGGGCTTTTTTTTTTTTTAATTTTTATGGATGAGCTGTGTTTGACCTATTTGATTTCCCATGATGAGGAAATCAGGTTCTGGGAAGCAACAGGTTTTCCTTTCCATACACTATGTGTGTTTGCCATTAACTTAACACAGATTTTAAAATTAAATGGTATCACTAATTATTCCAAAGCTTCTGTAAAAATTGACAATCAGTCTGAGCCAGCAACTTTTCACTTGTAATGATGAATAGGTAATACCTAGACAATAAAAACCTGCTGAGCAGGTATTCTTTGTTGCTTGAAAGAAAAAAGAATTCTCAGGGTAGTCTAGAAAGTTTTCATAGATTGTGAGAAAGACAGGAAGCAGAGGGCAGCTTTCATTTCTGCATCTTCACATGGCATGAGATTTTAATGTATTAATTATGTTAGTGTTTAATGCTAATGAGTTAACTCTCTTCCAGTAAGTACATAGCAGTCATATTTTGGTTGGAAAAAAGTACATAACATCACAAGAGAAGTTCAAAGACTTCAGGAAGTTTATTCAGACTGCAAAATATATTCCATCAAAAAGAAGTAGATAACAAGTCCATGAAAGCCAGATCATACAGAGTCAGACCTTAGTAAAGAGATTGTATTTTATTCTAAATACAATGGGAAGCCACAGGAGGGTTTTGAGTAGAGGAGTGATATGGTCTATGTTTTAAAAATAGCTATTCTGTGTGCTATGTGGAGATTAGACTGTAGAAGTGTAAGTGTAAAAGTGTAAAATCAAGCAAGTGATTCAGGAGGTAATTGCAACATTACAGATGAAGGTGAAGATGAAGACGTACCAAGTGGTAGCAGTATGGCAGTGAGAAATGATTGGGATTCTAGATTTGTTTTGATGGTAGATCTAGGAGGATTTGCTGAAGGATTCTGGAATGAGAAAAAGGCAAAAATCAAGAGTTATCATTTGATTTTTTTTTTAATTTTTTTTTGTATTTATTTATTTTTTTTACACGAACTCCCAAACATGAACCACCTCCCCCCCCACATCTTCCCTCCAGATCATCCCCATACACCAGCCATTTGATTTTGAATCTGAGCAAATGGGTGAATATTGGTGTTTTACTACTATAAACGGTCTAAGAAAACTGCCACAGGAAGCATGGTATAATTAAAAGTTATTATTTTATCTTAAATAAAGATAAAATTTAAGATAAAGTAACATTTTATCTTAAAAGACCATCCAAAATCTCATCATCTCTATCATCATCAGCCACCCAAATCTGCAAGCTCATCCATTATCAGGGGGCAGTATAATGGTCTTTTAAGTGAATGACAACTGGAACTAGATAATTCAAGCCCTATGTTTATGACCCATTGTATGTATGACACTGGCATATTACTTAACTTCTGTGCCTCAGTTTCCTTATTT
Source organism: Oreotragus oreotragus (assembly GCA_006410675.1). NCBI lineage: Eukaryota > Metazoa > Chordata > Mammalia > Artiodactyla > Bovidae > Oreotragus > Oreotragus oreotragus. The sequence continues at coordinate 394,219 of SJYX01016820.1, forward strand.
GGGAAATGGGGATAAAGATAATGGTGCTTCTCTCATTGAGTTTCTATGACAATTATTCTGTGAATTCATAGATATTCACAGCCGTTAGAAAAATGCGTGACATATGATTATTATTCTCAAACTTAGCTATTGTTACCACACAGACTTTTATGTATATAAACCATGCTTGTATCCTAGACTCTGTTTTTACCAAAATTAGAATACATCTACACAGAGCTCTGGAGCCTTTAAATCCAGGAATCTTTTAGATTATTTAGTTCCAACTCCTTCCTCTCCTATCACCCACTTCTCTGTCTGTCTCCCCCCTTTTCCTTCTCTTCCTTCCTCTTATGAGGAATCTGGACCATAGAGGTTAAGTGAGTTTACTGATGTTACAGAATTAATTACTGGCTGCTTTTTGAGTCATATACTGTCAGAAATGTATAATCTACTGGGTATTGCATTTTTTTGTTTTGTTTTGTTCTTAGCAATGAAAGGCAAGATGCAGAAGTCCAATAAGATAGTCACTTCAATAAGAGAGATTTAGTAAACAAGCTATTTGGGAAATATCCTGATAACAATATTATTTCATGAGATCTTGTGCAAGATAGAACAATAAATAAAGAAAGCTGATGTGTTCACATTATAATAGAACCAGCACTGTTTAGGGAAACAAACAAACAAACACTGAACTAGGCATGTTCACGACATGCTCTTCTAGTCCTAATGTGACCTCTAAGTAGTTGTACTAGATAGAGGAAGTAACTCAATTTCCCTTCAACTTACTGCTTTGTATGTGCAGTGAAAAGAGACCAGATTGTCTTTGAATCTATGCTGATCACTAGACCACTAATATAAGATCCAAGTGATCTTGTAACCATTTTTGATTCTGTTTATTGAGTCTTAGGCAAAGGAGTCATCCATAGAACCATTTGAAAAATATTGGTCATAGGTTGTTTAGAAGTTGAGGAAAAAAAGAATAAAATAAATGGATTTTCTCTGAGCAAAAAGCAGTCATCAGTTTCACAGAATTCAAGGATTGGTATAAGAAGTGAACACAGGGTGATTTGAAGAGCTCTTCTTGGGAAATTTTGTGATTATCAGACTCAGCATTAGTCCAATCTTTCTGTGTCCTGCCTTGACCTTGTGTGCCGTTTGTAATTACTGACTTTAGAATCTGATTTTCTTCTCCCATACCCAGCTTACAGACTTTACTTGCCTGCACACTTAATGAAGTATAATACTGTCACAGACTGCCTCTAAGCAGCTTTACCTGCTCCTGTAAGGAGAGCCCAAAGTATTTACTTCTGGAAGCTTCCATCTAATTTACCTAGCTCACTTCCTGGGATACTTGGTGCATCTTGATGATTATATTTTCTTTCTTTGCTCAGAGTCAGTTTTATCTCCTAGTGTAGACCAGCTTTGTTGTTGTTTAGTCACTAAGTTGTGTCCAACTCTTTGCGACCAGAGGGACTGTAGCCTGCCAGGCTCCTCTGTCTGTGGAATTTTTCCATGCAAGAATACTGAAATGAGTAGCCATTGCCTTCTCCAGGGGAATCTTCCCTACCGAGGGCTCAAACCTGGGTTTCCTGTGTCTCCTGTGTTGCAGTGAAAGCCTGTAGACACAGTAGGTGGGACCAATTAGTTTATTCCTGCTGGAACTCCTAAGCCCATTCTGATGGTAGAGTCTCAGAGTTTTTCATCTTCCCCACAGTTCCTACGTCTGCAGGGTTTGACTACTCACATGTTCTTCCCAGAATCACATGCAAAAGTCTGCTTGTTCATCATGAGCTCTTGGTGGAAGCCTCATTCTAAAGCAATTATTTTCAGAAATGAGCTGAAAGCCACTAGAGTTATACTAAGGAATATCTGGTACCATCCCTTGAAATCCTAGCCATCCATTCAGTTCCATTCACTCTCATGGAGGAAGTTAGTTGCTATGGCTTGTTTAAAAAAGTCAGATGGTAGGTTTGGCATATTGTCCGAATACAAGCCAGAGCCTCTGACCCACAGGCTACTGTTATTTTTTAATGGATCCTGCTAAAGGATTTGAAAAGATACAGAGCTCATTTATTTGAATAACAAACATTATTATTTTAGCACCAGCAATGTGTAAGGAATATATGCATGGAGTTAGGGATAAAAATGACAGAAAAGGCATGTGTCTCTCCTGATAAAGATATGAGGTATTTAGAGGACTAGGAAGTAGGAATAGATTCTTTTAAACATGTCTTCCTTAGAGCATGTATGCAAACTGAATCATAGAAGGTTCCTAAATATGCCTTATTTTCTTTCAATAGATACGTAAACTATTGTTGGTTACATTTTCTTTGAATAAACATCCCTTTAGCGTAGATTGCATAAATAGGTACTTAGTAAGAGATTATTATATAAACAAATAATCAAATATTTTTATGAGAGGATCATGCTCTAGTCCACTACCATGGAAGTCAAAATAGAGGGAGAACTGTAGCTCCAACTCCTGTCTGTTATTAACAAACACACAGGAAAGAACCCAGTCATGGATATTCCACAGGCATTTTTCATTTGAGGGGTAACTCCACTAACAGAAGAACTAGCAGGAAATTTTTACACTGGCTAACATGATAATAGTTTCTCAGTTATCCTTGTAAAATTCACTGTGATGTTGGCCATTGGAAAGTGCTACAGATGAGAATGGGAAATACTGCTGTCAACAGAAAAAGTGCTTTGATATTTATGCTTTGACTCCAAATGAAATTTTGAAACCCCAGATGAAGTATTAATGATTCACATTTAATGGAATATTGATTTGTACATTGTTAGGTGCTCCAAATATTTACATCCATTCAGTTTTCAAATGTTTTTAAGTGGTTTGTATGGTACAATCGAAAGAAAACAGTCAGTTATAAGTTCAAATCCCAGCATAGCCACTTATGAACTTGTTATGTAACTTCTTCTCCAGGGAATCTTCCCAACCCAGGGATGCAACCCATGTCTCCTGCTTTGGCAGTTGGATTCTTTACTGCTGAAGCCACTAGGTAAGCCCATATATATGTTCAATAGTTGCTTTTTAAAATATATTATTTTTATATTAAAAAAGCCTTTACATTTAATTTCTAATTTAACTGAATGGCATCAGCAAAAATCAGTATAGCATCAAAGAGAGTTAATTGCCTGTTAAGAAATTTCTCTTATTATTCATTCATACTGGTTTAGGTTAGGCTTTCATTGAAAGAGAAGAAACTTTATGATGTATTAGGTTGTATGATAAGAAAATGCTTATAGATAGTTGTTTTTGACTGATAAGAATGGGATCTTCACTTAATTCAACCTAATTCATCTGAGGTAGATTTCTGCTTCAGGATAGAACCATTTCAAAAGGTTCATAGATATTGAAATAAAAGACAGCTTTCACAAGTTATAATGGCCACCATAATTGCCATGACACTTTCTGACTAGAGTGAGTGGTCCACACTATAGGTGGATCTACACAAGAAGTCAAATGGTAAGCCAGTCCTTTTCAAACCTACACTCTATATTCACTCTATATCCAAGAATGTATATATCTCTATTGAAGAAAAAAATTATAATTCTATTATAATATGCACAACATTTAAACTAAGTATAAACCCTTTAGATAGCCAAGACTTATGTAACAATAAAACAAAAACTGCAAATCAAATACAACCAAAAATGCAAAACCAATGCAATTTAAATGACCATGTTGATTTCATATGACAGTCTTTTTTTCTTCCATCTGAGTTACAGATGACATTATTAATACTGATTTTAATAATGGAGAGTCTTTCAAGTCTTCATGGGTAACTATCTGTAGGCATGTGATGACTCAGTTTTCTCCACAATCATCTCTACTGTGAAACCTCTATTCCTACAGTGTACATTGATGTCATTTGGCCATTCCTTGGCCTGGATGTGTTTTTAAAGCGTTACAACCACCTCTGCTATTTTGGACAGAGATTAAGCATTTCACAATTAAAAATATATTTCAGTATTAAAAAGTATTCTGGTGACAGAACTACCCCAAATACTAATAAAATGTTCCTTTATTTCTATTCACCCTTATAGGGACTCAAAGGGTAGCTCTTTGGGGATCCAGATTTAGGTAGGGATCTTCTGTTAGATTCCATACCTTGTCAGGATCCCTATGTCTTATCCCAAATATTTTGCTTGTCTCAGTATCAGTTCAGTTAAGTTCAGTTGCTCAGTTGTGTCCGACTCTTTGCAACCCCATGAATCACAGCACGCCAGGCCTCCCTGTCCATCACCAACTCCTGGAGTCCACCCAAACCCATGTCCATTGTGTCGGTAATGACATCCAACCGTCTCATTCACTGTAGTCCCCTTCTCCTCCTGCCCTCAATCTTTCCCAACATCAGGGTCTTTCAAATGAGTCAGCACTTCGTATCGGGTGGCCAAAGTATTGGAGTTTCAGCTTCAACATCAGTCCTTCCAATGAACACCCAGGACTGATCTCCTTTAGGATGAACTGGTTGGAACTCCTTGCAGTCCAAGGGACTCTCAAGAGTCTTCATCAACACCATAGTTCAAAAGTATCAATTCTTTGGTGCTCAGCCCTCTTTATAGTCCAACTCTCACATCCATACATGACCACTGGAAAAACCATAGCTTTGACTAGGTGAAACTTTGTTGACAGGGTAATGTCTCTGCCTTTTAATATGCAGTCTAGGTTGGTCATAACTTTCCTTCCAAGGAGCAAGTGTCTTTTAATTTCATCGCTGCATTCACCATCTGCAGTGATTTTGAAGCTCAGAAAAATAAAGTCAGCCACTGTTTCCACTGTTTCCCCAGCTATATGCCATGAAGTGATGGGACTGATGGCATGATCTTAGTTTTCTGAATGTTGAGCTTTAAGCCAAATGTTTTGCTCTCCTCTTAGACTTTCATCAAAAGGCTCTTTAGTTCTTCACTTTCTGTCATAAGTGTGGTGTCATCTGTATTTCTGAGGTTATTGATATTTCTCCCAGCAATCTTGATTCCAGCTTGTGCTTCTTCCAGCCCAACGTTTTTCATGATGAACTCTGCATAGAAGTTAAATAAGTAGGGTGACAATATATAGCCTTGATGTACTCCTTTTCCTATTTGGAACCAGTCTGTTGTTCCATGTCCAGTTGCTTCCTGACCTGCATACAGGTTTCTCAAGAGGCAGGTCAGGGGGTCTGGTATTCCCATCTCTTTCAGAATTTTCCGGTTTTTTGTGATCACGGTCAAAGGCTTTGGCATAGTCAATAAAGCAGAAATAGATGTTTTTCTGGAACTCTCTTGCTTTTTCGATGATCCAGTGGATGTTGGCAATTTGATCTCTGGTTCCTCTGCCTTTTCTAAAACCAGCTTGAACATCTGGAAGTTCACATATTGCTGAAGCCTGGCTTGGAGAATTTTGAGCATTACTTTACTAATGTGTGAGATGAGTGCAATTGTGTGATAGTTGGAGCATCCTTTGGCATTGCCTTTCTTTGGGATTAGAATGAAAACTGACCTTTTCCAGTCCCGTGGCCACTGCTGACTTTTCCAAATTTGCTGCCATATTGAGTGCAGCACTTTCACAGCATCATCTTTCAGGATTTGAAATAGCTCAACTGGAATTTCATCACCTCCACTAGCTTTGTTTGTTGTGATGCTTCCTAAGGCCCACGTGACTTCACATTCCAAGATATCTGGCTCTAGGTGAGTGATCATACCATCATGATTATCTGGGTCATGAAGATCTTTTTTGTACAGTTCTTCTGTGTATTCTTGCCACCTCTTCTTAATATCTTCTGCTTCTGTTAGNAGGCCCACGTGACTTCACATTCCAAGATATCTGGCTCTAGGTGAGTGATCATACCATCATGATTATCTGGGTCATGAAGATCTTTTTTGTACAGTTCTTCTGTGTATTCTTGCCACCTCTTCTTAATATCTTCTGCTTCTGTTAGATCCATACCATTTCTGTCCTTTTTTGAGCTCATCTTTGCATGAAATGTTCCCTTGGTATCTCTAGTTTTCTTGAAGAGATCTCTAGTCATTCCTATTCTATTGTTTTCCTCTATTTCTTTGCATTGATCACTGAGAAAGGCTTTCTTATTTCTCCTTGCTATTCTTTGAAACTCTACATTCAAATAGGTATATCTTTCAATTTCTGTTTTGTTTTTCCCTTCTCTTCTTTTCACAGTTATTTGTAAGTCCTCCCTAGACAATCATTTTGCTTTTTTGCATTTCTTTTCCATGGGGATGGTCTTGATCCCTGTCTCCTGTACAATGTCACGAACCTCCATCCATAGTTCATCAGGCACTCTGTCTATCACATCTAGTCCCTTAAATCTATTTCTCACTTCCACAATATAATCATAAGGGATTTGATTTAGGTCATACCTGAATGGTCTAGTGGTTTTCCCCACTTTCTTCAATTTCAGCCTGAATTTGGCAGTAAGGTATTCATGATCTGAAATACAGTCAGCTCCTCTTGTGTTGCTGGAAGAAGGTGTTTGCTATGACCAGTGCATTCTCTCGGCAGCTCTATTAGCCTTTGCCCTGCTTCATTCTGTACTCCAAGGCCAAATTTGCCTGTTACTCCAGGTGTTTCTTGACTTCCTACTTTTGCATTCTAGTCCCCTATAATGAAAAGAACATTTTTTTGGAGTGTTAGTTCTAGAAGATCTTGTAAGTCTTCATAGAATGTTCATCTTCAGCTCTTCAGTGTTACTGGTCAGGGCATAGACTTGGATTACCATGATACTGAATGGCTTGCCTTGGAAATGAACAGAGATCATTCTGTCGCTTTTGAGATTACATCCAGTATAGAGGATTGTTTAGAGTGTCTAGTAAGTAAAATGGCTAGAAAAAGAAGTTTTTTAGTTGCTATTATTTTAATAATAAATAAATATCTCTTGAACTTAAGTTCCCATCAGTAGTTTAAATCTTGCCTTAGTTGAGAATATATCCCTATGCTTTTCCTTTGTCTAGTCATTTTCCTATCAAATGTTAGAAAAGAAAAAAAATACTAAATTTCCATCTAATCATTCTATCTCATAATTTCTTACAAAGAATGATGAACTTCAGTATTTATGAATGTTGAAAAGATAAATAGTGACTCAGGAATTAAGTAACTATGCAGATCTTTTAATATCAATTTAGCAATCAACATTACCAGCATATCACTTTATTATTTAAGAAGCATAAACAGCACCAAACAAATCTTTTTTTTTAAAGACACCTAAATTGTATCAAAGATCCCCTTGTAAGTAGGTTTTTTGTTAAAGAAAAAATATCAATTAATTGATTTTTTGATCCAAAATCAATTAAAGTCATTCTTTTGATTTATAGTTAGTGAATAGATAAAGGAATCTTGGTATAAATATCATCTGTTTCTTATGATATAAAGCAAGAAAAATATTAATATTTTTAAGAGGTGATGTTTGGCTCTCTGAGAGGTCTCCAGAATGAGCTTACTTTACACTAACTATTTAATAAATTATTGATTAATTAATGATGAAATTAAGGCATTCCAAGGTGATTTTAGGAAGCAGCATCCTAGGATATAACTTATATAAAATTAGTCACTTTTAAATTTGCATCATATTATTATGCTCTAGTAGTAGACTTTTAGTGACTGAAGTATAGGGGACAGAGAACAATAAGAGAGAATGAAGTTTTTTTTTTTTCTTAACTCATTTGTTAATGTATTCAATAGACATTAATTGAATCTTTAGCCCTTGAACTGTCTTCCAGGGATGCAAACAACTCAGTGGTCTTGCATACATTATTTCTTCCTCCAAGAATGTATTTCTACCAGTTCTCCATCTGGGAAACTACTTATTCTTCCAGATTCAGCTCAAAAGAAATTCCCTGTACACAGACAATTAGTTGGTCATGCCTCTGTGCTTCAATTTGGTATGCAATGTGTTTTCAACCCCTTGGTTATTTTCTTTACTACGTTTAGAAGAAAAGAAGTTAAGAGTAAAGAAAAAAAATTTTAATATCCTTTTAAAAAAGCTTAAAATGATTAAGTAGTATGCATCATTAAGGGCTTCCAATGTGGCTCAGTCATAAAGAATCTGCCTGCAATGCAGGAATGCAGGTTTTGATCCCAGGGTTTGAAAGGTCCCATAAAGAAGGCAAATCATTCCAGTACTGTTGCCTGGAAAATCACATGGGAGAGAAGCCTGGTAGGCTACAGTCCAGGGAGTTGCAAAAAGTCAGACATGACTTAGTGAATAAACAGCAACAACAGTCGTTGAGTCAATTTTTAAGTGTCAATCAGTACAAGGTAATTGCCATTGTGATGAAAATAACTTGTGAAAAAAAATACCCTTATCCTTGTCCTTCAGTTACATATCACATTATTATATGTGTCATTCTTTCCCCTAGATTTGCAGGATAGCTCAAATTGTGTCAAGAAAGTCCTAGGAATGAAACAAATGTGATAAAAACTGTGATGGCATACCATTAGAATGGTTAAAATTAAACAAAAAATAATAAAAAATACGACAAAACCGACCATACCAAATGTTGGCAAGTTTATAAAGCAATAAAGCTCGCATGCTGATGGAAATTTGAAATGGTTCAATTACTTTGGAAAACTGACAGAAGATTTTCAAGTTAAATGTATACCTACCATATGACCCATCCATTCCATTCTTAGCCATTTACACACAAGAAATGAGGACATATGCTCACACAAAAACTTGTATATGAATGCTTATAGCAGCTGTATCTGTGATAGCCCCAGTCTAGAGAAAATCTAAACATTCATCAATGAGTAAATGAATAAATGTGTGATTTATCCACATGATTTGCCTTGGAAATGAACAGATCATTCTGTCGTTTTTGAGATTGCACCCAAGAACTGCATTTCAGACTATTTTGTTGATTATGAGGGCTACTCCATTTCTTCAATTGCTCACAGTAGTAGATATAATGGTCATCTGAGTTAAATTCACCCATTCCAGTACATTTTAGTTCACTGATTCCTAAAATGTCGATGTTCACTCATGCCATCTCCTGTTTGACCACTTCCAATTTACTTTGATTCATGGATCTAACATTCCAAGCTCCTATGCGATATTGTTCTTTACAGCATTGGACTTCACTTCCATCATCAGTCACATCCACAAATGGGTGTTGTTTTTGCTTTGGCTCCATCTCTTCATCCTTCCTGGAGTTATTTTTCCACTCTTCTCCAGTAGCATATTGGGCACCTACTAATCTGGGGACTTCATCTTTCAGTGTCCTATATTTTTGCCTTTTCATACTGTTCATGGGGTTCTCAATGCAAGAATATTGAAGTGGATTGCCATTCTTTTCTCCAGTTGACCACATTTTGTCAGAACTCTCCACCATGACCTGTCCAACTTGGGTGGCCCTACACAGCATGGCTCACAGTTTCATTGAGTTAGACAAGGCTGTGGTCCATGTGATCAGTTTGATTAGTTTTCTGTGATTGTGGTTTTCATTCTGTCTGCCCTCTGATGGATAAGCATAAGAGGCTTATGGAAGCTTCTTGATGGGAGAAAATGACTGTGGGGATACGGTATGGACCTAACAAAATCAGAAGATATTAAGAAGAGGTGGTAAGAATACACAGAAGAACTGTACAAAAAAGATTTTCAAGACCCAGATAACCACAGTGGTGTAGTTACTCACCCAGAGCCAGATATCCTGGAATGCAAAGTCAGGTGGGCCTTAGGAAGCATTATTATGAACAAAGCTAGTGGAGGTGATGGAGTTCTAGTTGAGTTATTTCAAATCTTAAAAGATGATGCTGTAAAAGTGATGCACTCTATAGGCCAGTAAATTTGGAAACTCAGCAGTGGCCACAGGAATGAAAAGGATCAGTTTTTATTTCAATCCCAAAGAAAGGCAATGCCAAAGAATCTTCAAACTACTGCACACTTGCGCTCATTTCACACACTAGTAGGAGAAGGCAATGGCAACCCACTCCAGTACTCTTGCCTGGAAAATTCCATGGGCGGAGGAGCCTGGTAGGCTGCAGTCCATGGGGTTGCGAAGAGTTGGACACGACTGAGCGATTTCTTTCATGCATTGGAGAAGAAAATGGCAACCCACTCCAGTGTTCTTGCCTGGAGAATCCCAGGGACGGGGGAGCCTGGTGGGCTGCCAGCTATGGGGTCACACAGAGTTGGACACGACTGAAGCGACTTAGCAGCAGCAGCAGCAGCAGCAGCACACACTAGCAAAGTAATGCTCAAAATTCTCCAAGCCAGGGTTCAGCAGTACATGAGCCAAGAACTTCCACATGTTCAAGCTGGATTTAAAGAAGTCAGAGGAACCAGAGACCAAGTTGCTAACATCCCTTGGATCACAGTAAAAGCAAGAGAATTCCAGAAAAACATCTACGTCTGCCTTATTGACTATGTCTAAGCCTTTGACTGTGTGGATCACAATAAACTGTGGAAAGTTCTCAAAGAGATGGGAATAACAGATCACCTTACCTGTATACTGAAAAATCTGTATGCAGGTCAAGAAGCATCAGTTAGAAGTGGGTATGGAACCACAGACTGGTTCCAAATAGGAAAGGTGTACATCAAGGCTGTATCTTGTCACCCTGCTTATTTAACTTATATGCAGAGTACATCATGCAAAATGCCAGACAGGATGAAGCACAAGCTGGAAGCAAGATTGCCAGGAGAAATAACAATAACCTCAGATATGCAGATGACACCACCCTTATGGCAGAAAGTGAAGAACTAAAGAGCCTCTTGATGAAAGTGAAAGAGGAGAGTAAAAAATTTGGCTTAAAGCTCAACATTCAGAAAACTAAGATCATGGCATCTGATCCCATCACTTCATGGCAAATAGTTCGGGAAACAATTTAAACAGTGACAGACTTTATTTTTTTTGGGTGGGGGGGGGCTCCAAAGTCACTGCAGATGGTGACTGCAGACACTTGCTCCTTGGAAGAAAAGCTATGACCAACCTAGATAGCATATTGAAAAGCAGAGACATTACTTTGCCAACAAAGGTCCATATAGTTAAAGCTATGGTTTCTCCAGTAGTCATGTATGGATGTGAGATTTGGACTATAAAGAAAGCTGAGTGCCACAGAATTGATGTTTTTGGACTGTGGTGTTGGAGAAGACTCTTGAAAGTCTCTTGGACTGCAAGGAGATCCAACCAGTCCATCCTAAAGAAAATCAGTCTTGAATATTCATTGGAAGGACTGATGTTGAAGCTGAAACTCCAATTCTTTGGCCACCTGATGCAAAGAACTGACTTGTTGGAAAAGACCCTGATGCTGGTAAAGAGTGAAGGCGGGAGGAGAAGGGAATGACAGAGGATGAGATGGTTGGGTGGCATCACCAACTTGATGGACATGAGTTTGAGCAAGCTCTGGGAATTAGTGATGGTCAGGGAAGCCTGGAGTCCTGCAGTCCATGGAGTCACAAAGAGTTGGACATGACTGAGTGACTGAACTGAACTGGTTGATATTCACATAATAAAGTGTTTTTTTTTTTAAATTGTTGTTGTTTTGTTGCAAAATTGTTTCCAACTCTTTTGAGACCCCATCAATTATAGCCTCCAGGATCCTCTGTCCATAGGATATATGAGGAAAGAATACTGCAGTGGGCTGCCATATCCTTCTCCAGGGGATCTTCTTCACTCAGGGATGGAACGTGCATCTCCTGCTTGGCCAGTGGATTCTTTACCACTGAGCCACCAAGGAAGCCACACAATGCAATATACTCATCAATAGAAAGGAATAAACACTGATACATGCAATAATGTGGGCTAATCTTAAAATTATACAGAATGAGAGAATCCATGGCCAAGAGAGCACCATATGCTGTTGATTTCATTTACGCAGAATTCTAGAAAATGAAAATTAATCAATAGTGACTAAAAACAAGTTGATACTCACATAAGCAAAAGGGTAAAGTAAGGAAAGAAATACAGAGGAAACTTCTTGGAATTATGGACAGTATCATTCTGATTGTGATGATGATTTTATGGGTATATACATATGTCAAAACTGATCACATTGTATACTTTATGGGGTTTATTATACTTCAACAATACTTAAGTTAAACAGAAAAAATAATTAGGAAATAGCAGTATGGTATAATAGAATTGAATACTACAGTCTTAGCTCTGACTCTGTTAAACTTCTGAAAAAATATTTACCTCCTTAGGATTGGCTTTTCTCATTTATAACAAGAAAGGGTGGGGTTTACAGTGATCTACAACTGTAGCTTTATAAGAGAAGACCAGAATTAAACGTACTGTCTTATTTTATGATAGCAAAATGATTAGTCATTCTGTTTATTGATTAAACTCGATTTTGAAAACCTAAACTGCTGGCATTTCTTAAAATATTAAATATTTAGAAATATTAAGGAAATTAATCAAATTATACCTCCCTCCCTAATTGCTCTCTTGTATGAGGTTTAATATTTATGTTGACCTTCAAGACTATCTATTAGCTCAATTTAATTCAAATGGATGCCAAATTTCATTTATGATGTCCTTTCAGTTCAGTTCAGTCTCAGTCATGTCCAACTCTTTGTGACACCATGAATCACATCACGCCAGACCTCCCTGTCCATCACCAACTCCCAGAGTTTACCCAAACTCATGTCGGTGATGCCATCATCATTGAGTCGGTGATGCCATCTAGCCATCTCATCCTCTGTCGTCCCTTTCTCTTCCTGCCTTCAATCTTTCTCAGCATCAGGGTCTTTTCAGATGAGTCAGCTTTTCACATCAAGCAGCCAAAATACTGTAGTTTCAACTTTAACATCAGTCCTTCCAATGAACACCCAGGACCGATTTCCCTTAGGAAGGACTGGTTGGATCTCCTTGCAGTCCCAGGGACTCTCAAGAGTCTTCTTCAACACCACAGTTCAAAAGCGTCAGTTCTTCAGCTCTCAGCTTTCTTTATAATCCAACTCTCACATCCATACATGACCACTGGAAAAACCATAGCCTTGACTAGACGGACTTTTGTTGACAAAATAATGTCTCTGCTTTTTAATATGCTGTCTAGGTTGGTCATAACTTTCCTTCCAAGAGTAAGCGTCTTTTAATTTCATTGCTGCAATCATCATCTGCAGTGATTTTGGAGCCCCCCAAAATAAAGCCAGCCAATGTTTCCACTGTTTCCCTATTTGTTTGCCATGAAGTGATGGGACCAGATGCCATGATCTTAGTTTTTTGAATGTTGAGCTTTTAGCCAACTTTTTCACTCTCCTCTTTCACCTTCATCAAGAGACTCTTAGTTCTTCTTCACTTTCTGCCATAAGGGTAGTGCCATCTGCATATCTGAGGTTAGAGATTCCATAGAAAATGCATTTGAGGACTTAATTCTGAATGTTTAGAGCTATCAAACTGTTTTTTTTAGGGAGGCATGGCTAGAATCACCCAGATTCAAAAATACATACTATTGAGTACATAAGATACTCACTAAACTTTTTTTTTTTTTTTAATGTATTAGTAGTTTGATTTATTTGGGCATAGTGACAGGTAATAATTTATCATAGTCTCTTCTTTTCTCCTTTTGTAACAAAAATATTCATCAGATATTATCCAGTGACCTAAATCTGCCAAATGAGCATCTTACATTTGGTTTTGGGTAAAGTATCTATGAAACTTGAAATCTTCATTCATGAGGTTTTTTTTTTGCTTTTGTTATTGTTTAACATTTATAGCTGTTTGACTGATTCATAGATTCTGAGAACTGAAAGAAACCTTACAGATGATTTAACTATAAGCTTCATTTTAGGATGAGGATGCTAAGATTTAGGTATATGTACTACTTGCATCGGAACACACATGAAGTTTGAAAGACCTGAGATTTGAACTAAGATTTCCACTCCTGGTAGGTCACCCTAGGTCACCCTTTCTTGTGACCTGAAACACTTGAAACACAGTTGATGCTCAATAAATATTAATATCTGCTAACCTATTGAATGTATCATTGTGGCAAATGCTTTTACCCCACAGGCTATCCTTGTAAGATAACGAATGTAAGGGAAAGAGAACAAAACTAAGAATCAGGAAGTTTCAATTTGAGGTTAAACTGATGACTTTCAAAGTTATTTTACCCAAGTTCCTATTTCTAAAATGAAGTATCAATAGTTGGCCTATATAATCCAAAATTCTTTCATTTTCAAAATGTATACTATTGAAACTTACAGATTAATGATCGGATTTTTACTTAGTATGTTAATTGCAAATAGTTTTAATGGTCTGCGTAAACTTTGAAATCTGTGTTTATTTGGCTAATCTACACCATCATATTTTTGCCAAAACATTGAGTTTTATCTCAGACTTTATGAAAAGCACACTCAATAGTTGAGAAAATGTTTGTATTTAAGAGGCTGACCAGAATCATTTTAATATAAAGTTATATTTCTAATATTTCAAAAACATGCTGCTGGTTAGTTTTAAAATGTGGGCCTACAAAGATCAGCACTCTGTGTATGTGGAGGTATGAAATTCTTTCCTCTCAGTCTTCCCCTTATTTCTAACTCCATCCTCTGATTTGCCTGAGATCCAAGGTCAGACTCTTACTTACATTTGTGACCCTTATAAAGGATGGAAAGTGGCTCCATAGGAGTCCATAAAGAAAAGTGGAGTGAGGTAAGATAAGAGGTGAAAATGCCTCTGTGAGAAAAGAGTCATCACAGTAAATGAAGGTTTATCTGCCAAATTGGGAAGGGAGGATTAGTGTAGGATACAGATGTGAGAATAAAATTTATTCCTGCTCAGATTCTTGTGGGTGCTTATGATATTGAAAAAGAAATGGTAAACTTGAAGGCACTTTGTCACCATAAGCCCACGTTTGTGGAATTTTTTCTGCCTTCATATGTGAAGAGATGAAAAGTGGAAATCACTTCTCTCCAGGTGAGGATTCGAGGTGAAGACTGGGTTAACATCAATGTATTCAAGACCAGAATAGAGTTGCAGCTGGTGTTTATCTCAGGAACCTGGAGGCAGGATGGTGTCACAGGCACCAGATGTTGAGAAAATAGACACCTCAAAGGATGTCAAAGGTCATTACCACCTATGTGCTCCTTGCCAAACAGAATTAGCTAAGAGGAATGTTAAGAGCTAGAGAATAAAGCCAGCAGGGATTAGGAGGCTGTGAAAATGCTATGTGAAATATTCTCCATTCACTTTAGAACATCCAAGGATACCAGAAAGGATTAAAGGCCTGCCATTTGGCAAGATGAGACTATTAATCTAGTGGCATTGGGAAAAAAGCATTAAAGTGGTTATGCCTAAGATCCATGAGCAAATGGTACCTAGGGAATCATTTCAGTTAAAATATATTTTATAAATACCACTAATGCTGAAGAAACTGAAGTTGAATGGCTCTATGAAGACCTACACGACCTTATAGAACTAACACCAGAAAAAGATGGCCTTTTCATCATAGGGGCTCAGCTGGTAAAGCATCTGCCTGCATCATAGGTGCCTAGAATGCAAAAGTAGGAAGTCAAGAGATACCTGGAGTAACAGGCAAGTTTGGCCTTGGAGTAAAAAATGAAGCAGGGCAAAGGCTAACAGAGTTTTGCCAAGAGAATGCACGGGTCATAGCAAACACCCTCTTCCAACAACACAAAAAATGACTCTACACATGTACATTGCCAGATGGTCATGCCAAAATTAGACTGATTATATTCTTTGCAACCAAAGATGGAGAAAGTCTATAGAGTCAACAAAAGAGATCTGACTGTGACTCTGATCATGAACTTATTGCAAAATTAAGACTTAAATTGAAGAAAGTAGGCAAAGCCAGTAGACCATTCAAGTATGATCTAAATAAAATCACTTACAATTATACAGTGGATGTGGCAGATTCAAAGGATTAGATCTGATAGATAGAATGCCTGAAGAACTATGGATGGAGATTTATAACACTGTACAGGAGGCAGTGATCAAGACCATCCCCAAGAAGAAGAAATGAAAAAAGGCAAACTGGTTGTCTGAGGAGGCCTTACAAATAGCTGAGTAAAGGAGAGCAGTTAAAGGCAAAGGAGAAATAGAAAGATATATCCATCTGAATGCAGAGTTCCAAAGAATAGCAAGGAGAGAAAAGAAAGCATTCTTCAGCGATCAATGCAAAAGAATAGAGGAAAACAATAGACTAGGAAAGACTAGAGATCTCTTCAAGAAAATTAAAGATACCAAGAGAACATTTCATGCAAAGATGGATACAATAAAGGAAAGAAACAGTATGGATCTAACAGAAGCACAAGATATTAAGAAGGGGTGGCAACAATACACAAAAGCATTATATTAAAAGATCTTGATGACCCAGATAATCACAATGGTGTGATCACTCACCTAGAACCAGATATCTTGGGGTGCAAAGTCAAGTGAGCCTTAGGAAGCATCATTACTAACAAAGGTAGTGGAGGTGATAGAATTCCAGCTGAGCTATTTGTGGCTCAGATGGTAAAGAATCTGCCTGTGATATGGGAGACCCAGGTTCGATCCCTGAATCAGGAAGATCCCCTGGAGAAGGTAATGGCAATCCACTCCAGTACTCTTGCCTAGAGAATTCCATGGACAGAGGAGACTGGCGGGCTACAGTCCATGGGGTTGCAAAAAGTCAGACACAACTGAGGGACTACACTTTTGCTTTCAAAAGATAATGCTGTAAAAGTACCACACACAATATACCAGCAAATTTGGAAAAGTTAGCGGTGGCCACAGGGCTGGAAAAGGTCAGTTTTCATTCCAATCCCAAAGAAAGACAATGCCAAAGAATGTTCAAACTACCACACAATTGCACTCATTTCACACACTAGCAAAGTAATGCTCAAAATTCTCCAAGTCAGGCTTCAACAGGACATGAACTGTGAACTTCCAGATGTTCAAGCTGGATTTAGAAAAGCCAGAAGAACCAGAGATCAAATTGCCAACATCCGTTGGATCAGAGAAAAACCAAGCAAATTCCAGAAACACATCTACTTCTGTTTTATTGACTATGCCAAAGCCTTTGACTGTGTGGATCACAACAAACTGTGGAAAGTTCTTAAAGAGATGGGAATACCAGATCCCTTTACCTGCCTCCTGAGAAATCTGTATGCAGGTCAAGAAGCAACAGTTAAAAGTGGATATGGAACAACAGACTGGTTCCAAATCGGGAAAGGAGTACGTCAAGGCTGTATATTGTCACCCTGCTTATTTAACTTATATGCAGAGTACATCATGCAAAATGCTGGATTGGATGAAGCACAAGCTGGAATCAAGACTGCTGGGAGAAATATCAATAACCTCAGATATGCAGGTGACACCACCCTTATGGGAGAAAATGAAAAAGAACTAAAGAGCCTCTTGATGAAGGTGAAAGAGGAGAGTGAAAAAGCTGGCTTATTACTCAACATTCAAAAAATGAAGATCATGGCATGCAGTCCCATCACTCCATGGCAAATAGTTGGGGAAACAATGGAAACAGTGACAGATTTTATTTTCTTGGGCTCCAGAATCATTGAAGATGGTGACTGAAGCCATGAATGTTTGCTCCTTGGAAGAAAAGCTATGAAAAACCTAGACTGTGTATTAAAAAGCAGAGACATAACTTTGCCAACAAACGTCCACATAGTCAAAGCTATGGTTTTTCCAGTAGTCAAGTATGGATGTGAGAGTTGGACCATTAAGAAAGCTGAATGCAGAAGAATTAGTGCTGTTGTACTGTGATGTACTGAGAAGACTCTTGAGAGCCCCTTGGACTGCAAGGAGATCCAACCAGTCAATCCTAAAGGAAATAGCCCTGAATATTCATTGGAAAGAATGATGCTGAGGCTGAAACTCCAATACTTTGCCCCTTGATGCAAAGAACTGACTCATTTGAAAAGACCCAGATGCTGGGAAAGATTGAAGTCAGGAGGAGAAGGGGACGACAGAGGATGAGATGGTTTNAGAATTCCATGGACAGAGGAGACTGGCGGGCTACAGTCCATGGGGTTGCAAAAAGTCAGACACAACTGAGGGACTACACTTTTGCTTTCAAAAGATAATGCTGTAAAAGTACCACACACAATATACCAGCAAATTTGGAAAAGTTAGCGGTGGCCACAGGGCTGGAAAAGGTCAGTTTTCATTCCAATCCCAAAGAAAGACAATGCCAAAGAATGTTCAAACTACCACACAATTGCACTCATTTCACACACTAGCAAAGTAATGCTCAAAATTCTCCAAGTCAGGCTTCAACAGGACATGAACTGTGAACTTCCAGATGTTCAAGCTGGATTTAGAAAAGCCAGAAGAACCAGAGATCAAATTGCCAACATCCGTTGGATCAGAGAAAAACCAAGCAAATTCCAGAAACACATCTACTTCTGTTTTATTGACTATGCCAAAGCCTTTGACTGTGTGGATCACAACAAACTGTGGAAAGTTCTTAAAGAGATGGGAATACCAGATCCCTTTACCTGCCTCCTGAGAAATCTGTATGCAGGTCAAGAAGCAACAGTTAAAAGTGGATATGGAACAACAGACTGGTTCCAAATCGGGAAAGGAGTACGTCAAGGCTGTATATTGTCACCCTGCTTATTTAACTTATATGCAGAGTACATCATGCAAAATGCTGGATTGGATGAAGCACAAGCTGGAATCAAGACTGCTGGGAGAAATATCAATAACCTCAGATATGCAGGTGACACCACCCTTATGGGAGAAAATGAAAAAGAACTAAAGAGCCTCTTGATGAAGGTGAAAGAGGAGAGTGAAAAAGCTGGCTTATTACTCAACATTCAAAAAATGAAGATCATGGCATGCAGTCCCATCACTCCATGGCAAATAGTTGGGGAAACAATGGAAACAGTGACAGATTTTATTTTCTTGGGCTCCAGAATCATTGAAGATGGTGACTGAAGCCATGAATGTTTGCTCCTTGGAAGAAAAGCTATGAAAAACCTAGACTGTGTATTAAAAAGCAGAGACATAACTTTGCCAACAAACGTCCACATAGTCAAAGCTATGGTTTTTCCAGTAGTCAAGTATGGATGTGAGAGTTGGACCATTAAGAAAGCTGAATGCAGAAGAATTAGTGCTGTTGTACTGTGATGTACTGAGAAGACTCTTGAGAGCCCCTTGGACTGCAAGGAGATCCAACCAGTCAATCCTAAAGGAAATAGCCCTGAATATTCATTGGAAAGAATGATGCTGAGGCTGAAACTCCAATACTTTGCCCCTTGATGCAAAGAACTGACTCATTTGAAAAGACCCAGATGCTGGGAAAGATTGAAGTCAGGAGGAGAAGGGGACGACAGAGGATGAGATGGTTTGATGGTATCACCAACTCGATAGACACGAGTTTGAGAAAGGTCTGTGAGTTGGTGATGGGCAGGGAAGCCTGCCTTGCTGCAGTCCATGTGTCGCAAAGAGTTGGACACAACTGAGCAACTGAACTGAACTGATATTTTATAAAATAATTTTTAAACATCCTACAAATTTAGTTAAGATTATGGTTTATATAGAAAAGCCTATTACCACCAAAACTGGATGAGCAGTTTCTTTTATATTACAAATGCAATAGAATGTTTTATAGTTTGTAGTTTTGGTCCATAGTTGAAAAGCTGGGGTGCCAGGTTATTCAAAGGGTCTCATATTAGTTGCTCCTAATTAGTTGCCCCTAACAGTTAGGGCTGTTGATGGCCCATATCCTGTGTTTTATACATGTAGTTCAAAAGTTTCCTTTACGGTATCTTGATTACATTTATTCCTGTTTGTTTTGATTATCTTGATTTGGTTTAGCAAACTTCAGTTCCCTGGTTATCCTGCAACTCTCTCTCTTTCAAAAAATCAATGCTTTTACCCAAACATTGCATCTGTGCTGTGGATAAGTTTGATTTGTGTTGCTCTCTTGTCATTTAACCATTTAACAGCATGGTTTCTTTGTGCTGGATTGGGACGTTGAGGGATTTCAAATTAGTTACACTCATTTGGAGGTCCTGAAAAATTACCACAGTGCTCATTCAGTGTTCTCTTTAGGGCTCTTTCCTTCATTTGTGTTAGAAGGGAGGATGAGTTTGAGGAAGGAGAGAGAAGAAAGAATAAGGAAGCGTTTTCTTGTAATCTCCATTTAAGTTTTTAAGCAAAAACACCAAAGAAAATATTTCCACATCTTAATCAAAGTAAACAGATTCAGTTCATGGTAAGAAAAAAAAAAGTTGTTTTGTTAAAAAATGCAATTGCGTTTTAAGAGTCAGAATTTTTTGATTCTAACTTTTTTTGGTAACTAGACTTGGCAAATATTTATTGAGGACTTACTCTGTGCCAGACTCTTTTAGGTGTAAAAAAGAAATAAAATCAGGGAACATTCCTTGAGATAATTAATATTTAGTTTCACTTTATGGATGAAGAAACAAGTGAAATTAAGTATGGGTAATAAATAACAAAATCAGGTTACAATTCAGGACTACCCATTATGCTTTTAATGTACCTAGACCAGTATTTTCCAAATTGTAATCTATGCATAAATCACCTGAGAGTCTTGCTAAACTGTAGGTTCTAGTACAGCAGGTTTGTAGGTGTAGCCTGGGATTCTGCTTTTCTAAAAGCCTCCCAGGGAATGCTGCTGCTGCTGGTTCGCAAACTATAGTTTGAGTGGCAAAGCCTCAAATCCTTCTCACCTGGGGTCCTTCTGTATTAAAGAGTGAAGATAGAACAACTAATACACTTATCAGTTTGCATATTTAGTATTTTGTTTTCTGGAGAATCTTACATTGTTTTATTGATGATCCTAGGTAGTGGTTATGTATACACTTGTTCTAGACTGATCCAGCAAATACACAATATACTCTTGAGAATGTAATCTGAGAGAGACTTAATTTACTAGGAAGAAAATTACTCAGGGCTCTTTTAGTGACTTAATTTTTTGAAATAGATTGAAAACATATCTAAATTAGATAGTGTAGAGTAATTATGGCAAAGGAAATTTGGGTAAATCTTGGATAAAATCACTTCCTAAATCAGTTTTGTGGAAGAGAATTTAATTGAAGAGAGTGAACACACCCCCACGTTTCTCTGTTCTTTGTTAGGCTTTAAATAGACAATGGACAATACCAGCTGTAATCTAATTGAAGTCAGTTGTCCCCAGGTGTTCAGAGAGGCTGCTCAGTCAAAATTTTGCAAATCAAGTTTAGCATGAATAAGCTTTTCCAAGGGCATTAAAATTGAAGTATGTGTGTATTTCTTTTCAGTACTCTTAAATTAGTGAAGTCTTGTTTTTGTGATTAAATGAGCTAATAAAACTATTTTAAATTTAATTTAGTGATAGTCAAGATCAGATTTCACTGACAGTACAAATTATAGGAGGCAGTCCATTTACAAGAGAGAGAGAATATTCTAAATTTTAGAATAAATATTAGTGCTAGAAGGACTCTTAGAGATGAGGATGTATTATTTTCTAAGCTTTATTTCCCAATGTCAGGTGAAGACACTGAGTTCCAAAGAGATTTAACACTTGCTTAAGGTCAATCAGCTTATTGTCAGCAACACTTTTACTAAAAGTTTGGTCATTGGTTATGAAGTTAACTGCTACAAGGCTCATGTGGAAAGCATAATTTAGCATTGTAAAGTATAAAAGAGGGTGAGTAAGGAAATATGGCAAACAGCATAGGTAAAAGAGTCACTGTCACAGAGATCTAGCTGATTATTTTCCTATGAAAATGGAAGTTCATTATAGCCAGATTATTTTATTTTTAAATAAAAGTTGGAAGTCAAGAAATTTTACTGAAAATAAAATGCTGACCTCAAAGAAAAAGAAAAGACAGTGTGAGTCAAACAAAACACTCTTATCGGACAGATTTAGCCTACAGGGTTGTACTTTTACAATATCTGACACAAGCCTTTGTTCTCCCAGCTTAGTGTGCCTTCATCAGTGATTTCTAGCAGCTCTCTGAAATTCTCCTAGTAGCTGCTCTAGGAATTGAGGGGAGGCCAGGTGGATAGTGTTCTGGTCCTTCCAATCCAATCCTGGATCAATAGGATCTCCACATAAGGACTATTTGGAAAGAAGTATTCAACTAATAATACTTATTTCACTATTAACTCCTTAAATGATGAATAGAAACTTAAGATCCCTCCCACTATCTTTGTTGTTGTCCAGTTGCTAAGTTGTATCTGACTCTTTGTGACTCCCTGAACTGCAGCACACTAGGCTTCCCTGTCTTTCACTATCTCCCAGAGCTTGCTCAAGCTCATGTCCATCGAGTTGGTGATGCCATCCAACCATCTCATCCTCTGTGGTCACCTTCTCCTCCTGCCCTCAATCTTTCCCAGCATCAGGGTCTTTTCCAATGAGTCAGTTCTTTGCATCAGGTGGCCAAAGTGTTGGCATTTCAGCTTCAACATCAGTCCTTCCAATGAATATTCAGGGCTGATTTCCTTTAGGATTGACTGGTTTGATCTCCTTGCAGACTCCTTGCGGTCTTCTCTAGCGCCACAGTCCAAAAGTGTCAGTTCTTCGGCTCTAACCTTCTTTATGGTCCAACTCTCACATCCATATGTGACTACTGGGAAAACCATAGCTTTTACTATATGGACTTTTGTCATAAAGTGATGTCTCTGCTTTTTAATACACTGTCTATGTTTGTCATAGCTTTTCTTCCAAGGAGCAAGCATCTTTTTAATTTCGTAGTTGCAATCACTGTCTGCAGTGATTTTGGAGCCCAAGAAAATGAAATATGACACTGTTTTCATTTTTTCCCCATCTATTTGTCATGAAGTGATGTGGAAATAGATGTGATGTCTTTGGGGCAAAAATATAATTTACAAGATCAATGAAAAAAATGAAATCATAAAAGAATTCCTGCCTCAAGAGGGCACTGTGCTGATGGACAGTAGTCAAGTTTTCCCAGTAATCTAGCAAATTAATCAGTTAATTTTGGCACTGCTTATTGTTGAATATTATTTGGGTAATGTGCACATGTATATATATATACATACACATGTATGTAAGAGAGAAGAATACTCTAATTGGAGTTAGAATTACCATCTTTTTCTTTCCCTCCCTCATTACATTGAAAGAGAACTAACATCAGATGTGAAGAAATGATGAGCTACTGGAATACTGCCATCATTTGAGATGGAAGTCGGGGTATGAGATGAAGGAGGTTATTAGTATTATCAACTTAAGCTTTCATTGGTGGTCTCAACTATTTGTGAACCTTTTAAAAGTTCAAAGTCATGTAACATCTAGTCATTTTTTCTAAGGTATAAATTTTAATTGCACAATGGTGGTTAAGGAGGAGAGGGACATTTATCTGGTGTGCAAATTTAGACTACCATCAGGCATTTGTAGGATTAAATAAATTAGTACGGATAAAGTGTATCTAGCATGGAGAAGATGTTTAATCAATCGTAGCTGGTATTACTATTTCTTTATGCTGTGGCTTTGCTGTTTAAGATACACTATCCACCATCTTTTCTTGGTGATCTGTTATGATACAGTTCAAACACTATGGCCCCTAACTTGACTGTGAAAGATTATATAGGCACATTATTTCTGCTAGATACTCTTCTCCAAATTTCTTCTGTACCTACCCTAAAGAGTTTGGATAGTATATGGAATAAAATTTGAGGATAATCTTCTTATTTATTAAAATTTTTAATTAATATGCAGGATTGTATAGAATATATAGTAAAGAATTCCTGTTTCCCAAGTTTTACAGAATATTGATTTGAGATAATGATATGTAACTTCTAATCAAATTTATACACTCATTAAGTTGTCAAACTATAATAAGAAAGGGGAAAGCAAGTGATTGACATTGGATGAAACTTTTTATAAAAGTTATGAAAAATTTAAAAATATAATCATTGTGAAAAATAATCAAGCTTGTATTTTTTAAATTTTTTTACTAATTTACTAGTAACTCTCTATATGTGAACTTTATGAAACATTTTGGTTTTGATATCAAAGCAGTAATGTAACTCATTTTCATACATAATTTATTTTGTTTTTGAGCTGTATCTTCATAAGCACATTTTAATGCATAATTGAACTGAACTTCATTTAGTTTATTTTATTCCACTTTTGGAGATCATCTACCCTGTAGATGCCTTGCATGAATTGATTTATGAATGCTTTACTCAGTAATGCTTTAATTCAATAATAAGACATTGAAGAAATTTTCTTAAATTAAGAAAAGAAATCTCCCATGTTGGAGGGAGTTTCATTGTTCTTGATTTTCAGAAATCTTTGCATTTCTAATTGAGAGGTATTTTGAGGGTTGCAGTTATGATCTCCTAGCCGCTCTGCATGATTGCACACTGAGCTTTTTCAGCCATCTTGATTTGCAGATTGATAAACTGGCAGTCATTAGAAAAGGCACTGATGGTGGGAAAGATTGAAGGCAAAAGGAGAAGAAGGGCGGCAGAGACTGAGATGATTAGGTAGCATCACTGACTCAATGGACGTGAAGTGAGCAAACTCCCGGAGGTAGTGGAGGACAGAGGAACCTGGCGGGCTGCAGTTCAGAGGGTTGCAGAGCCGGACATGACTTAGTGGCTGAACAACAGCAACAACCTGGCAGTCAACTTCAAGAATTTCTCATAGAAATGTTCTATGGAAACGAGGCTTCAGTAGTCACTGTATGATTAAGATGAAAAAGAATTAAGTCATACCCATTTCCCCTAACTTGGCCAATGAAATAGATGAAAATTTTCTCTACATCTTGTATTTTACAATTTTAAAAAAAGACCATAATTTGAGAAAAATGTGTTCATTTCAATTGTCTGTTTATAGACTTTAATGGACTTGAAGGTTGGACTTGATTGCTTTAACTGGAGCCCTATGTTAGTATTATGGGTTGGTGTTTAATTTTTTATAAGATCAGAAGCAGCTCATTTTATATAGAGCTTGATGTTCATAAGTAGCTGACAGATGGGGTGTATGCCCTAGACATTATATAATGATGCATAATAGTATTAACTAGAACTCAAAGTTGCACGTTCTAGAAAATGAACCTCAAATTGGCATAAACAAAATTACAGAGCTGAATACTTCATATAAGTGGGAAGTCTAGGAAGTATATCTGCCTTTCTAGTATAGTCTGACCCAAGGGCTCAAATGATGTTGCCACAACTATTGCTCTCCATTCATTGGTTCTGTCTTCCACTGTTCTCTATTGTTACTAAGGGGATGAGTTTTTAAGAACATGGAAGGTACTATGTTACATTACTGGGGTAAAAGAAGGAACATTAAGCTGAAGAGGAGGAAGGGTTTGGTCAATGTGGAGTTCTGTGCAGAAGAAGAGATGGGCATGGGGCAGACTAAAAACAGATATCTACTTTTGAAGCCAAATTTTAAGCTAAAATTTACAGTAAAGTATCTGTAATCAAAGGAAAGGGATTTTTAATTTGAATTTTTAATTTCATCATATTTTAATAGCTTTATTTATGCAGCTCAGTAGTAGGAATATATGTGCCAGGAAGACGAGAAGGACACCCATCTTTACTGGGTGTCCTTCTCCTTGAGAAATGCTAAGATGGCTCCTACCTATGTTTAGTTCTATAACACTTAATTCTAAATAGATGCATTGTATTGATTTGTTAATACATTTAACAATCTGTTTCTTTATGATTCTGCATACGTCTGATATATTTAACTATGTGTCATTTTTATTGTTTAATTACCAGAGGGATATTTCACTTTCAAATTCTGAGCAGGAAGCTAACTGTTGCCCTATTTATCACCTAATCCATTCAGAATTTTCAAGTGTTTTGTATACTTTGCTGAAGAGGCAAAAGTAATTTAGCAGAGTAATTTCTTTTACAAGCACATTCTTAAGTACCAAATGTACTCTAAAATTTTCCTTTGGTTATTAAACAATCTATTTTGTTTTGCACAAATCATGGTTTGGCCGTATTTAAGGAAATATAGAGGATTAGGGAGAAATCTATGAGATTGTTTTCATCATCTGCTCTTGATGTAGAAAGATGTAATAGTAACTGCTGGAGTAGTCTTCACTTTATTTTCTCCTTTTACTTTATCCAAACTTTCTCATCTTTAACCAAGATGCCTTTATGTCTTTAACCAAGATATTTTTTTAATGGCTCCATTATGTTCATGTTTATCCAAGCCCCAGACCTGAAGTTATCATATAGGGCTACATCATCCTCAGCCCATTCAGTTAGTCACTGAATCCTATTTATTTTACTTCCTGAAGTTTCTCTTTTCCTTTTTATTCCACTGCTGCAGGTCTTCACAATTGCTTAGCTATCTGTTGCCACTCTTCAAACTGGTCTCTGTGCTTAAGTTCTTCCACAGCCCCACTCTGCCAACCCTGCCCTCAGCCTCATCTAACCCTTGCAGTAAAGGTTATTTTTTTGATATGCTTATTTGATTGTATAACTTCTTTTTGGTAAATTACCATAGCCTTCAGCATAGGCACAGGTCAGATGCCATGGCTTAGCATATAAAGCCCTTTGTGTTCTGGCATCTGACCACTTATTCAGCTCAGTTTTCTGTCTTGCTAGCATAGGCATTCTTTTCTCTAGACAAGTCAAATGCACCTGCATTTTTTTTTTTTTTTCACACAGGTCATTTTGCATGTGACTTTGTCGCCGCTCTTTCTCCTGCTTAGCTTAGTTAACTGTTACTTATCCTTCAAAATTTAGTTCTCATCACCTTTCTTTAATGGTTGTCAAAATCAATGGAGTTGAATTTAGTGCCCTTAATCTGATTTTCTTAGCACCTTACAATAGTACTTTGCACACTGACTTATAATTGTTGATTTCCTTGTTTGTCTTCCATATGATAATGTGATGACTTAAGGGTAAGATCTCTGTCTGAAGTAGTACTAGACCCATTGGAGTTACTCAATAAATATTTGCTGACAATGTTTGAAGATTAATTTTATGTATCAGCTCAGCTAGCCTATTGTCCCCAGCGGTTTGGTCAAACAATAGCCTAGATGTTGATGTGAAGGTATTTAGTAATGTTATTAACATTTATGATCAGTTGACTTTGAGTAAAGCAGATTGCTCTAATGTGGGTGGACCTCTTTGAATAAACTGAAGGTGTTAAAAGCAAAATCAGAGGTTTTCTGGAGAAGGAGTTTTACCTAAGGACTGTAACAGAAACCCTAGTTGAGTTTACAGCCTATTGTCCTGCTTTACAGATTTCTGACTGACTGTTCTTGATGGTCATGCGAGCCAGTTCCTTAAAATAAAATAAAAAAAATTTCACTTTCTTGATGTTTCTGTGTGTGTATTCACTTTTGATTCTGTTTCTTTAGAGCATTATTATTGATACAGAATTTATTAAGTGAGTTGAAGACATTCTGAACATATATTATCCTAATTACTTGAGCAAATCATATAAATATTATATAGTTTCTTATTTAAGGAAGTAAAAGAATGCATTTTAACTGCATCTAAATTGAATTAAGCTCTCATGAGAAACTTCTTATTAAAGTTTTATTTCTTAGAAAATGGATGTGCAAAATTTTTTGTGGATTAAGTTTATGACATTTAAATATTACATCCTTGTAGCAATTCATAAAGTGAAAACAGGGCTTTCCCACTGAAGGCTTGCTACTGCTAAGTCACTTCAGTCGTGTCCGACTCTGTGTGACCCCATAGACGGCAGCCCACCAGGCTCCCCCATCCCTGGGATTCTCCAGGCAAGAATACTGGAGTGGGTTGCCATTTCCTTCTCCAGTGCATGAAAGAGAAAAGTGAAAGTGAAGTTGCTCAGTCTGTCTGACTGTTAGCAACCCCATGGACTGCAGCTCACCAGGCTCCTTAGTCCATTGAATTTTCCAGGCAAGAGTACTGGGGTGGGGTGCCATTGCCTTCCCCGACTGAAGGGTTAGGAAGACCAATTTTTGAAAGTTGGATTATGGGATTATTATTGGCATTCTTGGTTCTGAACTTGTTTTTGTTTGTTCTGTTTATCAGTAATTTTGGTGATAGAGTTCTGGTTAGTTTTGCAAATATAACCTGAAATTCAAAGTATGGTTTATTCTCCTATTTACATTTTTTATGAAATGCCAAATGTGATAAAGTGTTAGAGCCCTTTGAGCTAATTTCCATTCATTTCGCAGAAACATTCTATGAGGAAATGGAGTGCAACAGTGGAATTTTACAGCTATCTGGGCATTGACTTGTCCTTTATCTAAGGCATTATTCACCTCAGTGGACAGACTAATTTTCTTTCATCAAGATATCAGAAAAAGAGATTTCCTATATGAAACCAAACTGAGCCAAAGAAGATAAATGTGTCTGTGAACTAGCATCTCTCCAAACTAAATAATAAGTAGGATCTTGGAAGTTTAAAATCCATTTTTAACTGCCTGTAAGATACATAAATTTAAAAATAATAAAATTATGGAAATGTAAGAGTTACAATGGCTGCAAAGTAAGCATCTTATAAGTCTTACTTTTGGTATTACCAGATATTTTGACTTGATCCAGCATTGTGCCATTTGAGGTAAAATTTAACATAGCATTTATTTGTCCCTCTACTATGAATAAAATCTTATATAGATGTTTTGGGTGAACCAAAGATGATATGTAACTTGCAACAGATTGAGTAAGAACAATAATAGAGGTATAACAATGTTTTAAAGGAAAAATAGCTAAGGAATGAGACTAATTGCAAGGAGTAAAAGTTGGGTATGGTTCATGGAATTTGAGCTAGACTCCAAGAAATGATTCAGTACTTTGAGTAACAGATATGGGAGTGGGAAAGAGGTTTCTAAGCATCAGAACAATTTGAACATCTTAAAGAAGACATAGAAGGCAGGAAAGCACAAAGCCATTTGGAGCAGTGTTCCAAATCCAGATAATGATTTGGAAAGGGAAATCTTGGCACTCAGGAGACCACTTTTAATGTGATTTCAGTGATTCAGAGGAGAGCTGGTGAGAGTCTGAGCTCAGTTCAGTTTAGTCGCTCAGTCATGTCCAACTCTTTGTGACCCTCGTGGACTGCAGCACGCCAGGCCTCCCTGTCCATCACTGACTCCTGGAGTTTACTCTAACTCATGTCCATTGAGTCGGTAATGCCATCCAGGCATCTCATCCTTTGTTGTCCCCTTCTCCTCCTGCCTTCAATCTTTCCCAGCATCAGGGTCTTTTCCAATGAGTAAGTTCTTCACATCAGGTGGCCAAAGTATTGGAATTTCTGCTTCATCATGAGTCCTTCCAATTAATATTCAGGACTGATTTCCTTAAGGATGGACTGGTTGGATCTCCTTGCAGTCCAAGGGACTCTCAAGAGTCTTCTCCAACACCGCAGTTCAAAAGTATCAGTTCTTCAGCCCTCAGCTTTCTTTATAGTCCTACTCTCACATCCATACATGACTACTGGAAAAACCATAGCCTTGATTAGATGGACCTTTGTTGGCAAAGTAATGTCTCTGCTTTTTAATATGCTGTCTAGGTTGGTCATAACTTTTCTTCCAAGGAGTAAGCGTCTTTTAATTTAATGGCTGCAGTCACCATCTGCAGTGTTCTTGGAGCCCCCCAAAATAAAGTCCGACACTGTTTCCATTGTTTTCCCATCTATTTGCCATGAAGTAATGGGAGCAGATGCCATGATGTTAGTTTTCAAGTCAACTTTTTCACTCTGCTCTTTCACTTTCATCAAGAGACTCTTTAGTTCTTTTTCACCCTCCACCATAAGTGTGGTGTCATCTTCATGTCTGAGGTTATTGATATTTCTCCTGGCAATCTTGATTCCAGCTTGTGCTTCATCCAGTCCAGCATTTCTCGTGATATAAGTTAAATAAGCAATGTGATACTATACAGCTTTGACATAATCCTTTTCCTATTTGGAACCAGTCTGTTGTTCCATGTCCAATTCTAACTGTTGCTTCTTGATCTGCATACAGATTTTGCAGGAGGCAGGTCAGTCTGAGCTCAGATAGTGGAAATGGGAGGAAATATAAGGAAGTGCATATGAAAGATAGTATAGGAATGTATTTGATATTTTAAGGCATTAGATAAGATGAATTTAAAAAAATACTTATTTATTTATCTTCGGCTCTGCTGGGTCTTTGTTGCTGCATGGGCTTTTTCTCTAGTTGTGGAGACTGGGAGCTGTTCATAGCTTGCACATTTCATAGCTTGTGACTTCTCTCTTGTGGAGCATGGGCTCTAGTGTAAGTGGGCTTCAGTAGTTGTGGCACATGGGCTCAGGAGTTGTGATTCCTGGGCTCTGGAGCACAAGCTCCATAGTTGTGGCACATGAGTTTAGCTGCTCCACTGGCCTGTGGGATCTTCCCTGATCAGGGATTGAACCAGTGTCTTTTGCATTGGCAAGCGGATTCTTTACCACTGAGCCACCAGGGAAGCCCCAAGATGAACTTTTTAAAAATGAAATTTGCTCTCTTCATAAACATACTTTTGCTAGTAATCTAAACTTATTTTGAAAAGAAAATTCAAATCTCAAGAGAAATTTAAATAATGTTGGTAAAAAATACATAAATATCTTTCTATATTTTTCCAATAAAAAGGTCAGTCTTTAGAGTGGAATATGTTGTGTAAATACCAGACCACTATGAAAAGATAAATGAGAGTGCCAGATTGCTCTAAGTTCAATTGTTTAAAAATAAATTTTTTTGGCCCTGATACACAGTATGCAGGATCTTAGTTTCCTGACCAGGGTTCCAACCTGTGCCCCCTGAAGCAGAAGCGCAGTCTTAACCATTGACGGTGGTGGTGGTGGTTTAGTCGCTAAGTCATGTCCAATTCTTTGCAACCCCATGGACTGTAGCCAGCCAGGAGCCTCTCTGTCCATGGGATTTCCCAGGCAAGAATACTGCAGTGGGTTGCATTTCCTTCTCCAGGGGATCTTCCCGACCCAGGGATTGAACCTAGGTCTCCTGCATCATGGGTGGATTCTTTACCGACTGAGCCACCAGGGAAGCCACTGGACTGCCAGGGAATTCCCTGTTTAGTCTTAATTAAACCGTATTCTAGAGTATGCAAGAACTTATGGTTGTGGCCACAAGCCAATTATTGGTGATTTTGAAGAACCCAGTAGCATGGGGATGGATACCATACAGAGATAGATAGCAACTGTTTCATTTGTGAAATATGTGTATGTTAAATGTCTGTGAAGGAATGAATCTTCTAGGAATAGGCTAATGAGTTTAACAACAATTCCTAGAAGAATCTGGAAGAGAATTGAAAGTAGATTATTGTGTGCATAGAGATAATCTGTTAAGTATTAGGATATATCAGGGATTCAAAGAACAAAGCATGCTCAACTTGGTTCCTTTTAAATTATTTTTATTATATCAGTATTATATGTTCAGGAAAGAAAATTTGAATCACCCAGAAAAGTATACAAATGAATAATCTAAACATAGACTTCATTGACTTTAGTGTATATTTCTTGCTGTTAGTTTTAAGACTTCTATGTAATGTGTTTAGAGATGATTTTTTAGATTTTATAAATAAAAGTATGCAAATACCATTTATTTTAAAAAGATTTTCTCAAATGATTCTTTAAGATTTATGACGATATATGCAGTTCCTTATCCTATTATTTCCAATTCCAGAAGCAACTGTTTTTTTTTTTTTTTTTAATTGAAGTATAGCTGATCTACAGCACTGTGTACATCACTGTGATTCAGCGATATATATATATCTGGAGAAGGAAATGGCAATCCACTGCCACTGCAATATTCTTGCCTGGAGAATCCCATGGATAGAGGAGCCTGGTGGGCTACAGTCCATGGTGTCACAAAGAATAGGACATGACTAAGTGACTAACACACACACACACACACACACACACATATATATTCTTTTTCAGAAGCAACTAATTTTGACTGTTTCTTTTGGAATTTACTTTTGTGTTAACAATAACAGATTTTTTTTCTGTGATGACATGACTTTCTAAATAGATCTATAGACATTCTTTTAAGAAAAATGAGAATTTGGTCTCTCACTCGAGCATTACCCCTCATCCACTCCCCACTTTATTTTCTTCTATGTAGTTATGTCACAGATTGTTGTTTAAAAACACACACACACACACACACACACACATATATATTCTTTTTCAGAAGCAACTAATTTTGACTGTTTCTTTTGGAATTTACTTTTGTGTTAACAATAACAGATTTTTTTTCTGTGATGACATGACTTTCTAAATAGATCTATAGACATTCTTTTAAGAAAAATGAGAATTTGGTCTCTCACTCGAGCATTACCCCTCATCCACTCCCCACTTTATTTTCTTCTATGTAGTTATGTCACAGATTGTTGTTTAAATAAATATTTAGGGTCTATGCTATAATGATGATTATATAAATATTATTTATAATCCGGCTCTTCCGTATACCATTGTCATATATCCTTTCTGGTGAATTTTTTTGTTTGTTTTTAATGGAGTTTTTTTTGTTTTGTTTTGTTTTTTGCTTAGTTTTTAACATGTTAATATTAGGCAAATTGCTTAATAATTAATTCAAGCACATAAACCAGTCCTCATTTTCATTGTTTTCTTGGTGAAATACTTGGGTGACATATCTTGGTGACTTATCTGGAGCTATCTGACCTCTGAGCCTGATGCTCAGCTGGTCTTGGGATTTTTGTCCTTTCACAGTCATCCTATGGATTACATTCACCTTTTACCTGAATGGAATCCTCTTATCCTCTTTTTTTCCAGGATTTCACATTTTTCTGTTTATAGGTTTATTCCCTTGTTTTGACGGAATATCATTCTGTGACTTCCTGAGAAATAATTCATGGAAGTATACTTTTTGAGACTTTATATGTCTGAAAATGCCCTTATTTTGTCTTTGCTCTTGATTAATAGTTTCCAGACATAGACACTGAAGTTGAACGGTTTTATGAAGACCTACAAGCTGTCTCTTATACACATCTCTTTTCTTCCAAGGAGTAAGCGTCTTTTAATTTAATGGCTGCAGTCACCATCTGCAGTGTTCTTGGAGCCCCCCAAAATAAAGTCCGACACTGTTTCCATTGTTTTCCCATCTATTTGCCATGAAGTAATGGGAGCAGATGCCATGATGTTAGTTTTCAAGTCAACTTTTTCACTCTGCTCTTTCACTTTCATCAAGAGACTCTTTAGTTCTTTTTCACCCTCCACCATAAGTGTGGTGTCATCTTCATGTCTGAGGTTATTGATATTTCTCCTGGCAATCTTGATTCCAGCTTGTGCTTCATCCAGTCCAGCATTTCTCGTGATATAAGTTAAATAAGCAATGTGATACTATACAGCTTTGACATAATCCTTTTCCTATTTGGAACCAGTCTGTTGTTCCATGTCCAATTCTAACTGTTGCTTCTTGATCTGCATACAGATTTTGCAGGAGGCAGGTCAGTCTGAGCTCAGATAGTGGAAATGGGAGGAAATATAAGGAAGTGCATATGAAAGATAGTATAGGAATGTATTTGATATTTTAAGGCATTAGATAAGATGAATTTAAAAAAATACTTATTTATTTATCTTCGGCTCTGCTGGGTCTTTGTTGCTGCATGGGCTTTTTCTCTAGTTGTGGAGACTGGGAGCTGTTCATAGCTTGCACATTTCATAGCTTGTGACTTCTCTCTTGTGGAGCATGGGCTCTAGTGTAAGTGGGCTTCAGTAGTTGTGGCACATGGGCTCAGGAGTTGTGATTCCTGGGCTCTGGAGCACAAGCTCCATAGTTGTGGCACATGGGTTTAGCTGCTCCACTGGCCTGTGGGATCTTCCCTGATCAGGGATTGAACCAGTGTCTTTTGCATTGGCAAGCGGATTCTTTACCACTGAGCCACCAGGGAAGCCCCAAGATGAACTTTTTAAAAATGAAATTTGCTCTCTTCATAAACATACTTTTGCTAGTAATCTAAACTTATTTTGAAAAGAAAATTCAAATCTCAAGAGAAATTTAAATAATGTTGGTAAAAAATACATAAATATCTTTCTATATTTTTCCAATAAAAAGGTCAGTCTTTAGAGTGGAATATGTTGTGTAAATACCAGACCACTATGAAAAGATAAATGAGAGTGCCAGATTGCTCTAAGTTCAATTGTTTAAAAATAAATTTTTTTGGCCCTGATACACAGTATGCAGGATCTTAGTTTCCTGACCAGGGTTCCAACCTGTGCCCCCTGAAGCAGAAGCGCAGTCTTAACCATTGACGGTGGTGGTGGTGGTTTAGTCGCTAAGTCATGTCCAATTCTTTGCAACCCCATGGACTGTAGCCAGCCAGGAGCCTCTCTGTCCATGGGATTTCCCAGGCAAGAATACTGCAGTGGGTTGCATTTCCTTCTCCAGGGGATCTTCCCGACCCAGGGATTGAACCTAGGTCTCCTGCATCATGGGTGGATTCTTTACCGACTGAGCCACCAGGGAAGCCACTGGACTGCCAGGGAATTCCCTGTTTAGTCTTAATTAAACCGTATTCTAGAGTATGCAAGAACTTATGGTTGTGGCCACAAGCCAATTATTGGTGATTTTGAAGAACCCAGTAGCATGGGGATGGATACCATACAGAGATAGATAGCAACTGTTTCATTTGTGAAATATGTGTATGTTAAATGTCTGTGAAGGAATGAATCTTCTAGGAATAGGCTAATGAGTTTAACAACAATTCCTAGAAGAATCTGGAAGAGAATTGAAAGTAGATTATTGTGTGCATAGAGATAATCTGTTAAGTATTAGGATATATCAGGGATTCAAAGAACAAAGCATGCTCAACTTGGTTCCTTTTAAATTATTTTTATTATATCAGTATTATATGTTCAGGAAAGAAAATTTGAATCACCCAGAAAAGTATACAAATGAATAATCTAAACATAGACTTCATTGACTTTAGTGTATATTTCTTGCTGTTAGTTTTAAGACTTCTATGTAATGTGTTTAGAGATGATTTTTTAGATTTTATAAATAAAAGTATGCAAATACCATTTATTTTAAAAAGATTTTCTCAAATGATTCTTTAAGATTTATGATGATATATGCAGTTCCTTATCCTATTATTTCCAATTCCAGAAGCAACTGTTTTTTTTTTTTTTTTTAATTGAAGTATAGCTGATCTACAGCACTGTGTACATCACTGTGATTCAGCGATATATATATATCTGGAGAAGGAAATGGCAATCCACTGCCACTGCAATATTCTTGCCTGGAGAATCCCATGGATAGAGGAGCCTGGTGGGCTACAGTCCATGGTGTCACAAAGAATAGGACATGACTAAGTGACTAACACACACACACACACACACACACACATATATATTCTTTTTCAGAAGCAACTAATTTTGACTGTTTCTTTTGGAATTTACTTTTGTGTTAACAATAACAGATTTTTTTTCTGTGATGACATGACTTTCTAAATAGATCTATAGACATTCTTTTAAGAAAAATGAGAATTTGGTCTCTCACTCGAGCATTACCCCTCATCCACTCCCCACTTTATTTTCTTCTATGTAGTTATGTCACAGATTGTTGTTTAAAGAAATATTTAGGTTCTATGCTATAATGATGATTATATAAATATTATTTATAATCCGGCTCTTCCGTATACCATTGTCATATATCCTTTCTGGTGAATTTTTTTGTTTGTTTTTAATGGAGTTTTTTTTGTTTTGTTTTGTTTTTTGCTTAGTTTTTAACATGTTAATATTAGGCAAATTGCTTAATAATTAATTCAAGCACATAAACCAGTCCTCATTTTCATTGTTTTCTTGGTGAAATACTTGGGTGACATATCTTGGTGACTTATCTGGAGCTATCTGACCTCTGAGCCTGATGCTCAGCTGGTCTTGGGATTTTTGTCCTTTCACAGTCATCCTATGGATTACATTCACCTTTTACCTGAATGGAATCCTCTTATCCTCTTTTTTTCCAGGATTTCACATTTTTCTGTTTATAGGTTTATTCCCTTGTTTTGATGGAATATCATTCTGTGACTTCCTGAGAAATAATTCATGGAAGTATACTTTTTGAGACTTTATATGTCTGAAAATGCCCTTATTTTGTCTTTGCTCTTGATTAATAGTTTCCAGACATAGACCTCTAGGTACAGAATGTTTTTTCCTCAGAATTTTGAAGTTATTTCTCTCTCTTCTCTTTTTTTGTTTATCTTTCCATTTTTAAAATTAAAAGCAAATATGTATTTACAGACACATTCCAAAGATTAGCAAGAAGCGATAAGAAAGCCTTCTTCAGTGATCAATGCAAAGAAATAGAGGAAAACAACAGAATGGGAAAGACTAGAGATCTCTTCAAGAAAATTAGAGATACCAAGGGAACGTTTCATGCAAAGATGGACTCGATAAAGGACAGAAATTGTATGGACCTAACAGAAGCAGAAGATATTAAGAAGAGGGGGCAAGAATACACAGAAGAATTGTACAAAAAAGATCTTCATGACCTGGATAATCATGATGGCGTGATCACTCATCTAGAGCCAGACATCCTGGAATGTGAAGTCAAGTGGGCCTTAGAAAGCATCACTACGAACAAAGCTAGCAGAGGTGATGGATTTCCAGTTGAGCTATTTCAAATCCTGAAAGATGATGCTGTGAAAATGCTGTACTCAATATGCAAATTTGGAAAACTCAGCAGTGGCCGCAGGACTGGAAAAGGTCAGTTTTCATTCCAATCCCAAAGAAAGGCAATGCCAAAGAATGCTCAAACTACCACTGGAGTGCTGTGATTCATGGGGTCGCAAAGAGTCGGACATGACTGAGTGACTGAACTGAACTGAACTGATATGTATGGAGTCCAACTAATCCCCTTTTTAGTCCCAACTGTACCCTTACCATTAGTACTATTAATATTTCCAGTTTCTGAGTCTTTCTGGGGTTATACAGTGTAAGTCACCTAGTGTTTTGGCTCCCTCAGCCATATCTTTTTGTTCTATTGTTCTATTTTGTTCTATTCACATTCAAAATTTTATTGTTATTATTCCCTGTCTACTTTCTTCTTCTTTCTCATATCCTTTGTGCTTTTGGTATTACTTTAGAAATTACTAAGATTTACTTTAAAATAACTAAAATTACTTTAAAAATTACTACCAGTGTAGTGCGATTTTGTGAGGGAATGGAGATAGACTCATGAGTTCAATTTGTAACAGTTTGGTATCATTTAATATTCTACTTTATAAATAAAAGTCCCTCTATTTTTACACATGCTCATGTAAACAGTTAAGTAAAAATCAAGTTTGTGTAATATTGCATGAAATAAATATACCATTCTTCTTAACCTTTCTTTTACTATAAAGTATTTCAGTGTTTTTTAAGATAACTTTATTTATATATTTATTTTTGATTGTGCTGGGTCTTTGTTGCTGTTCACAGGCTTTCTCTAGTTGTGGTGAGCAGGGGCTATTCTTCACTGTGGTGTGTGGGCTTCTTTTGTAGTGGCTCTGTAGTTGTGGCACATGGGCTTAGTTGCCCTGTGGCATGTGGGATCTTTCTGGACCAGAGGTTGAACCAGGTCCCCTGCATTGGCAGGCAGATTCTTTGCCACTGTACTACTGCTGCTGCTGCTGCTAAGTCGCTTCAGTCATGTCCAATTCTGTGTGACCCCATAGATGGCAGCCCACCAAGCTCCCCCATCCCTGGGATTCTCCAGGCAAGAACACTGGAGTGGGTTGCCATTTCCTTCTCCAATGCATGAAAGTGAAAAGTGAAAGTGAAGTCACTGAGTCGTTTCAACTCTCAGCGACCCCATGGACTGCAGCCCACCAGGCTCCTCCATCCATGGGATTTTCCAGGCAAGAGTACTGAAGTGGGGTGCCATTGCCTTCTCTGACTGTACCACTAGGGAAGTCCTGTTTCAGGGTTTTTCTAACCACTGTCAACTGAAAAAAAAAAGTATTATGTGATAGTTGTGAGTTAAGTTTTAGTTGGGGCAAAACAATCTACAGATTCAGTGCAATCCCTATCAAATGGCACTTTTCACAGAATTAGAACAAAAAAATTTGATATTTATATGGAAACACAAGGACCATTGCTTTGAATAGCCAAAGCAATTTTGAGAAATAAAAAGCCAGAGAAATCAAATTTCTTGACTTCAGACTATAGTACAAAGTTAAGATAATCAAAACAGTATGGTACCAGCACAAAAACAGAAATAGAGATCAATGGAACAGGATAGAAAGTTCAGAGATAAACCCACACACCCATGATCACTTAATCTATGTCAAAGGAGGCAAGAATAGACAATGAAGAAAAGGTCATCTCTTCAGTAAGAGGTGCTGGGAAAACTGTACAGGCACATGTAAATGAATGAAATTAGAGTACTCCCTAATGCCATATAAAAAGTAAACTCAAAATGGATTAAAGACCTAATATAGGGTCGGATATTATAAAACTCTTAGAGGAAAACAAAGGTAGAACCCTCTCTGACATAAATCCCAGAAAGATCTTTTTTGCTCTTCCTCCTCCTAGATTAATGAAAATAAGAACAAAAATAAACAAATGAGACCTAAGTAAGCTTAAAGTCTTCTGCAGAGCAAAGGAAACCATAAATAAAACAAAAAGACAACCCTTAGAATGGGAGAAAATATTTGAAATTGAAGCAACCAACAAAGGATTAATCTCCAAAATATAAAAACAGATCATGTAACTCAATATCAAAAAACAACCCAATCAAAAAAGAGGCAAAATATCTAAATAGACATTTCTCCAAAGACATAGATGGTTAAAAAAACATAGGAAAGTATGCTCAGCATCCCTAATTATTAGAGAAATGCAAATCAAAACTACAGTGAGGTATTACCTCACAGCAGTCAGAATGGCCATCATCAGAGAATCTACAAACAATAAATGATGGAAAGGGTGTTGAGAAAAAGGAACTCTTCTACACTGTTGGTGGCAATGTAAACTAATACAACCTCTATAGAGATCAGTATGGAGGTTTCTTAAAAAACTATAAATAGAGCTACTATATAATACAGAAATCCCACTCCTGGGCATATATCCAGAGAAAAACGTTATGGGAAAAGATACATGCACCCCAGTGTTCATTGATGCACTATTTACAATAGCCAGGACATGAAAGCAACCTAAATATCCAACAACAGTGGAATGGATAAAGAAGATGTGACATATATATGAAATAGAATATTATACACATATACCTGATGGACTACAGCCTGCCAAGCTCCACTGCCCATGGAATTCTCTAGGCAGGAATACTGAGGTGGGTAGCCATACTGTTCTTCACAGGATCCTCCCCACCCAGGAATCAAACCTGGATCTCTTGCACTGCAGGCAGAGTCTTTATTGTCTGAGACAACAGGGAAGCTCAGTGAAATTTACTCATCTATAAAAATGAACAAAATAATGCCATTTGCAACAATATTGATGGACCTAGAGATTTTTACACTGTGTGAGGTAAGTCAGAGAAAGAGGAGTATCAAATGATATTGCTTATATGTGTAATCTAAGAAAAGGGTACAAGTGAACTCATTAACAGAACAGAAACAGAGTTAAGATGTAGAAAACAAACTTATGGTTATGAGGGAGTGAGGGAGGAGGGCTAAATTGAGAAATTGAGATTGATATCTACACACTACTATTAATACATATAAAATAGATAACCAATAAGGACCTACTGTATAGCAAAGGGAACTCTACTCAACACGTTGTAATGGTCTATAATCTGAAGAAGAGTAGATAGATATATGTGTAACTGATTCACTTTGCTGTATACCTGAAACTAACACAATGTTATAAATTAACTATATGCCAAAAAAATATTTTTTAAAGTTTTATTTAGGGCAAAATGATATCTATAGCCAAGGAGACAGTGTCTCAGATAGCTCTGAGGAACTGCTCTGAAGATGTAGCATGGATGGTCAGTATTATATATGATTTTAGTGAAACAGGGGGTACATGCAATCAAGCACAATTTTGGCAGAGACTTGCTGCTAGTCACAAGGAACAGATATCACTACTAATGAGTTTAGTGCTTTTCTCAATATGAGAGATGCAAGAATTTGGGCTCATAAAATCTTCTGAAAATATCTAACCATCAGAAGGCCTATTCTGCCAGTCCTCCCTACCCCTCCAGAGGACAGAGTGCTTTATTCCTGATATCTATCCTGAATTCCTTCCATGGTGTGCTGAAGGTCAGTGACTTTAGTGGCTAGTAACTTAATCTTTGTAGAGGCACATTCCAAGTTCCAGTTTGTAGTTGGTGTCACCAGTGAACATGATTCTGTTAAAAAAATTTTGGTATGTGGAAACTGATGTTAACTATGAAGAAATTTACTATCAGTAGGCTCAGGATTCTATATTTGGCCCCATCCTATTAACAATTTTTTTTTTTTTTTTAGTGACTTTGATGAAGTAATCTTTTAAAGGCCTCTTCTGCCTGTAGGATGAGATTTAGGACAAAGTCAATCTATTTTTCATGATTCCATAAGGCGTAACTTGGATAGAATTTTTAAGGAGACAAATTTGGGTTCAATTTAAAAAAGAGATTTTCTAATATTTAGAGTTATTCAGAAAAGAAACAGGGCTGCTTAGTATGCAAGTAGGCCCTTCTTTACTAAACAGTGAGCTCTAAGAGAGTGGGAGCCGTCTGATTCACTTAAGTCCTTAGTACAGTGCTGTCACATGGTGGGCACTGAAATGTTTATTTAATGTTGAAAGCATTTATGCTATTTTACCACCAGATAGAGCTGTAGAAACAGAGATGCTTGTTCTTTGTGAGAAGTTTTACCCCTTAAAATCCCTTCTATCTCTGAAATTTTCAGCATCTGAAAGGAGACACTAAAAGCCAACAATTGATAACATGGGAAAAAAGTGTATTCAATCTAAAAATCTCCTTTTGGAAGTCTATATAGGATGGTTATCATTAGTGATACCAAGTTAGAGAGACAACTAATTGGATATGTTTATTTCAAGAGTAAGAAAATTAATGACCTAATTTGCTTTCAGTTCAGTTCAGTCGCTCAGTCGTATCCGACTCTTTGCGACCCCATGAATCACAGCACGCCAGGCCTCCCTGTCCATCACCAACTTCCGGAGTCTACTCAGACTCATGTCCATCGAGTCGGTGATGCCATCCAGCCTCTGACGTCCCCTTCTTCTCCTGCCCTGAATCCCTCCCAGCATCAGGGTCTTTTCCAATGAGTCAACTCTTCGCATGAGGTGGCCAAAGTATTGGAGTATCAACTTTAGCTTCAGTCCTTCCAGTGAACACCCAGGACTGTCTCCTTTAGAATGGACTGGTTGGATCTCCTTGCAGTCCAAGGGATTCTGAAGAGTCTTCTCCAACACCACAGTTCAAAAGCATCAATTCTTCAGCACTCAGCTTTCTTCACAGTTTAACTCTCACATCCATACATGACCATTGGAAAAACAATAGCCTTGACTAGACGGACCTTTCTTCGCAAAGTAATGTCTCTGCTTTTGAATATGCTATCTAGATTGGTCATAACTTTCCTTCCAAGGAGTAAGCGTCTTTTAATTTCATGGCTGCAATCACCATCTTTAGTGATTTTGGAGCCCAGAAAAATAAAACCTGACACTATTTCCACTCTTTCCCCATCTATTTGCCATGAAGTGATGGGACCAGATGCCATGATCTTCATTTTCTGAATGTTGAGCTTTAAGCCAACTTTTTCACTCTCCTTTCACTTTCATCAAGAGGCTCTTTAGTTCCTCTTCACTTTCTGCCATAAGGGTGGTGTCATCTGCATATCTGAGGTTACTGATATTTCTCCTGGCAATCTTGATTCCAGTTTGTGCTTCTTCCAGCCCAGCATTTCTCATGATGTACTCTGCATATAAGTTAAATAAGCAGGGTGACAATATACAGCCTTGACGTACTCCTTTTCCTATTT
>SJYX01016820.1:486942-504966 GCA_006410675.1 Oreotragus oreotragus
ATGTGAAGAGTTGACTCATTGGAAAAGATTCTGATGCTGGGAGGGATTGGGGGCAGGAGAAGGGGACGACAGAGGATGAGATGGCTGGATAGCTTCATGGACTTGATGGACATGAATCTGAGTGAACTTCGGGAGTTGGTGATGGACAGGGAGGCCTGGAGTGCTGTGATTCATTGGGACGCAAAGAGTCGGACATGACTGAGTGACTGAACTGAACTAATGGCCGGGGTACCCAATATGTGGCTTCAACTGCTTATTTCTCAGGGATCTCCACCCATGTAATCTCCCTTTTCCTCTGAGTCCCCTATCGGGGGCACAGGTCCTGACCCAAATGCTCTTCTCTTTCTCCCCAATTCCATGTGTATCTTTCTTACAGCCATGGTTGTATAGGATCCTTTCTGCCAATTTCCAGCTAGTTTTCAGTGAAAATTGTTCCATGTGTTGATGTATTTTTGATGTGTTTGTTGCGGGGCGGGGGGGCAGGAGGGGAGATGAATTGTGCATCCTCCTACTACACTATATTGATCTAACTCCCTTGCTTGNTGTATCTTTCTTACAGCCATGGTTGTATAGGATCCTTTCTGCCAATTTCCAGCTAGTTTTCAGTGAAAATTGTTCCATGTGTTG
The DNA here is from genome assembly GCA_006410675.1 of Oreotragus oreotragus. Taxonomy (NCBI): domain Eukaryota; kingdom Metazoa; phylum Chordata; class Mammalia; order Artiodactyla; family Bovidae; genus Oreotragus; species Oreotragus oreotragus. The sequence continues at coordinate 487,570 of SJYX01016820.1, forward strand.
ATGTATTTTTGATGTGTTTGTTGCGGGGCGGGGGGGCAGGAGGGGAGATGAATTGTGCATCCTCCTACTACACTATATTGATCTAACTCCCTTGCTTGTCTTAATGACCAATTCAGTTCAGTTCAGTCACTCAGTCCTGTCCGACTCTGCGATCCCATGAATCACAGCACGCCAGGCGTCCCTGTCCATCACCAACTCCCAAATTACTGAGCAATAAATACATGGGCCACATAGCCTATTCAATTTAGTTGCAATATGAATGAAACCATTGTTGTTCTTGTTGTTTGGTTGTTCAGTTGTCTCTGATTGTGACTGCAAAGACTGTAGTATGTATGCCAGGCTTCCCTGTCCTTCATTGTCTCCTGCAGTTTGCTCAAACTCATATACAATGAGTTGTTGATGCCATCCAACCATCTCATCCTCTGTCACCCCTTTCTCCTTTTGTCTTCAATCTTTCCCAGTATCAGGATCTTTCCCAATGAGTCGGCTCTTCACTCCAGTGGCCAAAGTATTGGAGCTTCAGCTGCATCATCAGACCTTCCAATGAATATTCAGGGTTGGTTTCCTTTAGGATTGACTGATTTGATCTCCTTGCTGTCAAAGGGACTCTTGAGAGCCATCTCCAACACCATAGTTCAAAAGCATCAATTATTCAGCATTAAGCCTTCACTGTGGTCTAACTCTCACATCCATACATGACTACTGGAGAAACTCTAGGTTTGGTCATTCAGACCTTTGTTGACAAAGTGATGGCTCTGCTTTTTAATGCACAATCTAGGTCTGCAAATCTTTTCTTCCAAGCAGCAAGTGTTTTTTAATTTCATGGCTGCAGTCACCAACTAAAGTGATTTTGGAGCCCAAGAAAATAAAGTCTGTCACTATTTCCATTGTTTCCCCATCCATTTGCCATGAAGTGATAGGACTGGATGCCATGATCTTTGTTTTTTGAAACCTGAGTTTTAAGTCAGCTTTTCCACTCTCCTCTTTCCTTCATCAAGAGGCTTTTTAGTTCTTTCTTTCTATCATAAGGGTGGTGTCATCTGCATAAATCTGAGGTTTTTTAATATTCCTTCTATAATCTTGATTCCAACTTGTGCTTCATCCAGCTGGGTATTTTGAATGATGTGCCCTGCATATGTTATACAGCCTTGATATATACTCTCTTCCCAATTTTGAACCAGTCCAATGTTTCATGTCTGGTTCTAACTGTTGCTTTTTGACCTGCATACAGGTTTCTCAGGAGACAAGTAAGGTGATCTGGCATTCCCATATCTTAAAGAATTTTCCACAGTTTATTGTGATCCACACAGTCAAAGGGTTTAGCATAGTCAATAAAGCAGATGTTTTCATGGAATTCTCTTGTCTTTTCTATGATCCATGAGATGTTGGCAATTTGATCTCTCATTTCTCTGCTCTTTCTAGATCCAGCTTCTACATTTGGAAGTTCTTAGTTCACGTACTGTTGAACCCTAGTTTGAAGGATTTTGAGCATTACCTTACTAACGTGCAAAATGAGTACAATTGTGTGGTAGTTTGAACTTTCTTTGGCATTGCCTTTCTTTGGGACTGAAGTGAAAACTGACCTTTTTCAGTCCTGTGGCCACTGATGAGTTTTTCAAATTTGCTGGCATACTGAGTACAGCACTTTAACAGCATCATCTTATAGGATTTGAAATAGCTCAGCTGGAATTCAATCACCTCGACTAGTTTTGTTCATAATAATAATGCTTCCTAAGGGCCACTTGACTTCTTACTCCAGGATGTCTGACTCTAGGTGAGTGATCACACCATCATGGTTATCTGGGTCATTTAGGACTTTTTTGTACAGTTCTGTGTATTCTTGTCACCTCTTCTTAATCTATTCTGCATATGTTAGGTCCTTACCATTTCTGTCCTTTATTGTGCCCATCTTTGCATGAAATGTTCCCTTGGTATCTGTATTTTCTTGAAGAGATCTCTCATTTTCCCCATTCCATTGTTTTCTTCTATTTTTTTGCATTGTTCACTTAAGAAAGCTTTCTTATCTCTCCTTGCTATTCTTTGGAACTCTGCATTCAGGTTGGTATATCTTTTCCTTTGTCTTTTTCTAAGCTATTTGTAGCCCTCTTCAGACAACCATTTTACCTTTTTGCATTTCTTTTTCTTGGGGATGGTTTTGGTCACCACCTTCTGTACAATGTGATGAAGCTCCATCCATAATTCTTCAGGCACTCTATCAGAGCGAATCCCTTGAATGTATTTGTTACTTCCATTCTATAATCATAAGGGATTTGATTTAGGTTATACCAGAATGGCCTAGTGTTTTCCCCTGCTTTCCTCAATTCAAGTCTGATTTTTGCAATAAGGAGCTTATGATCTGAACCACAGTGAGCTCTAGATCTTGTCTTTGCTGACTCTATAGAGCTTCTTCATCTTTGGCTGCAAAGACTAAAATCAATTTGATTTCAGTATTGACCATCCAGTGATGTCCATGCGTAGAGTTGTCTCTTGTGCTGTTGGAACAGGGTGTTTGCTATGACCAATATGTTCTGGTGGCAAACCTTTGTAAGCCCCTGCTCTGCTTCATTTTGTACTCCAAGGCCAAACTTGCCTGTTACTCCTAGGATCTCTTGACTTTCTATTTTTGCATTCTATTCCCCTATGATGAAAAGAATATCTTTGTGTGTGTGTGCGTGTGTGTGTGTGTTAGAAGATCTTGTAGGTCCTCATAGACCCATTCAATTTAAGCTTCTTTGGTGTTAGTGGTTGGGGAATAGACTTGGATTACTGTGATGGTGAATGGTTTGCCTTGGTAACTCACCGAGATCATTCTGTCATTTTTGAAATTGCACCCAAGTACTTCATTTCAGACTCTTTTGTTGACTATGAGGGCTACTCCATTTCTTCTAAGGGATTCTTACCCACAGTAGCAGATACAATGGTCATCTGAATTAAATTCTCCCATTCTGGTCCATTTTATTTCACTGATTCTGAAAATATCGATGTTCACCCTTTCCATCTCCTGTTTGACCACATCCAATTTACCTTGATTCATGGACCTAGCATTCCAGGTTCCTATACAATATTCTTTATAGCATCGTACTTTACTTTTGCCACAAGACTCATCCACAACTGGGTGTCATTTTCACTTTTATCAATTTACATCCCTATTAACAGAGTCTTATATAATTAAATTAAGTAGCCATTTAATGAGCCAATTAACTTCTCTACAAATTGATCATCCAACTACTTTGTAGAGTCCTCACCTGAGTCAAATGTATATATTTGAAATTTTAGGTTAGGTCAATACAATAATACTTTCAGATTTAACTAATTTGGGTGAAGGTGGGGAGGAGGAAATGAAGGAGACCTCAGATAAACATATCATCATTGAACCTAGGCGAAAAAAGGATACATCTTGTCAATCCATGAGACATTACTGCATGTCTTTACTTTTAGATTCCATATTCAAGAAGTTATATTATTTTTTCAAAGAGATTAGTTTGCTACCTAGAAATACTGCCACCAGGTAACAAGAGCTCCTATTGATGTTAGTTCCAAGGGGAAAGGCTTAAGTTATAGAATCATTCCCTAGGATTTCTAAGTTGTAGTGTTCCTGTGCTTCCATGATATAATTATTATTTTTCTATGTATTTATATTTTATATAAAAAATCAACTTTGCTTTTGGGTAGTTGAGCTCAACTACCACTATTTTAAAGACGACAGTTTAGCAAAAAGAATTGTAGAGATAAATGCTTAAGGTACAATCCATTACCTCCTCACTAATCCTTTAGCTCCTAAGTAATCCTTTACCTTTCTTCCATAAATCTACAAAAATTTTAGCTTGAAATCAAAACACTTCCTGGCAGCCATGTTCCCTCTTTGGAAAGTTTTGGCTTGAGTACCTGGCTTGTTTCCCTCATTGCTGCCTGCCTGCCTCAGGAACAGGCAGCTCACTGGTCTTTTCTCTTCTCCTTTCCCCAAACTATTCACATTAAAAACAGAAAAGGTTTAGTTTGCCTTTATAGTTTTGCTACTTTGGAATTCTTATCTTATTTTCCTTTGATCCATGATAATATAAAATGTAAATCATATTCCTTTCTTAAGAAATAAGCAATTGAGTGAAACAGTAACCCAAGAGGTTATACTTGGCTTCCCCTATAGATTCTTATTTTAAATATTAATCTGCAGTTTCTTTGCTATTTCCAGAAAATGTATTTGCATTACCAAAAATTGTTTAATTTCCACTAATTTCAGTAATGAAATTGGATATAATTTTCTTGGAAATGTTGACTTTGATTCTTTTTATTCATTTGCCAGCATCAATAATCTTCACACTGATGAAACTAGAGGTAGAAAGAGGATGAAGCAATGGAGATTGTCATTGTATTTCCTTCTGCAGTTACTAAGACTCGTTGTTTGACACACACAAAAGCCTTAAGAATATGAGCTATGCAAATTAAAACCAGTAGGCAAGTCTCTTAGTGCTTTCTCTGTTGCTTGGGCACTTAAATGACCTCAGTCCACTCAGGACTCTCCACTATGTCATGCTATTTTTGAGTAAGAAGAAATTGCTTGAAGGCTTGACTTTACAAAAATGGAGAAAAGATTTTCTGTAGAGGGGAAAGTCCTTATATGTTTAACTGACACTTCACCAGTTACAAGAAAGATTTCTTCACACTCAGTATCTTTGGCTATCAAGGAGGAATAAGAAGTGCAGAGTAAGCCTTAAAATGTTAAAAATAAGAAAACTGCATCTTATACATAAAATACATTTTTGTATAAAGTGGATAGGCTTGCACAGTTTGTACATAATTTTAAGAGATATTTAGAGGAGGCAAAATATCAGATTAGCAAATCATTCTTTCAGATGTCAACAAGAGAAACCTTTAAATAACACTTGCATGTAGCTTTTATCCTCCAAAAATAAACTCCCTTCTAATGGCCAGTGTAAATAAACTGATTAACAAGTAATTTCTCTAGTGTATAGTGAAAATATATTTTTATTCCATATTAAAGAATTCTTAGATTTCTTAATCAAAATATTTTAAATAAAAAAATAAATTGGCTAAAGAAAGAAATATGGAATTAGTGTTATACGGTGAAATAACAATGGACAAGGAATGAGAAAACCTAAATTTTAATCCAAGTTATTTATCACTTTAATAGCTATGTGGCCTTAGAACTTTAATTCATCAGTTGTTATTTCTTCAGTGGCAATAAAGGGAGTAATAATCACCACCCTATCTTTCTCACAGGGTTCTGATGAAGATAAGTTCTAAATATTGAGAAATGACTTGCCATAACATCCACTATTAACCCCACTTATTCCAGGAAATGCTAGGCCACTGATGATCCTCCACCTAAAACACTAACACTCTTTCCTCTTTTTGAAACTTCCCTAAAATTCTTCTTGCCTTTTTATAGTCAACCAAGGACTATCAATTTATCTGAAGACCAATTATAAAGCTTACCTAACTTCCTAAAATCCCACTTTAAGAGGACACTTGCTAGTCAGAGATTTTTTTTAATATAAATTTATTTATTTTAATTGGAGGCTAATTACTTTACAATATTGTATTGGTTTTGCCATACATCAACATGAATCTGCCACAGGTGTACACGTGTTCCCCATCCTGAACCCTCCTCCCCCGCCTCCCCGTACCATCCCTCTGGGTCGTCTCAGTGCACCAGCCCCAAGCATCCAGTATCTGGCATCGAACCTGGACTGGCGATTCATTTCATATATGATATTATACATGTTTCAGTGTCATTCTGACAAATCATCCCACCCTCTCCCTCTCCCACAGAGTCCAAAAGACAGTTCTATACATCTGTGTCTCTTTTGCTGTCTCGCATACAAGGTTATCATTACCATCTTTCTAAATTCCATATATATGCGTTAGTATACTGTACTGGTGTTTTTCTTTCTGGTTTACTTCATTCTGTATAATAGGCTTCAGTTTCATCCACTTCATTAGAACTGATTCAAATGCATTCTTTTTAATGGCTGAGTAATACTCCATTGTGTATATGTACCACAGCTTTCTTATCCATTCATCTGCTGACAGAGATTATTTTAAACATAGTTTGCTTTCCAAAATTTTTGAACCTCTGCTGAAACAAAGGTGAGTTTCTTTTTGTCCACTTTTTGATCGGGTTGTGTTTTTTTAATGTTAATTTGTATAAGCTGTTTGTATATTTTGAATATTAAACCCTTGTTAGTTGTATTATTTGCAAATATTTTCTTCCATTCGGTAGGCTTTTTGTTTGTTGATGGTTTCCTTTGTAGTATAAAATTTTGTCCATTTGATTATGCCCAATTTGTTTATTTTTTATTTCCTTTGCTTGGGAGACTGGATCTAAGAAAATATTTCTATAATTTATGTCTGAGAATATTTTGCCTATGTTTTCATCTATGAGTTATTATGGTGTTATGTCTTATAATTAGGTATTTAAACCATTTTGATGCTTCCCTGGTGGCTCAGATGGTAAAGCATCTGCCTGCAGTGTGGGAGAGCCAGACATCCCGGAATGTGAAGTCAAGTGGGCTTTAGAAAGCATTACTATGAATGAAGTGGAGGTGATGGAATTCCAGTTGAGCTATTTCAAATCCTGAAAGATGATGAACTCCGCGGGTCACCTCCGATGGTCACGTAGGACCGCGGGGTGGCGCGGAGCAGACCCGCTTTTCAGGATCCAGGCTGGGCAGACTGCTGACCGCCCTGGGGGTCGGGGCTCCCACAGACACCTCTGCCGGAATCTCCTTCCTCTGCACCGCCCGGTGACTTCATCCAGTCCAAGAGCTCAGACATCTGTGTTCTGAATGAGCTTCAGGCGCTTGCAGCCAGTAGCCCGTTTGATTATGCCACCTTGATGTTCTTTTGGCAGCTCAAGTTTCAGGTGTAAACAGGTGCTTTTTTCTTCCCTTCAAAAGGAAAAACCGAAATACATGGCCTGTGTGCTGTTTGGGGAGGGAAGTGTGTTGATGTCTGCAATCGAAATGAATTGCGCAAGTAAGGGAACTCCCTGGTGCTTCAGTGGCTGAGACGCTGGGCTCCCAATGTAGGGAGCCCAGGTTCGATCCCTGGTCAGGGAAATAAATCTGGCATGGCGCAGCTAAAGATCCCATGCGCTGCAACTAAGACCCAGGGCAGCCTAAATAAATAAATATTTTTAATAAAAAATGTTTTTCAAGTAAGATGGGCTGCAGAACGTGGATAGAAACACAGTAAGATGGCCTTTGTAGATGTCATATGTGGGTATTCACAACTGGTAAACGTCTTCCCCAGTTGCTCTTTGCAAATTTTCAGTGTACAGCATTGAGGGAACTGTAATGTGTGAGACATCCCTTCTCCTTCCACCACCCCGTGAGCACACACACCACCCCATCTTAATCTTCACATTTCGGTAAATTTGCCAGTTCCTGAAGCCAACAAGTCAAGTTTCTCTTTTCTCTCCTTGTCCCTCTGTCTGTCTCTCACTGCCTTTTATACCTCTATTCAATCCATTAAGAAATCTGAGCTATTCTGTTGCCCAGTGCTGTTTAGTGGATAAATCACGCCGCTAAGTCATGTCCGACTCTTTGCTACCCCGTGGACTGTAGCCCACCAGGCTCCTCTGTCTTTGCGATTCTCCAGGCCAGAGTACCAGAGTGGGTCGCCATTCCCTCCTCCAGGGGATCTTCCCCACCCAAGGATCGAACTCCTGTTTTCTGCATTGTCAGTGAACCGCCTGGGAAGCCCTTCGTGGAATTCCAACTTGTTTTAATGCTTCTCACCATCCGCATGGGTTTTACTCTGCATCAAACCACCATCACCCCTTGCCTGGGCTTCTGTAATAGTTCCCTAACAGAGGAAGACTTCTGTGTCCACCTACAACAACTTCTCCACAGTTGGAGTGTTGTTTTTTAGTGTAAATGAGATCTAAGTACTCTGCTCAGAACCTTCAATAGCTTCCTACTGATTTTTTTTTTTATTCCAGTGCCTTAAGCTGCCCTGAAAATCCCTGCACAAACTCTGAGCTCCCTCCCCAGTATTCTATACAGCTCTCTACACAAGGGGGTCCTCTTTCCTTCCCCTACCTCAGGGCTTTATCACCCTCTGTGATGCTGGAGCAAGACCTCCAGGCTACACTTTGTAGCTTGCTTGTTCATTTTCTGTATCAACCACCATCTGCTTCTGTATAGGTAAAATTAAGCTGACCCAAACAGTGCAGAAGGCAGAAATCACAAAGACGACATCACAGGGGTTCCCTCAGTGATTCCTCAGGGCATCAGCTCCAGGACCTCCGTTGTTGTTTTTGTTTCCCTAAGTCGTGTCTGACTCTCTGTGACCCCATGGGCTATAGCCCACCAGGCTCCTCTGTCCATGGGATTCTCCAGGCAAGAATACTGGACCGGGTTGTCATGCCCTCCTCCAGGGGATCTTCCTGACCCAGGGATCGAACCTGCATCTCTTATGTCTCCTGCATTGGCAGATGGATTCTTCCGGATGTGTCAATATAGGTTCCCCAACAAATGTACCCCTGTGCTGTAGGATGTTGATCGTGGGGGAGGATGTGTGTGTGNGCCCTCCTCCAGGGGATCTTCCTGACCCAGGGATCGAACCTGCATCTCTTATGTCTCCTGCATTGGCAGATGGATTCTTCCGGATGTGTCAATATAGGTTCCCCAACAAATGTACCCGTGCTGTAGGATGTTGATCGTGGGGGAGGATGTGTGTGTGTCGGGGGACAGAACGTCTATGGGAACTCTGTACTCGTCATTCAACGTTGCTGTGAACCTGCAACTGCTCTAAAAAGTAGAGTATGTTTTAAAGGAGAGAGAGAGAGGGATGACATCCATACACTATCATTGTGTCAAATAGATACCTGGTGAGAAGTCACTGTGCAACAGGGAGCCCTGCCTGGTGCTCAACAGGGAGGATGGCTGATGGGGGTGCTTGTAGGCAGAAACCAACATAATATTGTAAAGCAATTGTCCTCCAGTTAAAAACAAAACAATAATAGAGAAGATGCTACCAGTTAAGTTGGAAAAGAAGAATGGAAATAAGCTTTGTCCACGATAATGCCTATGAAATAAAATCTGTTATCTTCAAGCCTCCCATCTCTTAAAGGTCGCCTCCATCCTGTGTGGCTTGCTGGTTAACTGTCAGAGCCTGCAAAGCCATAGATAGCCCTGGTAGGTCACGGCCACACCACTGGCCCCTGGAGTCGTGTGGGGCTCCTCAGAGCCAGAGGAGGGGCGGAGCGGCGCCCTGGGGGACGGTCCCCAGAGTTCCAGAGCTGCCACAGAGACCACTTACACAAGTGTCTTCTAAGGAGCCTCCCTTTTTAACCCTATGGAGCCTGTGACTCAGTCCACAGGAATTCCCAGACTATTCAGAGTGGGTTTCTACCTACTCCTCCTTTCTCTTTCCTCTGACAAAAATAATCTTGAACGAAGTCACTTTCTTGAACGAAGTGACTGTGTCTTCAAATGTCATCTGCTAAAAGAGGCAGATTTCCTGAGAAAATCCCCTTATCAACCACGGACACCAAGGCTCTGGGAAACTGCATACGGGACCCTTCAGTCTGGATGCAGATAAAGAAGAGGGGAGCCTACAAGGGGCTTCCCTGGAGGCTCTGTGGTAAAGAACCCACCTGCCAAAGCTGAAGATGCAGGTTCGCTCCCTCGGTTGGGAAGACCCCCTGGAGGAGGAAATGACAACCCTCTCCAGCGTTCTTGCCTGGAGAATCACGAGGACAGAGGAGCCTGGTGGGCTGCAGGCCATGGGGTCACAAAAGAGTCAGTCGCGACTTAGTGAGTAGACAGCAACAACAGGCCGACCACTGGAGTCCTCCGATCCCAAACTCAGTACAGCAGGCCAAGTCGGGCCCTTCCTGTAAGGGCCTGGGTGCAGGAGAGACTTGAGGAGACGGGGACAGGGAGCAAGATGGTTTCCTAACAGTCAAGGCCAGTTAGAGATGTCTCGTGTTTTTCCTCATTTTCAGCTGTTCTAATGAGCCCTGCTGGTTCCCAGCACCTCAGTAACTTTCCACCTTAGCTTTGCCTTCTCTGTGCCCTAGATCAGCAGTTCTCAAACATTTTTATCTCGGAACCCCTTAGTGTCCGACTCTTTGTGACCATGGACTGTGGCCCACCAGGATCCTTGTCCATGGGGTTCTCCAAGCACACTGGAGTGGGTTGCCGTTTCCTCTACACTCTTAAATTATTGAAAACAGCAGAGCACTTTTTCACGGACTATATTTGTCCTGTCAACCTATTAGAAATGAAAACAGGGAAATGTTTAAAATCCAAGCACACACAGCACATAAGTCACAGAACAGCGACATCATCAGATGTCAACAGACAGCTTTGGCGGTTTCCTCTGCTCACAGCAAATTGCAGTTGCTATTCAACCTCATGATAGCTGTGATGTAATTTCTTGAGGCTTGTATTTTTCTTTACTGCTCTGGTCACAGTACTAGCTTCTAGAATCATTGCCCGATCATGCCTCTATTATAAACAAAAATTTTTGAATACTTATTTTTTAACTAGAAGCAAAATTTCATTATATTATACATAAATAATAAGCATTTCAACATAATGACCAATGATGGCCTACATAGGCATCAGTTCAGTTCAGTTCAGTCTCTCAGTCGTGTCTGACTCTTTGTGACCCCATGAATTGCAGCACGCCAGACGTCCCTGTCCATCACCAACTCCTGGAGTTTACTCAAAATCATGTCCATTGAGTAGGTGATGCCATCCAACCATCTCATCCTCTGTCATCCCCTTCTCCTCNCAATTTGATCTCTGGTTCCTCTGCCTTTTCTAAAACCAGCTTGAACACCAGGGAGTTCACGGTTCACATTTGTTAAAGCCTGGCTTGGAGAATTTTTATCATTACTTGGTATCATCACTATGTAAACCATGTCTTCTCATTTTATATCTTCATAAAACATTTAGTTAAACACATTACAGTATTACATTGTGCATAGAAAAAAATCACTCAATCTGAATTAATCCATTGACACCAAGATGAGTGAAGTGTTTATGCACAATCCTAGAAATGAGGTGCACACACAACACCTTCCAATGCAGTAACAATATCTTATGAAATGCAATAAAGCAAAATACAGTCTACCAAAACAGTCAAGTTTGTGTTGAACAGAAAGTGCTCTACACTATTCCAGTTTTTAAATTTAAGTTAGCTAAAACAAAATATTCATTCAGTCCCTCAGTGTCACTAGCTATGTTTCAAGGGTCAAAAGCCACATGTAATTCATGGCAACCATATCCATCATTACAGTTTTAGAGACTTTCTTATTCTTCCTGAGTCGGTGTGAGGAATTATTATTGTAGGAATTTGTCTATGATGTTTGTTTTCAAATTTATTTAAATTTATTTAAGTTTTCAAATTTAAAGTTGTTCAATTATTATCTTTTAAACCTCCATGAATTTTGTGGTTTCTCATTCTTAATTTTATTTGTGCTTTCCTGCCCCCCCTCCCCATTAGTCCTACTAGAAGCATATCTACTTAACTGGCTTTTTCAAAGGCTCAGTCTGGGGCTTTATTGATTCCCTACACAGCACTTGGCTTCTGTTCTACTCTGGTTTCTGCTTTTTGATTTGGTTGCCCTCCTTCTGTTCTATTTTCATCTGCTTTTTCTAACTTCTCAGTTTGGAGCTGTATCTTGTCAGAGGCTTCCCAGATGGCTCTCTGAGTAAAGAATGCCCCTGCAATTCAGGAGATTCAGGAGAGGCCGGTTTGATTCCGGGGTCAGAAAGATCCCCTGGAGCAGGGCATGCATCTGGTTAAGTGTGCTTTGGTTGGCCAGAGCCTGACTGACCCCTCACTGATAATGCTGTCATTCATCCTTCCCTCCTCCAGGGAGTATTCTGGTTACTACCGCAGTGCAAGAAAGCCCCTCAGAACGTAGTGGTTTTAAACGGAGCAATCACTTCATGACTCTGGGTGGTGCCTGGGGGTCAGGACTTGGGGGCGGGCCTTCTGGCTGGGCATTTCCGGCTCAGGGACGGTCAGCCGGTGGGCAGGGCCTGAGGAGCCGGCCCCCTGAGGCCCAGCCCGGCCCTCCCCTCGGGGGTTACTGGGAGCCCCGCCGGCGGGCCGCTCAGGGCTCCGCACAAGCGCTTCAGGGACAGGGCAGAGGCCAATCACCTGTCCTGTCCGAGCCTCAGAAGTCACGCAGCACCAGTTTCGCTGCACTTTTAGTTACAAAGGAAGTGGGGAGCACGCCAGACCTCAAGGACCAGCGCACACCTCACCTCTTCATGGGAGGCCCGTCAGGGTCCTGTTGGGAGTGGCCTGTGAGATGGAGACTATGGCGCCGCTACCGTTGTTCGAACTGAGACCGCCTGGCCGCCGTGAAGACCCGCGCCGTCCCACCCCCTCTGCAGTTCCCGGGGGCGGGCCGCGTGCTAACAGGAGCTCCGGGTGACGCGCGCGCAGTGAAGCTGGGGGAGCCGGCCTTCTGCTAAAGGAAGCCGAGACTTCGCAGCAGAAGCGCTCTCTGAAGGGACAGGGTAGGCAGCCTTCTCAGACAGTCCCCGGTGATCCCTGCCTCCTGGTATTTACCTCCTTGTGTAATCCAACCTCCCGGTCCGCTAGTGTGAACTGGCCCGAGTGACTTGCCTTTAAAAATGGAATAGGGCGGGAATTCCCTGGAGGTCCAGCGGGTTAAGACTTCTTCCAATGCAGGGGGTGTGGGTTTAATCCTTGGTTGGGGAGCAAAAACATGTGATATTTTGAGGAGCCAAGCTGATAAAGCAATTTGAGCTACAGCATTTTGATGCAACCTAAATATCAAATAATTAACTTTTTCTTAAAATTATTAACTCTATACAAAACAGTGAACTACAACTCCATCAGAATGCCTACTCCTGGCAAATAATAATATAACCAGTATTCACAGATTTATACTTAGTCTTCTTAGAAAGAGCCATCAATCATTAGAAGAAATATGCTGTTTTATTCTAATACTTCACTAATATCATGAAGGTATACCTTTCAGATTCCTGGTTTTATCCTTAAAGTTAAAGTGGCCCCATTCCTTGTTTCAGTTAAGCAATAAAGTGACTGATCTACAATGAAGCATATTCTGTTTCCTGTTAGAAACCTAAACCCATGATTCTCAGTTCTCAGGGCATAATCAGGGATTGGGGAAGGATGAAAATTGGTGCATACCATAATCATCAATGAGAAAGGAGGACCCTTAAAAAGTATATGTAATATATATCATAATTATAGGTGTTGCAAAGAAAATAGAAACCATTGTTCCTAATACAAATTACAAAAACAAAACTTGAAGTGAAAGTCACTCAGTCGTGTCCTACTGTTTGCAACCCCAGAATTCTCCAGGCCAGAATACTGGAGTGGGTAGCTTTTCCATTCTCCAAGGGATCTTGCCAATCCAGGTATCGAACCCTGGTCTCCCGCATTGCAGGCAGATTCTTTTCCAGCTGAGCCATAAGAGGAACCCAAGCATATCAGAGTCGGTAGCCTATCCCTTACCTGCCTCTTGAGAAATCTGTATGCAGGCCAGGAAGCAACAGTTGGAACTGGGCATGGAACAACAGACTGGTTCCAAATAGGAAAAGGACTGTGTCAAGGCTGTATATTGTCACCCTGCTTATTTAACTTCTATGCAGAGTACATCATGAGAAACGCTGGACTGGAAGAAGCACAAGCTGGAATCAAGATTGCTGGGAGAAATATCAATAACCTCAGATATGCAGATGACACCACCCTTATGGCAGAAAGTGAAGAGGAGCTAAAAAGCCTCTTGATGAAAGTGAAAGAGGAGAGTGAAAAAGTTGGCCTAAAATCAAGATTGCTGGGAGAAATATCAATAACCTCAGATATGCAGATGATACCACCCTTATGGCAAAAAGTGAAGAGGAACTAAAAACCCTCCTGATGAAAGTGAAAGAGGAGAGTGAAAAAGTTGGCTTAAAGCTCAACATTCAGAAAACGAAGATCATGGCATCCGGTCCCATCACTTCATGGGAAATAGATGGGGAAACAGTGGAAACAGTGTCAGACTTTATTTTTTTGGGCTCCAAAATCACTGCAGATGGTGACTGCAGCCATGAAATTAAAAGACGCTTACTCCTTAGAAGAAAAGTTATGACCAACCTAGACAGCATATTCAAAAGCAGAGACATTACTTTGCTAACTAAGGTCCGTCTAGCAAGGCTATGGTTTTTCCAGTAGTCATGTATGGATGTGAGAGTTGGACTGTGAAGAAAGCTGAGTGCTCCAAAATTGATGCCTTTGAACTGTGGTGTTGGAGAAGACTCTTGAGAGTCCCTTGGACTGCAAGGAGATCCAACCAGTCCATTCTGAAGGAGATCAGCCCTGGGATTTCTTTAGAAGGAATGATGCTAAAGCTGAAACTCCAGTACTTTGGCCACCTCATGTGAAGAGTTGACTCATTGGAAAAGACTCTGATGCTGGGAGGGATTGGGGGCAGGAGGAGAAGGGGACGACTGAGGATGAGATGGCTGGATGGCATCACTGACTTGATGGACATGAATCTGAGTGAACTTGGAGAGTTGGTGATGGACAGGGAGGCCTGGAGTGCTGTGATTCATGGGGTCACAAAGAGTCGGACACGACTGAGCAACTGAACTGACTGAACTGAAACCATTTTGAGTTTATTTTTGTGTATAGTGTGAGGGAGTATTCTAATTTCACTGACTTGCATGTGGCTCTCCAACTTTCTCAGCCCCATTTGCTGAGGAGACTGTCTTTTCTCCGTTGTGTATTCTTAACTACTTCGTCATAAATTAGTTGACTATAGATGTGTAGGTTTATTTCTGGGCCTCTCTTCTGTTTCACTGATTGATATGTCTGTTTCTTTGCCAATACCATGCTGCTTTGATTACTGTAGCTTTGTAATATTGTCTGAAATCTAGAAGTGTTATAACACCAGCTTTGTTCTTTTTCCTGAGGATTTCATTTGGCAATTCATGGTCTTTCAAAGCTCCATATCAATTTTCATATAATTTGTTTCTGTTATGTGAAAATTATTAAGGCAGAAGACCTAAATAGACATTTCTCCAAAGAAGATATAGACAGATGGCTGACAGGCACATGAAAAGATGCTCAGCATCACTCATTACTGCTGCTGCTGCTAAGTCACTTCAGTCATATCCAACTCTTTGTGACCTCATGGACTGCAGCCTACCAGGCTCATCCGTCCGTGGGATTTTTCAGGCAAGAGTACTGGAGTGGGTTGCCATTGCCTTCTCCATCATTTATTACTAGAGAAATGCAAGTCAAAACCACAGTGAGGTACCACCTCACATAGGTCAGAATGACTATCATCACAAAGTCTATAAATAATAAGTGCTGGAGAGCATTTGCAGAAAAGGAAACCCTTTTGCACTGTAGATGGGAATGTAAATTGTTGCAGTCACTATGGAAAACAGTAAGGAGATGCCTTAAAAAAATTAAATACAAAGCTACAATATGATCTAGTAATCTCAATCCTGAGCATATAATTGAAAAAGATGAAAACTCTCCAAAAGATACATGCATCCCAATGTTTATAGCAGCAGTATTTACAATAGTAAGACATGGGCGCAACCCAAGTGCCCATCAACAGACAACTGGTTTCAGAAGATATGGCATATATATATATGAAGGGATTCCCTGGTGGCTCAGATGGTAAAGTATCTGGCCGGAATGTGGGAGACCCGTCTTCGATCCCTGGGTTGGGAAGATTTCCCTGGAGAAGGAAATGGCAACCCACTCCAGTACTCTTGCCTAGAAAATTCCATGGATGGAGGAGGCTGGTGGGCTACAGTCCATGGGGTCACAAAGAGTCAGACATGACTGAGTGACTTGCCTGGTGAGGGCCCTTTTAATGGCATATATATAGCAATATTACTCAACCATAAAAACAATGAAATATTGCCATTTGCAGCAACATGGGTGGATCTAGAGGATATCATATTAAGTGAAGTAAGTCAGACAGAGAAAGACAAATATCATGTGATATCATCTATACATGTAATCCAAAAGATAATACAAATACGTCTGTATACAAACAGAAACAGACTCACAGACAGAACACAGACATAGAAACTAAAGTTATGGTTACCAAAGGGACGAGGGGAGAGAGAAATTAAGAGTATGAGTTAACAGATACAAACTACTATACATAAAATAGATAAAAAGCAAGGATTTACTAGATACCACAGGGAACTATGTTCAATATTTTATACTAACCTATGATGAAAAATAGTCTGAAAAATATAAATAATGAAATCACTTTGCTGTATACCTGAAACTAACACAATATTGTAAATCAAATATACGTCAATGAAAAAAAGAAAGATCAGTTTCCTTGGTGCAAGTGTATGCTTTTGTTAATTTTGTTGTGAACTTAAGGTTTTCTTTGTCAGCATCTATGTGTAACCATTTATAATGTATTTAAATAGCTGTAAGACTACTACTGCAGTCTTTTAAATTTGTTAAAGGATATAGAAAAACTAAAAATAAAATTTTAAGGAATTAAATGATTAAATTAAAGTTCTTTTGGGAAAAGCAAATTGTCAGAGATAGCTGTTTTTGTTTCAGAATCTAGGCATGCTTGATAATAACCACCTTCATAAATACTTTGTACTTACCATTTTGGAAACAGTAAAATGTATCTTTGGAGGCTGAGTACCCTGCTTTGATCTTTGGCTCTACCACTTTCTAGCTATATGACCTAGGATAATTTCCTCAATAAAGGCTATCATTTTTGAAACACTATAATCCAGTTCAGTTCAGTTGCTCACTCCTGTCCCACTCTTTGTGACCCCATGAATCGCAGCACGCCAGTCCTCCCTGTCCATCACCAAAACTCCCAGAGTTTACCCAGACTCGCGTCCATCCAGTCAGTGATGCCATCCAGCCATCTCATCCTCGGTCGTTCCCTTCTCCTCCTGCCCCAAATCCCTCCCAGCATCAGAGTCTTTTCCAATGAATCAGCTCTTCACATGAGGTGGCCAAAGTACTGGAGTTTCAGCTTTAGCATCATTCCTTCCAAAGAAATCCCAGGGCTGATCTCCTTCAGAATGGACTGGTTGGATCTCCTTGCAGTCCAAGGGACTTCGGTGCTCAGCCTTCTTCACAGTCCAACTCTCACATCCATACATGACCACAGGAAAAACCATAGCCTTGACTAGACGGACATTAGTCAGCAAAGTAATGTTTCTGCTTTTGAATATGCTATCTAGGTTGGTCATAACTTTTCTTCCAAGGAGTAAGCGTCTTTTAATTTCATGGCTGCAGTCACCATCTGCAGTGATTTTGGAGCCCCAAAAAATAAAGTCTGACACTGTTTCCACTGTTTCCCCATCTATTTCCCATGAAGTGATGGGACCGGATGCCATGATCTTCGTTTTCTGAATGTTGAGC
>SJYX01016820.1:518108-532296 GCA_006410675.1 Oreotragus oreotragus
CATAGACTTGGATAACCGTGATATTGAATGGTTTGCTTTGGAAATGAACAGAGGTCATTCTGTCATTTTTGAGATTGCATCCAAGTACTGCATTTTGGACTCTTTTGTTGACCATGATGGCTACTCCATTTCTTCTGAGGGAATCCTGCCCGCAGTAGTAGATATAATGGTCATCTGAGTTAAAGTCACCCATTCCAGTCCATTGTAGTTTGCTGATTTCTAGAATGTCGACATTCACTCTTGCCATCTCTTGTTTGACCACTTCCAATTTGCCTTGATTCGTGGACCTGACATTGCAGTTTCCTATGCAATATTGCTCTTTACAGCACTGAACCTTGCTTCTATCACCAGTCACATCCAGAGCTGGGTATTGTTTTTGCATTGGCTCCATCCCTTCATTCTTTCTAGAGTTATTTCTCTACTGATCTCCAGTAGCATATTGGGCACCTACTGACCTGGGGAGATTCTCTTTTGATATCCTATCATTTTGCCTTTTCATACTGTTCCTGGGGTTCTCAAGGCAAGAATACTGAAGTGGCTTGCCATTCCCTTCTCCAGCAGACTACATTCTGACAGACCTCTCCACCATGACCCTCCCACCTGGGTTGCCCCAGGGGCATGGTTTGGTTTCACTGAGTTAGACAAGGCTGTGGTTCTAGTGTGATTGGATTGACTAGTTTTCTGTAAATTTTGTTTCAGTGTGTCTGCCCTCTGATGCGCTCTTGCAACACCTACCATCGTACTTGGGTTTTCTCTTACCTTGGGCATGGGGTATCTCTTCATGGCTAGTGTACCTCAATCAAATGAGAGAATTTTTCCTCACATGGCAAGTTCAGTAAAGTTATTTCAGGATTGGTGCAGGCACTCAAGGAATTAGACTTCTCTCTTGATACTTCACTCACACTGGCAGGCGGCTTTTATTTTCTCATGGTCAAAAAATAGTTCTTTTTTTTTTTTTTTACTTCTAGGCATCAGATTCATATTTCAAGAGGGAAGAGGGGAAGAATGGATAGCAAAATTATCCATTCTGAGACTCTTCTTTTTGATAAGGAAAGCATATTTTTCCTAGGAACCCCATCCAGGGAATTTTGCTTAAATTTCATTGGCCAGACTTGGTTAATGGCTACCTCTAACTATTAGAGTAAAGAAAATAGTTGGACACATTGTTGCCCCAAACACAACATGGGTTGGTTCTTGACGCAAAGAAGCATAAAATAGATATAGACTAGGCATTACCAAAGTCTTCCATAGAGATATGTTGTTCTTAGTCATAAGTGTTTACAATCTTTTTTTTGCCATTTACTTTTTGCCATTATATGTGTATGCAACTTTGATATAGAAGTTTTACATTTTTATCTTTTGTAGCTTTTGTTTTTCATGATTGTGTTCAGAGGGTCTTTTATAAGCCAAAATTTACCCAATTTTAATTTTATATTCTTATTGACTTATTTGAGTTATATCTTCAATATTGAACTTGACAGAATTATATTAAACCAACACATATTCAACTATACTAAACCTGAAGAATTGATATCTCCATGTAATATATATAATGGACAATAATATATAAATTTATAACATAGACACGTGATATATTTAGCACCCTTGTCCATACTAACTATTAGAGTAAAGAAAATAGTTGGGCACATTGTTGCCCCAAACACAACATGGGTTGGTTCTTGACGCAAAGAAGCATAAAATAGATATAGACTAGGCATTACCAAAGTCTTCCATAGAGATATGTTGTTCTTAGTCATAAGTGTTTACAATCTTTTTTTTGCCATTTACTTTTTGCCATTATATGTGTATGTAACTTTGATATAGAAATTTTACATTTTTATCTTTTGTAGCTTTTGTTTTTCATGATTGTATTCAGAGGGTCTTTTATAAGCCAAAATTTACCCAGTTTTAATTTTATATTCTTATTGACTTATTTGAGTTATATCTTCAATATTGAACTTGATAGAATTATATTAAACCAACATATATTCAACTCTACTAAACCTGAAGAACTGATATCTCCATGTAATATATATAATGGACAATAATATATAAATTTATAACATAGACACATGATATATTTAGCACTCTTGTCCAAGTATGGTTTGCCATTTTCTTCATATAGAGCATATATATCATATGAAGGTTGCTCCTAGATACTGTATATTATATGGTTTTGTTTTTGCTTTACTATTATGTGACGAAGCTTGTTTTTATTATATTTGCTAACTGAATATCGCTGATTTGTTTTACACCTACATATATAGTTGGAGAAGGAAATGGCAACCCACTCAAGTACTCTTGCCTGGAGAATCCCATGAACAGAGGAGCCTGGTAGGCTATTGTCAATGGAGTAGCAAAGTCGGACATGGCTTAGCAACTAAACCAACCATATTATATAGTATATGTATATATATACATATATACATACAAATATATATATGTCTATATAGAGCTATTCACAGCTATGTTTCAAAACTCTCTAATTATAAATTTTTAAATGATTTCCTGTCATTTCTGGATGTATCATTGTATTTTATTCATGAATTAAACTCTTAGTATTTTCTTTCAATTTCTTTTAAAAATTAATATATTTAATTGGAGGTTAATTACTTTACAATATTGTGGTGGTTATTGCCATACATAGACATGAATCAGCCATGGGTGTACATGTGTCCGGCCATCCTGAACCCACCTCTCTCCCCACCACTTCCCTCTGGGTTGGTCCAGGACTNAAAAAAAAAGTAATATTTTCCAGAAATATTACTATAAATGAAAACTCTGCCATCATATAATTTCTGTTCCTGGGCTTGAGAGAAGTAATCCATCTTTATTGTCATCAGCTTATTCCAAGTGATCTCTCTATCTTGATCTAGAACATATTAATGATCTACTAGTTGGATTTAACTAGTTTTCTCATTTTCATTTTTGATGAGTTCAACACAAAATCAGTTCTTCATACAGATGAAGTTTACTGCTTTAAAAATTCTTTTCTGTTCATAATATTTTTACATTTAAAACAGCTTAATAATCATTAAATCTCCACCTCCTTTTAAATAGGAATTCCAAAATCTTTTGAGGGCCTACAGTATTTGGTACACATCAACACTTCTAAACTTCATGCTTGTCACATCACCCATGGCTGTTTTTGAATATCTTCAGTGACTATGCTTCCAAACCTTCTGACTAAACTCTCAGACAAAGGGGACATTACAGATATCCCTTCTGGATGACTTGACAAATATTAGAAATATATCTGCTTCCAGGAGGCAAGCTGAATGTCATTATAGATATACTGATACCTATGAAAAAGTTAAAAGTGATTAAATGAAAGAAATAAAGGAAGAAGGAAATTTTCAGACTTGCTGTCATCTATTTTCATTTGTCAACAGAGAAAAATGTATCACCACTGTCCATTGACCTTAGAATTGGTGATATAACAAAAATAAGAATCTCTGGTAACTCAGCTGGTAAAGAATCTGCCTGCAATGCGGGAGACCCTGATTTGATTGTTGGGTTGGGAAGATTCCCTGGAGAAGGGAAAGGCTATGCACTCCAGTATTCAGGCATGGAGAATTCCATGAACTGTATAGTTCATGAGGTCGCAATGAGTCGGACACAAGTGAGCAACTTTCAATTTCATAAAATGCTTTAGTTAAAAAATTAGTGTGACAGAGTAAATCTATTTTTAGTATCTTGTCTTGGTTCCAAAAGCATATGTGCCTTCAAAACATTGAAATTTAAAGGTTATACTACCTAGTAGATAGTTATTTTGAGATAGCATGAGAAAGACAGGCAGATACAGATATTTTTCTTCTTTATTCTTATTTAAAAAAATATTTTATTGAAGTATAGTTAATTCTAATGTGTTAATTTCTGTTATTTAGCCAAATGGTCTACTTATACATATAATATATTCTTCCTTATATTCTTTGCATTATAGTTTCTCACAGGATATTGAATACTGTTCCCATGCTATATAGTATGACATTGTTGTTTATTCATTCAATGTGTAATCATATGCATCTGCTAAGCCTAAACTTCAAGTATATATTTAAATTATTAAAAGAAGAAAATAAAGATTATTTTTCTGCTTTAAATGGAAACTGAACTTTATAGTCAAAACTTTCCTGCAAGCCATCATAAACCTCATTATGAATGAGCAGTTATTTAATCTTATTGAAAATGTATTTAGATTTCTTTTCACCCTGCTATCAATCTCTGGATAAATTTGAATAATTTGATGAGATGAGTTATTTCATTAAAAGTTATACTGAACCAAAATCATAGGACTAGGATAAATCACCAACTGATTTGGATTCTGTGAATTAATGATAGGTGATAATATAAATAGTTTGAATACGCATAATTAAAAATAAAATGTACTTTAAAATTAATGTATATACATGATACAGCAGGAAAAATAATTGAACTGGAAACGATTTTTCTAGTTGTTGGTGATATTCAGTTGTATGAGAGTGATGTGTTATTTTACATAACTATTTAGTGTTCAGTAACGTTGGATACCTGCAGAATATTCTTTTGTCAAGAAGCTGTTTGCTCTTCCTATTTGAAATAAGGAAACCACACTAACATAATAATTTTAATATATTATATACTTCAAACTTATGTTTACCCCACTTATCTAAGTTGACACTGATATTTCATCTCTGGCCTGATGTTATTCCTATCTAGTATCACTTAATGTTCTGACTGTAAGAAATAACTCCTAGTTACACAACACCAGTAAAATTGTATAGGCATAAATCATTTATGTGTAAAACACTGACACAATATAAACCTTGTTTCAATTTAAAAATGTCTTGATAATGTTAAACTGTGTAAATATGATTTTGATATACTATATTAACTGTGAATTATTTTTAAAATTTGGTATTTCCGGTTTATTTTTATTACCATTTGCAGTCCTTCTGCAGTTTTCACTAGGCGGACTGGTTTCAGGAACTGCTATACCTGTAATAAAATCTATGATGTTAAGAAAGTGTGGATCACAATAAACTGTGGAAAATTCTAAAAGATATGGGAATACCAGAACAACTGACCTGCCTCTTGAGAAACCTAAATGCAGGTCAGGAAGCAAGGGTGAGAACTGCACGTGGAACAACAGACTGGTTCCCAATAGGAGAAGGAGTACGTCAAGGCTGCATATTGTCAGTTCAGTTCAGTCGCTCAGTCGTGTCCGACTCTTTGCAGCCCCATGAATCGCAGCACGCCACGCCTCCCTGTCCGTCACCAACTCCCGGAGTTCACTCAGACTCACGTCCATCGAGTCCGTGATGCCATCCAGCCATCTCATCCTCTGTCGTCCCCTTCTCCTCCTGCCCCCAATCCCTCCCAGCATCAGAGTCTTTTCCAATGAGTCAGTCNTTTCATCATTGTTTTATAGTTTTCTATATATAGATCTTTTGTTTCTTTAGGTAAATTTATTCCTAAGTATTTTATTCTTTTCGTTGCAATGGTGAATGGGATTGTTTCCTTAATTTCTCTTTCTGTTTTTTTCATTGATAGTGTATAGGTATGTAAGGGATTAATGTATTAATTTTACATCCTGCAGGTTTACTATTTTCATTGATTAGCTCTAGTAATTTTCTGGTGATGTCTTTAGGGTTTCCTATGTAGAGGATCATGTCATCTGCAAACAGTGAGAGTTTTACTTCTTCTTTCCCAATCTGGATTCCTTTTATTTCTTTTTCTTTTCTGATTGCTGTGGCTAGAACTTCCAAAACTACGCTGAATCCTACTGGTGGGAGTGGGCACCCTTTTCTTGTTCCTGATTTTAGAGAAAACTTTCAATTTTTTCACCATTGAGAATAACGTTTGTTGTTGGTTTGTTGTATATGACTTTTATTATGTTGAGGTATGTTTCTTCTATTCCTGCTTACTATGATTTTTTAAAAATCATAAATGGGTATTGAATTTTGTCAAAGGCTTTCTCTGCATCTATTGAGATAATCATATGATTTTAATCTTTCAATTTGTTAATATAGTGTATCACATTGATTGATTTGCAAATATTGAAGAATCCTTGCATCCCTGGGATAAAGCCCACTTGGTGTCATGTATGATCTTTTTAATATGTTATTGTATTCTGTTTGCTAGCATTTTGGTAGAGGATTTTTGCATCTATGTTCATCAGTGATAATGGCCTGTAGTTTTCTTTTTTTGTGTGGCATCTTTTTCTGGTTTTGGTATTAGGATATGGTGGCCTCAGAGAATGAATTTGGGAGTTCACCTTCCTCTGCAATTTTCTGTAAGAGTTTGAGTAAGATAGGTGTTAGCTCTTCTCTAAATTTTTGGTAGACCACCTGTGAAGCCATCTGGTCCTGAGTTTTTATTTGTTGGAAGATTTTTGATTACAGTTTTGATTTCCATGCTTGTGATGTGCCTGTTAAAATTTTCTTTCTTCCTGGTTCAATTTTGAAATGTTATACTTTTTAAAGAATTTGTCCATTTCTTCCAAGTTGTCCATTTTATTGGTGTACAATTGCTCACAGTAGTCTTTTATGATCTTTTGTATTTCTGTGTTGTCTGTTGAGATTTCTCCATTTTCATTTCTAATTTTATTGATTTGATTCTTCTTCCTTTTTTTCTTGATGAGTCTGGATAAAGGTTTGTTTATTTTATTTATCTTCTCAAAGAACCAGATTTTAGTTTTGTTGATTTTTGCTATAGCCTCCTTCATTTCTTTTTCACTTATTCCTGCTCTGATTTTTGTGATTTCTTTCCTTCTATAACGTTGGCGTTCTTATTTTCTTCTTTTCCTAGTTGTTCCAGGTGTAAAATTAGGTTGTTTATTTGATGTTTCTCTTGTTTCTTGAGGTAAGCTTGCATTGCTGTGAACCTCCCTCTTAGCACTGCTTTTACTGAATCCCATAGGTTTTGGGTTGTTGTGTTTTCATTTTTATTTGTCTATTATGCATATTTTGATTTCCTTTTTTATTTCTTCTGTGATCTGTTGGTTATTCAGAAGTGTGTTGTTTAGCCTCCATATGTATATATTTTTAACAGTCTTTCTTCTTATAGTTGACATCTAATCTTACCACATTTTGATCAGAAAAGATGCTTGAAATAGCTTCTTCTTTTTTTTTAATTTACCAAGGCTAGAGTTTTGGCCCAGTATGTGATCTATCTTGGAAAATGTTCTGTGTGCACTTCTCACTCCATGAGAAAAGGGTGAAATCCATTATTTTGGGGTGAAATGCCCTATAGATATCAATTAGGTCTAACTTGTCCATAGTATCATTTAAAGCTTGCATTTCCTTGCTAATTTTCTATTTGGTTGATCTTATAGGTGTGAATGGGGTATTAAAGTCCTCCATGCTTATTATGTTACTGTTAATTTCTCCTTTCACACTTGATTTGAAATTTGCCTTACATATTGAGGTGTTCCTATTTCGGATGCCTGTATACTTATAATTGTTATGTCTTCTTCTTGGATTGATCCTTTGATCATTATGTAGCATCCTTCTTTGTCTCTTATCATGGTCTTTATTTAAAAATCTATTTTATCTGATATGAGTATTGCTATTTCTGCTTTCTTTTGATCTCCATTTGAATGAAATATCTTTTTTCAGCCCCTCACTTTCAGTCTGTGTGTGTCCATAGGTTTGAGGTGGGGGCTTTTGGTAGACAGCATATATAGGAGTCTTGTTTTTGTATCCATTTGACCAGTCTTTGTCTTTTGGTTGGATCATTTAACCCATTTACATTTAAGGGTAATTATTGATAAGTAGGATCCCATTATCATTTACTTTGTTATTTTGGGTTCATTTTTATAAACCTTTTCTGTGTTTCCTGTCTAGAGAAGATCCTTTANTTTGACCAGTCTTTGTCTTTTGGTTGGATCATTTAACCCATTTACATTTAAGGGTAATTATTGATAAGTAGGATCCCATTATCATTTACTTTGTTATTTTGGGTTCATTTTTATAAACCTTTTCTGTGTTTCCTGTCTAGAGAAGATCCTTTAGCATTTGTTGAGAGCTGGTTTGGTGGTGTTGAATTCTCTCAGGTTTTACTTGTCTGTAAGTCTTTTGATTTATCCTTCATATCTGAATGAAATCCTTCTTGGTAGAGTAATCTTGGTTGTAGGTTTTTCTCTTTCATCACTCGAAGTATGTCCTGCCATTCCCTTCTGGCTTGAAGAGTTTCTATTGAAAGATCAGCTGTTATCCTTATTGGGACCCCATTGTGTGTTATTTGTTGCTTTTTCCTTGCTGCTTTAAATATTTGATTTTTGTGTTTGATCTTTGTTAGTTTGATTAATATGTGTCATGGGGTGTTTCTTCTTGGGTTTATCCTTTTTGAGACTGTCTGGGTTTCTTGGACTTGGGTTCCTATTTCCTTCCCCATTTTAGGGAAGTTTTTGACTATTATCTCCTCAAGTATTTTTTCATGCCCTTTCTTTTGGTCTTCTTATTCTGGGACACCTATGAGTTGAATGTTGGGGCAGAGGTCTCTGAGGTTTCTGTTCTCAGAATGAGGTCTCTGTCCTCATTTCTTTTCTTTTTTTTTCTTTTTTCCCTCTGCTTCATTTATTTCCACCATTCTATCTTCCACCACACTTATCCTCTCTTCTGCCTCAGGTATTCTACTGTTGGTTCCCTCTAGAGTGCTTTTAATCTCAGTTATTGCACCAATTCATTAGTGATTGACTCTTCTTTATTTTTTATAGGCCCTTGTTAAACATTTCTTGCATCGTCTCAATCCTTGTCTCTAGTCTATTTATCTGTAACTCCATTTTGTTTTCAAGATTTTGGATCATCTTTACTATCATTATTCTGAATTCTTTTTCAGGTAGACTCCCTATCTCCTCCTCTTTTGCTTGATTTGGTGGATTTTTGTCATGTTCTTTCACCTGCTGAAGGAACATGACAAAATTTCTCTGCCTTTTCACTTTGCTGTCTTTGGCTTTCTGCAGTCTGAAAGTTTGTGGTTCCTCTTAATTGTGGAGTCTGCTCCCTGCAGGGGGTGGGGGAGTTGGACCAGTGATTTGTCAAGGTTTCCTGGTTGGGGGAGCTTGTGTCTGTGTTCTGGTGGGTGAAGCTGGATCTCTGTTCTCTGGAGTGCAATGAAGTGTCCACTAGTGAGTATTGAGGTGTCTGTGGGTTTGGCATGGCTTTGGACAGCCTGTCTTTTAATGTTCAGGGTTGTGTTCCTGTTTTGCTGAAGAATTAACATGATGTGACCTGCACTGGAACTTATTGGCTCTTGGGTGTAGCTTGGTTTCAGTGTAGGTATGTAGACTTTTGGGTGAGCTCTTGCCTATTAATGTTCCCTGGAGTCAGGGGTTCTCTGATGTTCTAAAGTTCTGAAATTAAACCTTCTGCTTCTGGCTTTTTGTCCTTCTCTTACAGCAGCCTCAAAACTTCTCCACAGAACAGAAGATAAAACCCCTAGGTTAATGGTGAAGTAATTCTCCACAGCCAGGAACATCCAGAGAGATACACTCACTGAGTTATATAGAAAAGGGAATAGGGAGGAGGGAGATAGAGGTGACCAGGGGGAGAAAAGAGGGAGTCAAAAGGGGAGAGAATAGTCTAGCCAGTAATCAAATCCCTAAGTGCTCCACAGCCCAGAACACCCAGAGAAATTCACAGAGCTATGCAGAGAAGAGAAGGGGGATGAAGGAGATAGAGGTGACCTGGGGAAGAAAAGGGAGAGTCAAAAGGGAAGCGAGCAACCAAGCCAGCAGTCAAATCCCTCCTTTTGAAGAGATTGGGCTGCCTTTCTGGGTGCCTGGTGTCCTCTGCCAGCATTCAGAAGTGGTTCTGTGGAATTTGTTCAAGATTCAATTGATCTTTTGATGAATTTGTGGGGGAGAAAGTGGATTCCCCATCTTATTCCTCTGCCATCTTGAGATTGCCCCCTCAGTTTCTTTTTTTTATTGAAGTACAGTTTACTTTTTTTTTTTAATTGTGACAAGCTAAAGAATAACACTACAAATCAGAAAGCTAGATCAGAAAGCTCACTTGGCTGAGATACAGCTAATAACAAAAGCTAACACCGGTACATAATTAACAGCAATTTTTATGATTGATTGCCAATAACTTTTTCTTATTGTACCTACATAAAATAAAGGAGGAGAACGTGGGATTGAAGGACAGGATTTTCTTTTTAAACTCTCCATCAGGTATCTCTTTCCTTGCTCTGTTTATTAGGAACTTAGATTTTAGTCATTTGCATAGTTTTTAGTCAGACTGTAAAAGACTTAGGATGCTAACAAAACCCTACAGCGTTGATTTCAACAACAATTTTCAGTAGCCTTTATTCAGTAAGGCAGACACTGTGGGGAGGCACACCTTCTCAGTAGTTTCTAGGGTTGCTTCCTTGGGAGGAATAGTAAGGACATGACTGACTCAGTATTGAAGAATGACAAAGAATTAATCTTCAAAGTATACAAGCAGCTCATGTATCTTTATTTTATCTGATATGAGTATTGCTATTTCTGCTTTCTTTTGATCTCCATTTGAATGAAATATCTTTTTCCAGCCCCTCACTTTCAGTCTGTATGTGTCCCTAGGTTTGACGTGGGGCTTTTGTAGTCAGTATATATATAGGAGTCTTGTTTTTGTATCCATTTGACCAGTCTTTGTCTTCTGGTTGGATCATTTAACCCATTTACAATTAAGGGTAATTATTGATAAGTAGGATCCCATTATCATTTACTTTGTTATTTTGGATTCGTTTTTATAAACCTTTTCTGTGTTTCCTGTCTAGAGAAGATCCATTAGCATTTGTTGAGAGCTGGTTTGGTGGTGCTGAATTCTCTCAGGTTTTGCTTGTCTGTAAATCTTTTGATTTCTCCTTCATATTTGAATGAAATCCTTCTTGGTAGAGTAATCTTGATTGTAGGTTTTTCTCTTTCATCATTCTAAGTATGCCCTGCCATTTCCTTCTGGCTTGAAGCGTTTCTATTGAAAGATCAGCTGTTATTCTTATTGGGACCCCATTGTGTGTTATTTGTTGCTTTTTCCTTGCTGCTTTTAATATTTGATTTTTGTGTTTGATCTTTGTTAGTTTGATTAATATGTGTCATGGGGTGTTTCTTCTTGGGTTTATCATTTTTGAGACTGTCTGGGTTTCTTGGACTTGGGTTACTATTTCCTTCCCCATTTTAGGGAAGTTTTTGACTATTATCTCCTCAAGTATTTTCTCATGCCCTTTCTTTTGGTCTTCTGATTCTGGGATACCTATGAGTTGAATGTTGGGGCATTTAACATTGTCCCAGGGGTCTCTGAGGTTTCTGTTCTCAGAATGAGATCTCTGTCCTCATTTCTTTTCTTTTTTTTCTTTTTTGTTCTCTGCTTCATTTATTTCCACCATTCTATCTTCCACCACACTTATCCTCTCTTCTGCCTCAGGTATTCTACTGTTGGTTCCCTCTAGAGTGCTTTTAATCTCAGTTATTGCATCATTCATTAGTGATTGACTCTTCTTTATTTTTTATAGGCCCTTGTTAAACATTTCTTGCATCGTCTCAATCCTTGTCTCTAGTCTATTTATCTGTAACTCCATTTTGTTTTCAAGATTTTGGATCATCTTTACTATCATTAATCTGAATTCTTTTTCAGGTAGACTCCCTATCTCCTCCTCTTTTGCTTGGTTTGGTGGTTTTTTTTTTCATGTTCTTTCACCTGCTGAAGGAACATGACAAAATTTCTCTGCCTTTTCACTTTGCTGTCTTTGGCTTTCTGCAGGCTGAAAGTTTGTGGTTCCTCTTAACTGTGGAGTCTGCTCCCTGTAGAGGGTGGGGGAGTTGGACCAGTGGTTTGTCAAGGTTTCCTGGTTGAGGGAGCTTGTGTCTGTGTTCTGGTGGGTGAAGCTGGATCTCTGCTCTCTGGAGTGCAATGAAGTGTCCACTAGTGAGTATTGAGGTGTCTGTGGGTTTGGCATGGCTTTGGACAGCCTGTCTTTTAATGTTCAGGGTTGTGTTCCTGTTTTGCTGAAGAATTAACATGATGTGACTTGCACTGGAACTTATTGGCTCTTGGGTGTAGCTTGGTTTCAGTGTAGGTATGTAGACTTTTGGGTGAGCTCTTGCCTATTAATGTTCCCTGGAGTCAGGGGTTCTCTGATGTTCTAAAGTTCTGAAGTTAAGCCTTCTGCTTCTGGCTTTTTGTCCTTCTCTTACAGCAGCCTCAAGACTTCTCCACAGAACAGAAGATAAAACCCCTAGGTTAATGGTGAAATAATTCTCCACAGCCAGGAACACCCAGAGAGATACACTCACTGAGCTATATAGGAAAGGAAATAGGGAGGAGGGAGATAGAGGTGACCAGGGGGAGAAAAGAGGGAGTCAAAAGGGGAGAGAATAGTCTAGCCAGTAATCAAATCCCTAAGTGCTCCACAGCCCAGAACACCCAGAGAAATTCACAGAGCTATGCAGAGAAGAGAAGGGGGATGAAGGAGATAGAGGTGACCTGGAGGAGAAAAGGGAGAGTCAAAAGGGAAGCGAGCAACCAAGCCAGCAGTCAAATCCCTCCTTTTGAAGAGATTGGGCTGCCTTTCTGGATGCCTGGTGTCCTCTGCCAGCATTCAGAAGTGGTTCTGTGGAATTTGTTCAAGATTCAATTGATCTTTTGATGAATTTGTGGGGGAGAAAGTGGATTCCCCATCTTATTTCTCTGCCATCTTGAGATTGCCCCTCAATTTCTTTTTTTATTGAAGTATAGTTTACTTTTTTTTTTTTTTTTAATTGTGACAAGCTAAAGAATAACACGGGGGCAAGAGGAGAAGGGGACGACCGAGGATGAGATGGCTGGATGGCATCACGGACTCGATGGATGTGAGTCTGAGTGAACTCCGGGAGATGGTGATGGACAGGGAGGCCTGGCGTGCTGCGATTCATGGGGTCGCAAAGAGTCGGACACGACTGAGCGACTGAACTGAACTGAACTGAAAGAATAACACTACAAATCAGAAAGCTAGATCAGAAAGCTCACTTGGCTGAGATACAGCTAATAACAAAAGCTGACACAAGTACATAATTAACAGCAATTTTTATGATTGATTGCCAATAACTTTTTCTTATTTTACCTACGTAATATAAAGGAGGAGAACGTGGGATTGAAGGACAGGATTTCTTTTTAAACTCTCCATTAGGTATCTCTTTCCTTGCTCTGTTTATTAGGAACTTTTATTTTAGTCATTTGCATAGTTTTTAGTCAGACTTTAAAAGACTTGGGATGCTAACAAAATCTGACAGCTTTGATTTCAACAACAATTTTCAGTACCCTTTGTTCAGTAAGGCAGACACTGTGGGGAGGCACACCTTCTCAGTAGTTTCCAGGGTTGCTTCCTTGGAAGGAATAGTAAGGGCATGACTGACTCAGTATTGAAGAATGACAAAGAATTAATCTTCAAAGTATACAAGCAGCTCATGTATCTCAATACCAGAAAAATAAATGATACAATCAAAAAGTGGGCCAAAGAACTAAGCAGACATTTCTCCAAAGAAGACATACAGATGGCTAACAAACACAGGAAAAGATGCTCAACATCACTCATTATCAGAGAAATGCAAATCAAAACCACAATGAGGTACCATCTCATGATGGTCAGAATGGCTGCTATCCAAATGTCTACAAACAATGAATGCTGGAGAGGGTGTGGAGAAAAGGGGACCCTCTTACACTGTTGGTGGGAATGCAAACTAGTACAGCTACTATGGAGAACAGTGTGGAGATGCCTTAAAAAACTGGAAATAGAAGTGCATGCGACCCAGAAATCCCACTGCTGGGCATACACACTAAGGAAACCAGAATGGAAAGAGAAACGTGTACCCCAATGTTCATCATAGCACTGTTTATAATAGCCAAGACATGGAAGCAACCTAGATGTCCATTAGCAGAGGAAAGGATAAGAAAGCTGTGGTACATATACACAATGGAATATTACTCAGCCATTAAAAAGAATACACTTGAATCAGTTCTACTAAGGTGGATGAAACTGGAGCCTATTATACAGAGTGAAGTAAGCCAGAAAGAAAAACATCAATACAGTATACTAATGCATATATATGAAATTTAGAAAGATGGTAATGATAACCCTGTATGAGCTGCAGCCACAGAGACACAGATGTATAGCTGTCTCTTATACACATCTAGATGTGTATAAGAGACAGGTCAGGAAGTGGGGGTTCTGCTGGCTACAGGTTGGGTGAACA
>SJYX01016821.1:0-10074 GCA_006410675.1 Oreotragus oreotragus
TATCAGATAAGCCACCATCACAATTTTTTTTTTTTTTTTTTTTGGCTGCACTGCATGGCATGCAGGATCTTAGTTTCCTGACCAGGGATTGAACCCATGCCCCCTGTACTGGGAGCATGCAGTCTTAACCACTGGATCACCAGGGAAGTTCCACAGTCTTATTCTTTTGTCTCCCACTGGAGGATACAGTTGTTGTTGTTTTTTAAAGGAACTAACCATCCTTTCCTTGGCTGCAATCTTGCTTCTGTTTGTTATGGATCAAAAAGAAAGGCAAGGTAAGAATTGTATCATAGAAAAATCTCTCATTTCTCCTGGATAAACCCACCCAAGTGCAGTGCTGTGGATATATGAATAGCCCATAAGATTTATGCTCCCTCCAAATATCATCTTAGAGCAAGGGAATTTGCTGTTGATACACCAATGAACTTTCTTCTTATTCCAATTGAATTCATCACCATGGGTGTATTGATTTCAGTTTCCTTGCCTCAGCATGTTCTTTCTTTTCATTTGGAAGTAATTCCCCTTGAAATTTGTAGTAAAAATGAAATTCATCTTGTTCCTTCCTTGGATCCACTGGTCTTGGAACTCAACTCTGCTTGAACGTAGATATCCCAGAGAGTCAGAATTTGAACTTCTGTTTCTAAGCTGGGAACAGTATCAGTCATATCCTAAGCTAATAAGTGATTTAGGGTTTGTGGAATATTTTCTTTTTCTCTTGAAACTAATCTCAGAACACTACTCTATCGTAAGGTCACTGTCAACAGCTTGCTCAATTTATCCTTTTAGAGAACTAACCCTTCCAAGCCTGGCCAGCTGCAGTCTCTTCACTTTAATGTGCTGCCATGTATCAGCCTTGGAATTCAATCTGGCCTCAAATTTCAGCTGACTTTATAATTCAAATGTAATTGCTGATGCACTTTCAAAAAACTTCAGGAAACTGTAAGTGCTTATTTTAGTTTATAAAAACGACGGTATTTTATGTTTGAGGAATGTTAGCATGACGACTAGAAAAATGCACATTCATCATCCTCTATAATCTAGGACTCTGTTAGCAGGTTTAGTCTGGAGATAAGGGTTCAGAGAGTGTTTTGTCTATTTATTTTGGAGAGTCTGAATCGTCAAAAGTGGGTTTGCGACACAGTAGGTAAAAATAGGAGCCAGGAGTCTGTTTTCTAATCCCAGAGTTATTGTTGACTCATAAAATAATGTTCCTTGTTCTTTATGCTTGTGTCTCTTTATTACTTTGCTGGAAGATGACAGCCTGGCCCAGCCATCACTAGATCTTAGTAAGAAGGGGATACTTTGGAACCATGGCCAATGGGCCTCAGGAATTCATATCATCACTCCTGGAATCGTCCTTAGAGTTCAGGGATTGGCTCTCACCAAACCACACTTTCCTCTTGTCCTAAAGAACACATTGTAGTAAGCTTCGCTTGCAGAATTAAGACCAAAGTCCTAAGTATGGCATTCAAGTCTTCTCAGTAGTTGACACTTTCCTGTTAAGGTACTCTGCGCTTGGTTGCTCAGAACTACTTACTGTGTCCTGATTTCATTCTCTTCTTGTGAAACTTCAAGTCTTTTCACCTACACTTCCAGCTGCTTTCATTATTCTTCCTTTTGTTCTCAATGCAAAACTAGCATTCATACCCTCAGTATATGCAGAGCTATGTTTTCTTCCTGCAATAAAGCCCTTCAATCCTTGGTTTAGAGGAAAGTGGTTCTTCCCTCCTCATCCGCTGGATCCCTTTACAACCAGCTTTCACCCCGTGCTTGTCAGTTGACTTGTTTATGTTCTCAGCTTCACTTCTGGCAGACTGTGATCTTCGTAAAGCAAGAAACTGGATCCTGTTTGTTTCTGTCTCCATCCCATGTTGCTCAATCAGGTGGGAAGGAGAAAGAGAAGGGAAATGAAGGAGGAGGGCCTCGGATGTCTCACAGATATCATTATTTGTGCTTGTGAGGTCAAATTGGACATCTCCCTGCACCTCATGCGAAGAGTTGACTCATTGGAAAAGACTGATGCTGGGAGGGGTTGGGGGCAGGAGGAGAAGGGGACGACAGAGGATGAGATGGCTCGATGGCATCATTGACTTGATGGATGTGAGTTTGAGTGAAGTCCGGGAGTTGGTGATGGACAGGGAGGCCTGGCGCTGCGATTCATGGGGTCGCAAAGAGTCGAACACGACTGAGCGATTGAACCGAACTGCTTCCGACACCCATTCCGCACACACCATGCTTTGTTATCTCCTAGCTCCTCCATTTCACACGCCATCTGTTTAAGCTACACACCTGAGGTCTTCCTTGATCCCCGCTGTCCTTTCCATGACTCATCTGTCCTTTAGACCCAGCCCTCGGCTGGACCCTTGCTCACTCTCTGCTCTGACCCGCTCCCTTCCTAGGCTTCGGTCACAAAAACTTCCGACAATTTCCCCGGAAGTTCCTCGATGTTCTTGCCACCTCACGATGTCCGCGCACAGGCTGACTGCAGTGTTCTTCCTCCATGCCCGCCTTGGCTAACTCCTCATCTGTTGAATCTTACTTTACACGTGACTTCTTCAGAGGTCTTCTTCTTATTTCCCTTGTCACACCCTTCTCATTCTTCTTGTCAGTTCTTTAGAGAAGCCCATTTCTGACATACTCACACATGACAATTTGGATTCTGTAGTGTATTTCTTTGTTTACTTTCTCTTGTAGAAAGTACGTTGCATGGATCCTATTCATCCCTGGGTTTGCAGCACCTGGCTTTCTCAAGACACTCTTTCTTCCTGCTATTTAAGTAAGTAAGTGTTAGTCATTCAGTTGTGTCTGACTCTTTGTGACCCCATGGACTGTAGCCCGCCAAGTTCCTCTGTCAGGGGGATTCTCCAGGCAAGAATACTGGAGTCGGCTGCCATTCCCTTCTCCAAGAGATCGTCCCAATACAGGAATCAAACCTGGGTCTCCTGCACTGCAGGTAGATTCTTTACCATCTGAGCCACCAATGAAGCCCCATTCTTTTTTAAGTAAATGACTTCTAAAAGAGTTCACACACACACACACACACACAAAGAGTTCACACAATTCTCACATGATAGTATACTTGTAAGTGGATTTTCTTCATATCTATTTTTTTTCCCTTGTGATGAGTGATGGCCACTAGGAAACGTACTCACTCATGAGATTCACTTCCTTTGGAAGGGTAGAGTTCAAATAATCTGTGTATCTTTCTACTAACATTCATTTTAAAAGCAGAGAACGCAGAGACTCTGTCATAAGTGTAGATCCTAAAAGTTAAAAATGCTCCAATAAAACAACAGTTAATTTGTATGTAAAATCAAAACATGTTACCACTATACTGAGGTCCAAAAGTGAGAAAAGATCCAGACCCTATTAAACCCTATAACCCTATAAAGTGTTAAATGACAAAAATTCAGCATAAAATAGAAAAAAACAGTAAATTTCTGACTATCATTAAAAACACCCATGAAGATCCAGGTGTTTAAAATTTCATGATTAGACAAGCCAAAGCAATTGTCCCCCTTTTAAACTTTTCCAACTGATTTTACTTTTTATCCCAGCTCATGCCCTCTCATAATAAAACATTATTATTAAAATTATATAAATTGTATCAGTGTTGTTTTAAAGTCATATCTGAAATGGGTGTAGAGGCCTAAATAAAGTGTATTTTTAGTTAGCTAGATTCTTTGTGTTCAGCCTAGGAAGGACTCTGGGCACTTCCCGGCTGTAAGGTTTTGCTGCATGTGGGTCCTTTGTAAGTAGATCTGGTTGTACTTCATTTCCAGCTGTTGGTACTTAACACAACTAAGATGCTCTTGAGAACACCAGATGGTCCAATCATGGAAGTTTAAAGAGTGGGTTTCCTTTGGGGTTTTTAGTGCCCATGAGAAGTTTACCTTATCCCGCTTTTGAATGCTGAATTTTTATCATTATAACACCTTCTCAGTAAGATCTGAATTGTTTCCGATTGATGGACTTCAGGAGAGCCCAACATTATTGATTTGATTTATTTATTAACTGCCATGTGTTACCTGGGTTTTGACAGAGCATTTGAATTCTCCCATTTAAAGCAAAAATGAATATGGTTTGAAGCATTTTTTAGGTCTCATGATCTTATGATGAATTCATGAGACAACAATTCAGATTGAATAGTAGAAAAATATTCCAGCTGGGAAATAACACCTCAAGGGAAGAGGGAGAATTCCCTCTGCTTGAGTCAGACTGGTTTGGATAAAGCTCAGGCAGGGGGTGAAACAGGGAAATCAAGCCAAGGGGAACTGGCCCTACATAACCCAGCATGGTCTTTCCATCTCTAATTTCTGAGTTTGTAGTCTTGTGGGAATTTTTCAACCCATAAAATGAGCCCCTTTTCTGTCCCTCATAATGGCTTAATGAAATAAACACTCGTAAAGATATGAAGTTCCCAAAGATGAGATCTGAACATCAACCTTCTTTCTTTTACCTGGCAGTGGAGGGTTACCATCAGAGTATCAGTCATGTGGTCTCTTGGAACGTCCCCAACCTCCCCTTCCACTGAAGGTCAGAACCCTTGTCATTTGATTCTTTTAAATGTCCTGATGCCGAAGAGCCTAGTGATTGAAGAAATTTAAATGTTACATGTTTTCTAACACTTGCAATAGAGATGATTGGCATTTATCAGCTATTTGTGATTTTTAACTAAACCTCTGCAAATCTGGCTGAGGACAGAGAGACCCTTTAAAAGGCAGGTTTGGAGAGGTCTTAAACAGTAAGCAGAGGTGGACAGAGCTTCTTTGACTGCTAAAATTAGAATTAAAAAAAACATATCTGATGGCAAACATGACATGACAAAGATTTGTTTCTGTTGGAATAGAACTTGCTTGTTTTTAAAGTATCCAGGTCGACCCTGTGGTCTTTCATCAACAAAGCGAAAGCAGTAGTCAATTCCCCTGTTCTTTCCCTGGTGAATCTGACAAGAGGTGGCCTGGAAACTACTTAGGTCTTGTTCTTTCTTTTGTTATAGATTTATGATCAAGGCGATGGCACCCCACTCCAGTACTCTTGCCTGGAAAACCCCATGGACAGAGGAGCCTGGTAGGCTGCAGTCCATGGGTCGCTGAGAGTCGGACACGACTGAGCAATTTCACTTTCCACTTTCATGTGTTGGAGAAGGAAATGGCAACCCACTCCAGTGTTCTTGCCTGGAGAATCCCAGGGACAGGGGAGCCTGGTGGGCTGCCATCTATGGGGTCGCACAGAATCGGACACAACTGAAGTGACTTAGCAGCCTGCTGTGCTTAGTGTATTTTGCACTGGAAATAATGTAATGGTGGTGTGCTCTTCAAGCCTGAGCAGCGGTAAGTTCTATTCTAGGTTGAGGACTTTGCATACCTGACATACAGGTGAAGTAGAATTTCCTTTGCCCAATTCTAATGCTCTCTTTCTTGGTCCAAGCGTGACTCTCCTGAAGACTGTTTTGTATCCTATGACTTTTATCCTTGGCACCTCTGGTTTAAGAAGAAAGTTTCTCCCCGCTTTACGGTAGCATATAGAAAAGTCAAAGAACATGGATCACTGAGGAACTGCAGAGAACCAGGATGGATGTGTTGTAATTTTATACTTACTTGTTCAGTTTCTTTCTTATTCTGGACAACATGTAAGCCTCTAAGTAAGTTTATGCTTTGGGAAATGCATATACTTTCAATGACTCAAGCACTTAAAAATGTGTTTGTTTACTGGGGCAAGCAATCATCCCAAGTGTACCGAATCCCTCCTGCATTTTCACATTCCTGCCACAGCTCATGAGAGGGGACCAGCAAGAGCTCTCAGCTGGATCCACACACCTGGCTTGGATTCTTGAGTCATCACACATTACTTATGGAACTTTGTTCCAACCTCTCCAAGGCCACTATGTTCTTAGCTAAACAGTGGAGACAGTATTACCTGCTTGAGGTATTTCACACAGCAGTTATGGAAATCTATGGGATAATGTTTGTCCAAGGGCTTCGTGTGCTTAATTGATTGGGTGTGTCTATTATCATTATACAAAAAATACTAATGACAAAGACATTTATAAATGGAATAACCAGCAAGGCATGGTTCTAACCCTTACAGGCTGTTATTGAAAAGACAGAATTCCATGTTCAGATTGTCAGAAAGATCACACTAGTGGTAAAGAATTAGCATGCCAATGTAGGAGACAGAGAGAAGCGGATTGGATCCCTGAGTCAGGAAGATCCTGTGGAAGAGGGCATGGCAGTCCACTCCAGTATTCTTGCCTGGAGAATCCCATGGACAGAGGAGCTTGAAGGGCTACAGTTCATAGAGTTCCAAAGAGTCGGACATATCTGGAGTGACTTAGCACTCACGCATGCAAAAGAGTGGGAAAGGGGTAACCTTGATAAAGGAAAGGTGTGGCAACGTAGATGAGAAAGTAGAAGCAAAGGGACTGCAGCTTGAGCATACTTTTATGCTTAATCTGTGTGAGCTGTTTTTACAACTGTGACATTTCTCCTCCCTCCATAGTATCCTTGCATACAGTGTAGGTATGTATATGTATATGTATGTATGTATGATATATATATATATATATACACACACAGGATTATGCATGATTATATTGTTATGGTATACCAACAATACTGTAAGAGAGAGAGAGGAAGACATGTATATGATATATAACCTTTCTATCACACTTTGAGAAAGTAATGTTTTATTTCACTGGGTGTATGGAGACATGATTTGACTTAAGCTATAAATATTTATTTATTTATTTATTTATTATTTTTTTTTTCGATTTGTGGTCATCTCACAAGGCACCCATTTATTGAACTGTTTCACCTTTCCAATATGCTTCAAATACCAAACATCCATAGAATGGTCGACGCTGAGACATTGGACAACTTCTCAGGTGATTGTGAGAGGATCAACTTTGATGATACTCTCAGTTGGTCATTGTCAACTTCTGACTTAAGCTATAAATATTTATAACGATGAGATTTTTAAGAATAGAGTTTTGCTAAGTACATTTCCCATTGTCTCCTGAGAGCTGAAAGGGCTGAGAAATGTGTTTTAAGACAAGAGTACATCATCCTGTCAATACTACTGATTATTTTACCAACAAAACTCTTAGATACATGGCCAACACCCAAAACAGGAGAGAAAAAACGTGACAGTGGCTGACAGATATAAAATATCCTTTCTAACTTCAGAACTTGGGATTTAAAAAATATTTATAATTTACAAGAATAAACAATGAGGTAATGGTCCATTGGGTTCTCTGTGGCCAATTTGGACTTAAAACAGTGGTGGGTCACTCTCAGATATCTAAAGTTCAAATTCACTTTGGATCATGACCAAGACATTCAAATAGATAGATGAAGTTTTTTAAACCTCTGGAGACTGGAAATGTGAGCTGGAAATTTCATGTGCCTTCATGGTATTTTTGATTCTTCTGGTTTGGGCAGCAATTAGAAATGAAGTTTAAGTTAAATGTTTTAGATTACTAAAAAATAAATGGATGGCGTCCAAATAAGAACTTTAAAGTATAAGTACTCATTGAGCATGCCTACCTTCTAAAGTTCACAATCATTTTTATAAAGCAGTCTTCAGGATCTGTGTGAACTTAATGTCTAATTGATTCATTCTTTCAGATAGTAAGTAGAAGGAGAAATTACACTGTTGACTGAGTACTCTCTCCATAGAATTGTTCAACTGATCCTCCAATTTTAGAAGTGATTGGAAAAGCACCTCCACTGTCTTATTTTTTTCTTTCTGGATGTAAAAACAAGAATCACACTTTCCCCAGTTCTTCATAGTTATTTAAAGTACTGAGTTCTATTGGGAAGGAAACCACATCTCAGTTGGTTTAGGTGCCTTAAGGCTAGGTCTCCATAACTGGAGATGAAATGGAGCAAGACTGAAAATATAGTGAGTCTGACTTTCTGGAAAATGCAGGTGTCCTCTCATCAGGGCAAAACAGGGATGGCACTGCCAGATTCATACTATTTGTCTTTGTGGTAAAGATGAACTGTAGCAAGTCAAATCAATTGAAATTTGGGGGATCAATATGAATTAGCTGAAACTGATACAATGTACACATTCAGCATCATGTAGATCACAGAAAGAAAATTTAATTGGTTCTCAAGAACAGAAAGTCTGATCAGTTCCAAAAGGTATATTAAGACGTTCTCTTCTGGGCTCTCACATGTTCTGAGTTTGAAAACATGTGCCATAAACTTGGAGTTCATTTCTCTTTCCATGGCATTGTAGTTTAATTTAAAGTAGAAGTTCAGAAAATAGGATGTATCCAGCCCTTCAACCAATAAACAGGAAGAGCAGTTTGCAATACTCTTTTTTTTTTTCAGCTGCTCCTTGCACATAGTAGGTGGTCAGCAGTAAATGCTCATTGAATTTAATCTCTTTCTTTGGGGCAACATAATTCAGGCTCAAAAAGCAGGCCTTAAATGAAAATGCCAAAATGAAATCACATAGTTAAATTGTTTTTGTGTCCCTCTACCCTATCCCATCCCCAGTTCAAGTACCTGGACACAAGAATCGAGGGCAGATTGGAAATCTTCACTGAGTAAAAGGAAGGATTTATTCTCCTAACACTGAGAACAAAAAGCAGACTTCGGTTCAGGTTCTGAACCCGCCATACCCTAGCTGCCGTTTTAGCATGCCCTGGGTATACGGTTCCTCAGCAAACCTTTCAGGGATTTCAATGCGGTACATGATGCTTAGTGTGCTAGAGATGGGACAGCTTGCACGGTGTTTCCTGGGCTCAAGGGTGGGTATCAGATGTGTCAGTATTGCTCACATACTTGTAAATCTTCATGTTCTCTAACTGCAAATTCACTACCTTGGACTCTCTCTAGCAGAACCCAGGAGTCTGTATGGAGCAGGCATGACCCGGGCAGACAAGCATGGTGACAGTAGAGTTTCTTACATGTATATGATTCATTTCAGAAACCTCCTAAGATTTTTAACTGAGATATGAACGCAGCATTCTGGAAATAGTCAGGATATTTTTGGAATCTGCCTNCATGACCCGGGCAGACAAGCATGGTGACAGTAGAGTTTCTTACATGTATATGATTCATTTCAGAAACCTCCTAAGATTTTTAACTGAGATATGAACGCAGCATTCTGGAAATAGTCAGGATATTTTTGGAATCTGCCTAGAGAAGTCAGAGAATAAGCATTTCATATGTTTTATGAGAGGCTCGTTGGGACCAGAAGTGTGACAACATATTATAAATTGCATGGTTGATGTAAACATGTAAATATATGCTTGTATATGATGATACATGCATATGGATGACTATATATAAGTATAGTCTGATCAATGTCGTGTGTATTTATTTGTTTCCTTTTTTGGTGGCACCACTCAGTTTGTGGGGATCTTAGTGGGCTACTGTCCATAGGGTTGCCAAAAGTCTGAGCATAGGATAGCAAAAACACAGCAGTGAAAAGACCAAGTCTTAACCGTGGACCTCAAGGGAATTCCCTATGTCATGTGTATCTTATACATAGCCAATTATGTTTCAAGTTGCCATTAATTGAAAGGGGTAAAAAATAAGCTCTAAGTTGCTCGACATATGAGATCAACTTTATATTCTGAAATTAATAGGATGTTGAAAGTGAAACTAACTCAGTCGTGTCCAACTCTTTGTGACCTATTCATATTCATGGACTATACAGTCCGTGGAATTCTCCAGGCCAGAATACTGGAGTGGCTAGCCTTTCCCTTCTCCATCTTCCCAACCCAGGGATCAAACTCAGGTCTCCCACACTGCAGGTGGATTCTTTACCTGTTGAGCCACAAGGGAAGCCCTAATAAGGTTATTGCATTAACAATTTTTATAAAGTATAATTACATTACCCCAAACTTTTAGTATTATCTTACTTGAGATGGGTGTGTGTGTTCAAATGTGTGTGTTTCTAGTTTCTTTCTTTTGTAAAATCCTCATTGTTGGTGTTTTGTTTGTTTTTCTCCAGCATATAATATGGGTGAAATCTTTGGTTAAGGCCAATTAATACAATGGAGATCAACATTCACTATTTACATTTAAATTATTTTTATTCCATATGTCATTT
>SJYX01016822.1:7760-21483 GCA_006410675.1 Oreotragus oreotragus
TGGGAAATAGATGGGGAAACAGTGGAAACAGTGTCAGACTTTATTTTTTTCGGCTCCAAAATCACTGCAGATGGTGACTGCAGCCATGAAATTAAAAGACACTTACTCCTTGGAAGAAAAGTTATGACCAACCTGGATAGTATATTCAAAAGCAGAGACATTACTTTGCCGACTAAGGTCCGCCTAGTCAAGGCTATGGTTCTTCCTGTGGTCATGTATGGATGTGAAAGTTGAACTGTGAAGAAAGCTGAGCACCGAAGAATCGATGTTTTTGAACTGTGGTGTTGGAGAAGACTCTTGAGAGTCCCTTGGACTGCAAGGAGATCCAGCCAGTCCATTCTGAAGGAGATCAACCCTGGGATTTCTTTGGAAGGAATGATGCTAAAGCTGAAACTCCAGTACTTTGGCCACCTCATGCGAAGAGTTGACTCATTGGAAAAGACTCATGCTGGGAGGGATTGGGGGCAGGAGGAGAAGGGGACGACCAAGGATGAAATGGCTGGATGGCATAACGGACTCAATGGACGTGAGTCTGAGTGAACTCCGGGAGATTGTGATGGACAGGGAGGCCTGGCGTGCTGCGATTCATGGGGTCGCAAAGAGTCGGACACGACTGAGCGACTGAACTGAACTGATACGAGGAAACTTAATCTACATTAGTTAATATCTTGCCTAGAAGGGGGTACCCTATATTCAAACCCATGTTTTCAGATGCTGCTGGTTTATTGAGATATAATTCACTTGCCATATAATTCACCCATGGAAAGTATACAGTTCAGTAGTTTTTAGAATGTTCACAGGTTTTAGGATCTGTCACCATTTTTATCGCTACCAAATAAACCTTGTACAGAAGTCACTTCCGACTCTTGATACTATTTGTTGAAGTCCACTTTATCTGTTTTTTCTTTTGTGGCTTATGTTTTTGCCTTGCTGTTTTTATTTATCTTGATTGCCTCTTGTAGCTTGTGGGATCCTGGTTTGCTGACCAGGGATTGAACCCTGGCCCTCAGCAGTGAAAGCATGGAGTCTTAACCATTGGATGCCCAGGGAATTCCCTTGCTGCTTTTATTTAATCTGGAAAGCACTCAAGATAAAGGCATTTATTTTGTTTTTTTTTGTGAAATATTTTAGGTCACATATATGCATACTTATTTGTAAATTTTATTTTCATATAGAATATATACCTAAAAGTGGAATTCCTGGCTTGAAGAGTATACATTTTTAAATATTACTAATATTCTGGGCTGACCTTAACAATGCCCACACAAATTTGCCTTTCACTAACCTTGAATGCATGTACTCATTTCCCCATACCTTTGGCATATGGATATTATAAAATCAGTAAGGTTTTATCTGTCTATGAGATAAAAAAAAATTCATTAATCCTAAGGTGTCTTAATTTGAATCTCTATGACTACTGCTGAGACCAACATCTTTATGTACTTATCAGGCATTTATACTTTGTTTTGCAGGAAATTTCCTTCATATCCTTGGTGCATTTCCATGGGTTTTGTCTTTTTCTAAGGAATTTAGGAGCTGTTTATGTAGTCTAGTGCTTGACATAATGCAGGTGTTTTATTCAGTCTGTTGCTTATCTCAGCTTTGAGATACATAGTTTCTTTTTTCAGTTTATTGAGATATAATTGATATACAGCATTGTATAAGTTGAAGGTATACAGCACAAGTGGCCTCACATACATATATTATGAACATGGTTTTTTTTTAAATTATGGTAAAATAGTCATAACATAAATTTACCATTTTAACTATTTTTAGTGTGTAATTCAGTAGTATTGAGAATGTTCACATTGTGCAACCATCACCACCATCTTCCCCAGTTGAAATGCCATACCCATTAAACACTAACTAACTACCCATTAAACACTAATCCCCCACTCCCTCCTCCCCTGTGGATGCCCCTGGCAACCACTGTTCTACTCTCTGCTTTTATTTTATGAATGTGGCTCCTCCAGGTGCCTCATAAATTTGTGGCTGGCTTATTGCTCTTGGCATAATGTCCTCAAGGTTCATCCATGTTGGAGCGTGTGTCAGAGTTTCCTTCCTTTTTAATGCCGAACAGTATTCCATTTTATGTGTATGCCATATTTTGTTTGTCTACTCATCTATCCATGGATATCTGGGTTGCTTCCTCCCTTTGGGTATTGGGAATAATGCTGCTATGAACATGGGTATACAAATAACTGTTTGGGTCCCTGCTTTTATTTCTTTTGAGTATATACCCAGAATTGGAATTACTGGATCATACAGTAATTCTATGTTTAATTGTTTTGAGGAATGTGGTATATTTTGTCAAACTAAAAACGTGTAGATATTTCTGTAATCAATTTTAGTTCTGAGTTTTATGTACAAACTTTCTTTATAGTTGGTTTAAAGGTAAACACATAATGAGTGTGGATAATGAAAGATTTTTCTGTCTCATCTTGTTTATGATGACTGTATTTAAAGTGTGGATCAGGTATGCTCATGTTACTGTACTGTTTGCTTGAAATGCTCTAGTCTTAGTACTAGCTAATTAGATGTGCAACCATCACCACCATCTTCCCCAGTTGAAATGCCATACCCATTAAACACTAACTAACTACCCATTAAACACTAATCCCCCACTCCCTCCTCCCCTGTGGATGCCCCTGGCAACCACTGTTCTACTCTCTGCTTTTATTTTATGAATGTGGCTCCTCCAGGTGCCTCATAAATTTGTGGCTGGCTTATTGCTCTTGGCATAATGTCCTCAAGGTTCATCCATGTTGGAGCGTGTGTCAGAGTTTCCTTCCTTTTTAATGCCGAACAGTATTCCATTTTATGTGTATGCCATATTTTGTTTGTCTACTCATCTATCCATGGATATCTGGGTTGCTTCCTCCCTTTGGGTATTGGGAATAATGCTGCTATGAACATGGGTATACAAATAACTGTTTGGGTCCCTGCTTTTATTTCTTTTGAGTATATACCCAGAATTGGAATTACTGGATCATACAGTAATTCTATGTTTAATTGTTTTGAGGAATGTGGTATATTTTGTCAAACTAAAAACGTGTAGATATTTCTGTAA
The DNA here is from genome assembly GCA_006410675.1 of Oreotragus oreotragus. NCBI lineage: Eukaryota > Metazoa > Chordata > Mammalia > Artiodactyla > Bovidae > Oreotragus > Oreotragus oreotragus. The sequence goes on from SJYX01016822.1 coordinate 10,831, forward strand.
TCAATTTTAGTTCTGAGTTTTATGTACAAACTTTCTTTATAGTTGGTTTAAAGGTAAACACATAATGAGTGTGGATAATGAAAGATTTTTCTGTCTCATCTTGTTTATGATGACTGTATTTAAAGTGTGGATCAGGTATGCTCATGTTACTGTACTGTTTGCTTGAAATGCTCTAGTCTTAGTACTAGCTAATTAGAAACAACAATTTAAGTCTTTAGGTAAAAAAAAAAAGTCACCATATATATCACAGTCATGAAACCTTCTGTTTCATGCCTCAGTCTTCACCTTTCTCTTTTCATTCTGGAATTAATCTATTCCTTCTCTATACTCCCAGAGTACAACATACTTAACAATTATTGTAGTCTACTATCCATTATAGTAAATTGCCATTACATTTCATCTCACTGATTAGATCATCAACTCCTTGAAGCTGTGAGCCATGTCTTACCATGATCTGTGTTACCAAAGATAATTACTTGTTTTACGTAAAAGTGAAAGAAAAAGTAACACGTCTGTTTTCTTTTAGCTTCTCTGCCCCAAATGCAGTGCCAAGCTGGGTTCTTTCAACTGGTATGGTGAACAGTGCTCATGTGGCAGATGGATAGCACCTGCTTTTCAAATACATAAGAGCAGAGTGGATGAAACGAGAATGCTGCCGGTTTGGGGATCACAAACAGGAAAAACAGGAACTTGTTACATTTGATGACTTGCTGATACCTGCTACTCTTCCTTATTGTCATCCATGGCAGATTGTGTAGTTTTTAGGCCATTTACATTTCATTTGCAATGTGAGAAGATAAAATCACTTGATGTTACTTAGAAATTATACACTGTCAGCTTGTTATACTAAGTATATTACTTTGTATAGAAATCAGAACTTTTTAATCATGTAAATTATACTTTGATATTAAAATCTTCTATAACCTGGATACTTTCTTTATTTCATATATATTAAAAGTTGTGATTTTTTTTACCATCTTTAAAAAAAATTTTCTTTTGATTGGAGGAAAATTGCTTTACAATCTTGTGTTGGTTTCTGCTGTAGAAAAATGCAAATCAGCCATAATTACACATATGTCACTTCCTTAAAGTTAGGATTTTTTGGAATGTTAGTTATGAATTCCTCAGTTCTAGATGGACAGAATAATGTCCAAAAACTTAAAACTGTCATATTTAAGTGACATCCTTTTATTTCTAGAAATGTAAAGCAAATTTGCTTGGATGTGTTTTGACATTTTCTTTTAAGGGACATTAATAAAGCTACATAAGTATGGATTTTTCTTGGAAATGTAGAAGGAAAGGACATCAGTGAAATGGTGACTAAAATGTCTTTGTTCTGTTTTTGTTCTGGAATCCCAGTTACCTGAGTTTTTAGAAAAACATGTTTAAGATACTTCTGGAAGTAATCTGCTTAAAGAAATATATTAATGTTAGGTATGTTTCTAATGATGAAGAAAATTAAATGTAGAGTAACTGCATATCAATCACCGTTTTAGCCTGGTATGTTAGAGTATTGGGAAAGGTAAATATGTCCAGATTAGCTTTTTGTGATCTCTGGAGATTGGAATTTATTTTACTCATTGATAATAGTTAGAACTGCACCTGATTAGATGTTTGAACATTTACATGAGATCAGAATTAACTAATAAAGTAGTCCATGTTTTTAATACATGTTGCATATCTTCACATGTGAGTGTATCTATATGCACATAAACACCAACATGGAAGTTACTTTACGTACAAAGAAATGTGAGTCACCATCCTTGTGAATCACCATCCTCTTTAAAAGGGTAGGACTTGAGAGTATCTTCGAATAGGACATGGAATCTTTGGCAACTTTCATTTAATACATTTTTCTTAGGAGAAAAAATTTCTCCATTTCTGTCTTAGCTTTCATAATAGCTGTTTACCTCTTTACTTTGTAATGTTTTCCAGAAAGATTATTAAAAACAATTAGGTTGAACCTTTGCCTCTTTGTAGGTAAAAAGTAGTTGAGTAGCAGCAGTTTCATACTGTTCAAGTTACCTATCCATGACACTGTGGCATCTGACAGAAAATTATATAGATTTACTTGAATTTATAGTTGTCAATTCAGTAAATGGTTACTAAGCACCTGTTGTGTGCAATTTGGTGACACATTGAACAAACTAGATAAAACCTCTGCCTTGTAATTTACATTGTTGCCAGGGGAATTGATAAAACAGTATCTTTTTTGAATGATAATTAGTATTTGCCAGTCAGGAATCGTTTTGGGATACATGACTATTCTCAATGTAAATTTTGAAATTTTGTGAAACGTCCTCTAAGCAAGATTTTCAGATTTAAAGTCTTTCAGTGTTTTGTTTTTATTATGCCTTTGTTCTAAAAACAAAAATCTTTTCTTTTTCATATTTAGGAATACCAGTGTAAAACATTTGGATTTACACATTTGTTGAAAACAGCAATATTAACCGTATTTCAGAGGCAGTGTGGTACAGTGAAAATAGTACTGAAGTAGAATTATTAGAGAGTGGTTCTAATCTGGCTCCACTGATCACCATCATCTTGGAAGTGAGCAAGTCTTTTGAAAATTGAGTCATTTTTCGTCTTCACCAAATGCTGCTAAGTCATTTCAGTCATGTCCGACTGTGTGACCCCATAGATGGCAGCCCACCAGGCTCCCCAATCCCTGGGATTCTCCAGGCAAGAACACTGGATTGGGTTGCCATTTCCTTCTCCAATGCATGAAAGTGAAGTAGCTTAGTGGTGTCCGATTCTTAGCGACCTCATGGACTGCACCTACCAGGCTTCTCCGGCCATGGAATTTTCCAGGCAAGAGCACTGGACTGGGGTGCCATTGCCTTCTCCGCTTCACGAAATGAGATTACTATATTATCTGCTCTCCTGACAGGGTTGTTTGAAAGGACATTTGCATTAGCTTTAGTTCGTTTTTACCTAAAATAGAGATAATGATAGGATCCACATCTGAGTTTTTCCTAGGATTTTTGTGATACAATGCTGACAAAGAACTTTATATAGTGCCTAGCCAGTAGCAGTCAACAGTTTCTCTTAAAATAGCTGCAATTAATTGAGTACTTTTGTGCCAGTCACTACCCTAAACACTTAATGTATATTTAGTCCTCAAAACAGCTCTGAAATAGACCCTATTCCCATTTTAATGTCATAACAGGCTCAGAAAGATTGTCAATTCCTCAAAAGTTACATTGCTATCTAGTGAACCTAGATTAGAAGTAAGATTTGACTTACTCCAAAATCTTATCTTTTAACCTCTATATCTATTTGAGTTCACTGTTCAGGGTGATATTTGTCTTGAAGATACACTGAAAATCTCAGATTGTAAAATCTAATAGTACTGATGAAATGCAGTTTTTAACTAAGCTACAAATTCACTAGTCAGGCATTCTACCAACATTGGCAGGATTCAGACAGTACAAAATTGAAGTTTACATTCTATTTGTCTTAATATTTAGAACTTAAAGCTACTAAGCTATTAAAATGTTTTCATCTCTTATCTTGACAAATACATCTTCATAATGACCTGGAAGACGTTTGAATTTAGAATTCTCTGACTGTGGAGTTTTGTGACAAAATATAGCAATGCAGTGAGAGTTGGTTCCTACCCACAGATTGCCCCTCTTTCCCTACCCCTGGATTTGTCCATGGGCACCCTGTGCATATGTATTATTTGGACTCCTAACCTCACATTTCTAAGCTGTCTACACTCCTGGCATCCACTACTGTCATAGTTCTTAGGAGGTCAGAGGCCTGAGTGCGGCGTGGAGCTATCTGTGTATCAGAAGTGTGTCTGGAGGTGGTGTATGTCCTGGCTGGGCACATCACTTTGGCATCATGCATTCTTAACCTGTGGGAAGAGACATTACCAGATGCCAGAGTAGAGTTTTAGGTATGGATCTAGACATAAAAGTCTTTGAAATCTTATTTCTCTGCCAAGGGTTTAAGTTGAAAGCAAATGAATTAAGTTATTTGATAACATTCAACAGGTACGATTTTAAAAGATCTACAGACAGCATATTTCTTAATGAACATTGATGTTTCTTTTAAAAAATGTCTCCAAAGAAAAGATTTTGCAGAAACAAATGAAAAAACAAAAACCCCAAACCTATCAAACCTCTAGATACTACAATCAGGAATCTCACCAAGTGAAAAAATTTACAGGACAAATGATGTTTTTGTTTTCTTTTGGCCCTGCACAGTGGAATCTTAGTTCCCCAACCAGGGACTGAACTCAAACCACAGCAGTGAAAGTGCCTGGTGGTGAAAATTCAGAGTCCTAACCGCTGGACTGCCAGGAGTTCCTCCAAGTGAAGACTTAAGAATTCCCCAGATTCTTTTGTTTGCTTGAAAATTTCCATATTAAAGGTTAATTTTAAAATGATATGTTTCCCCTGTGGCTCAGATGTAAAGAATCTGCCTGCAATTCAGGAGACCTGGGTTGGATCCCTGGGTTGGGAAGATCCCCTGGAGAAGGGAAAGGCTACCCACTCTAGTACTATGGCCCGGAGAATTCCNTGAAAATTTCCATATTAAAGGTTAATTTTAAAATGATATGTTTCCCCTGTGGCTCAGATGTAAAGAATCTGCCTGCAATTCAGGAGACCTGGGTTGGATCCCTGGGTTGGGAAGATCCCCTGGAGAAGGGAAAGGCTACCCACTCTAGTACTATGGCCCGGAGAATTCCATGGACTGTATAGTCCATGGGGTCTCAAAGAATTGGACACGACTGAGCAACTTTGACTTCATCTAAAATGATGTTAAATAAGAACTAGATTTAAAAATGTTGATGTTTACATACAAGAAGTCTTTCTACACAGAAAATCCTAGAGGATTTACAGTAAGGGTATAGCTCCGTGGTTGAGCATTTGACTGCACATAATTCAGTAAGGTTTTTGAATAGAAAATTGCTGTAAAAATTCAATAGTGTTACTATATGTCAGCAATAACTGAATTTTTTTTTAAAGGATGTGTAAAAAACTAAAAATATGGAAAGAAAAATTCCTTCAGGAGAGGGATGGGTTTCTTATGCAATATACAAATAGCAGAGATCATTAACAAAAGATTGATAAATCTGACTACATTGAAATTAAAACCTAGAGGACAAAAATCCCATAAACAAAGACAAATGTCAACCTCAGAGAAAGTATTTGCTACATACACACGGGTTAAATGTACACATCCTTGAGAGAAAGAAAATCCAGTAGGAAGTTTTATGAAAGATATGAATGGGCAATTTACAGAAGAAATAAAGTTTAATGAATATGAGAAGATGTACCACCTCTTTAATTGTCAGGGAAATGTAAATTATAGTCATACCCTTCACAGGCAAAAAATAAAAGTCTGATTACATCTAGCGGTGAGAGTTCATCACCGCTAATGAGAGTATAAATTGGTATTATTTAGCAAATATTTGGTACTCCGACTTCATGAGCCAATAAGTACCTTAAAAGACATTCTTGCATATATGTACAAGGATATCCATATGAGGATATATTTTATGTGACAGTAAAATGTTGAAACCGTCCAAATGTCTATCGGGGAAATGAAAAAATTTATGGAAATGCCACATAACAGTTAAAACATATCAAAAAATAATGTTGAATGAGAAAAATGACTTGGAGAAGACTAGTGCTAAACATTTATGTAAGTTAAAATACCCCAAAACAACATTAAATGTACGTGCTGCTGCTGCTGCTAAGTCGCTTCAGTCGTGTCCAACTCTGTGCGACCCCATAGACGGCAACCCACCAGGCTCCNAATGAGAAAAATGACTTGGAGAAGACTAGTGCTAAACATTTATGTAAGTTAAAATACCCCAAAACAACATTAAATGTACGTGCTGCTGCTGCTGCTAAGTCGCTTCAGTCGTGTCCAACTCTGTGCGACCCCATAGACGGCAACCCACCAGGCTCCCACATCCCTGGGATTTTCTAGGCAAGAATACTGGAGTGGGTTGCCATTTCCTTCTCCAATTAAATGTATGTATCTATACACACATTTAAACATAACAATGGACTTTAATGGTTACCATAAAACTCGTAATAGAAATTGTCTGTGTGGACGAAGGGAAAAGAAGCAGAGGAAACAACGTAGCTCAGCTTAATCTGCAATGTTTAATTTCTTTTTTTTTTTAAGTTTTTAAATTTATTTTTATTGGAGTATAATTGCTTTACAATGATGTGTTAGTTGCAATGTTTAATTTCTTATGAAAAACCTGAAGTGAAAATGGACACTGTTTATGTTTCTTTATTCTTGGCGGTAAGCACACCAAGTTTGTTTTGTATTATCTCCACTTGAATAAAAAATAAAAAAAAATTAAAACCCGAAAACTTGCTGGAGTTAAGTCACGGCGATTTTCTTAAAAAAAAAAAAGAAAAAAAAAAGACTCATGTATGTGGTGGATATTGAAGATTCTTGGTGATTTTCGTTTTTGTGGCAATTTTTGAATTTGCAGTTGGGTGAGAGTAAAAATCTTATAAATTTCACCTGATATGAAAAATGATTAGTTAGCCGATGACAGAAAGAATCACCTTTAACGTAAGATAATTCTGTGATTTTTTTTTTCGGGGTTTGCGTCCCAGGGCGATTCTGTATATTCCGGATTGTGTAATCTGTAGTAATCATCCAGCCACGAGGAGTATTGAGGATTCTGGGAAGCGCTTGTTTTGCTTAGTAACCGAGGGAAAGATTCCACTTGGTCCTAGAGGTATACGTGTTCTTTTTTCCTTTTTTTTTTTTTTTTTAATATTGTGGTGGCTTTTGCCATAATATTGACATGAATCAGCTATGGGTGTACATGTGTTCCCCATCCTGACCCTCCCTCCCACCTCCCTCCCCATCCCATCCCTCAGGATCATCCCAGTGCACCAGCCCTGAGCACCCTGTCTCATGCATAGAACATACGTGTCCTTAAGGTGGAGGCTTTTATTAAATATTCAACCGCTGAAATGCTTAAAAAAATTTTTTTTAAGTAGCGGTGTTGAAACTCTTTCATCAAACTCAGTTCAAGTTTTCAGTGAGAGTTTGTGGTGTAGGTGGATTTTCTAAAACAAAATCGATCCATACGTTTTAGTAGTAAAAAGATTGGGAATTTACATTATTACAGGTCTTAGGGTAAGGTCTCGAGGAATCCTTCTACTAGATGCTAGGCTTTGGAAATGTGTATTTAAGGCGGCGAGCTGATTTTTATTTTTGGAAAGTTCATCTTTTATATTTATTGTGTTTAAATTTGCTTAAATAAATGTAGGCTTTCTAGAAGTACGATTCATAGTATTTTTGCTTATCTCAGATGCTGTGCCAGTAGAGAGGAAGCTCTAACGAATGTGGAAAAGTAGTTGTGTATTTTTCTTCCACACATTTGTGTATATGGAGAATTTTTACACTCGTAGTGAGTTATTAAAATTAAACCAGATTGACTTTCTTAGTCTCTAAATTTTGTTTTGATATATCTCCACTGTGGAATGAAAGGGGACGACGTTCAGAATGGGTTTTTCCCCATTTCTCAAAATATTATCAATATATTTTACTTAACCGACGTAGTGTTTGCGTCTTTCTTTTTTCCTTAAAACAGCAGAACAGAAAATGCCGAAAACTCCTAAGGGAAAAATACTTGCTCAGCGATTTACTTAAAACTAGCTCAGGCTCTGACGTCCCTGGTGCGGCGGAAGCAGTTTGTCTCCACTCGGCCACCATCGCGTCAGCGTTACGGAGTATTTTGTCCGCTCGCCGCCGCCGTCCCAGGACTAGTCACCGAGTTACTGGGCAGGGGAACGTGTGTTTCGGGGGAGCCGGCTGGCGTTGCCGGCACCATGGAGTCGCCTTTTAGTCCGGGACTCCCTCACCGGCCGGATGAAGACTGGGGTGAGTGGGGTCTGAGACTGTGTCAGGGGTGGCTCCAGGTTTCTTCCTCCCTGCTTCCGCGCCCTCTCGGTGACAGGTGTGGACGAATCCTGTCGGGGAAGCGAGGGTCACTCATCGCTTCCGTTCGTGGTCCTAGTAGAGTATAGCACAACCTGTCGGTGTCTGTCCTGGCGACATGAGTGTAAAATACTGCCTGACTGGAATTACTATCGTGTTTGGCTGTTTCCTCTGGGAAAGTACCAGGTGATGATTTGGTGCGGCGAGTACGACGTCATTAGGAAGCTTGGGGCAGGATGGCCGTGACCGCCAAAAAGGCTGCAAGGTTTTTTCTCGGAGTGTGCGATGTGGGCGATGCTTGCCGTGGAATATTTGTGCGTGTATGTACACGTTTGGTTTGTCTGAAAGAAGACAGACCTTTTCTGAGCTTCCACTATTGATCGAGGCTGATGTCCATATTGGCAGAGAAGCAAAGCACCCTAGCACCTGACCTCAGGTTGCTGTTCATCTACACCTAACGCTTATAAATGGGTATAATCCTGGTTGCTCTCCGGATACAATTCCGAATTTGCTTGTTACGGATATTTTGTTTGGCTTTGTGGCAGGAAGAGTAGGAATGGAATGTAGTCGAAATAAGAGTAGAGAAGCTTTATCATCCAGTTTGTTTAAAGAAAACTGTCCTTACCTTATATGGATAGTAATATTCTTAACTTAGCAAAGTAGTTCTTACATTGTTCTTGAGTTTCAGTGTGAATTTGGGGTTGTATACTTCCCTGAATGAGTCCTTTAGCAAACCTAAAACCTACACCATTCATTACCTTTAAAATTTGGGGGAAATACAGACTGACCATCTTTTCATTGGACCATCATTGTCAGTAGCAAGAGTGTAATCTCAGTTCTCTTTGTTGAACTGAAGTTCTCATTTGATTTTCCAAGGGCAGAACTTCTCTTAAATTATATACTGTTAGAGATTTATTTCAATACATGGGGAGATTTTCTGAGTTGTTGGAAAAACTAGACTGTCTCTTATAAGAGTGTACTTGTAGTGTAAGTAGTATAAGCTTAGTATAATCTTATACAGTATAAGCCTACTGTGTTTGGCTTGGGAAAATATATTTGGCTTTGGAAAATATATTCCTATTACAATAGGAACAATTGTCATTTATTAAACATTTTGTGTGAGGTGCTCTGCTAAGCTCTTAGATGCACAGATAAGGAAACTGAAGCTGAGAGAAAATGAATGCTCAAAGTCTTATAGCTAGTGAGTGTCAGAAGCAGGATAAGAACTACGTTTGTCTACCTCCAAAGCCTGTTAACTTAGTCACTATTTTATATTGCTTTCCTAAATTATTTCTGCACATTTGATTCTTACCAAGATACCCCCGGTTGTTAATGAATCTCGTATATTGGACGGGGAAGGCAATGGCACCCCACCCCAGTACTCTTGCCTGGAAAATCCAATGGACAGAGTAGCCTGGTGGGCTGCAGTCCATGGGGTCGCTAACAGTCGGACAGACTGAGCGACTTCACTTTCACTTTTCTCTTTCATGCATTGGAGAAGGAAATGGCAACCCACTCCAGTGTTCTTGCCTGGAGAATCCCAGGGACGGGGGAGCCTGCTGGGCTGCCATCTATGGGGTCACACAGAGTTGGACACGACTGAAGTGACTTAGCAGCAGCAGCAGCAGCAGCAGCAGCAGCAGTATATTGGATAGTTAGGATCTATTTTCTCAGCTAGTCAACTATTATATGATCATGATGTTTCTTAAACTATAACTGTGGGATACTTCCTGATAGCATTATTATGTCTTCTGATACTCAGGCTGCATTTTCTTGACTAATTTTACATGTTGACTCCTACTCTTAATGTTCTTTAACAGATCATTCAGTTCTTTGTAGTAGGTTCACTGACTCAGCTCGGGTGTCTTGCCCTGGCCCTCCCTGAATATGCCATTTCCCATGGTTTTCCAAGCTTCTCTTTTGACACTGTTAAATCTTCTCCTAATAGAACATTTTACTTCTGATTCCTCAGGTGTTCAGTAAGTAATATAGGTTTTGCAGGCGCTGGAGTGAAAGGTTACTTTCTGCTAGCATTTCTCAGTAGAATGTGGGTTCTTTTTCTGGGAGTTGCCATTTTGGGTGTTCAGGTACTTCACTGATTTGATTTTTTTTCTGTATTACAAGCTGCTGCTGCTGCTGCTAAGTCGCTTCAGTCGTGTCTGACTCTGTGCAACCCCATAGACGGCAGCCCACCAGGCTTCCCCGTCCCTGGGATTCTCCAGGCAAGAACACCGGAATGGGTTGCCATTTCCTTCTCCAATGCATGAAAGTGAAAAGTGAAAGTGAAGTCGCTCAGTCGTGTCCCACTCTTAGCGACCCCATGAACTGTGGCCCACCAGGCTCCTCCGTCCATGGGATTTTCCAGGCAAGAGTGCTGGCGTGGGGTGCCATTTCCTTCTCCCAATCTTTCCCACTAGAGGGCACAGAAATTCTCTCAGCCAAGCTAGGCAGTTAAAATTTTAAAATCAGATCATGTAGTTAGAACTTGTGATTCTAACAGCTTTGAATAATTAAAAATGGCTTACTCAGAACAGCATGTGACGAGATGTGCATATTCCTTTTACGTTGGGTAAGCTCAACATTCAGAAAAGGAAGATCACGGCATCCGGTCCGATCACTTCATGGGAAATAGATGGGAAACAGTGGAAACAGTGTCAGACTTTATTTTTTTGGGGCTCCAAAATCACTGCAGATGGTGACTGCAGCCATGAAATTAAAAGA
>SJYX01016823.1:0-35190 GCA_006410675.1 Oreotragus oreotragus
TGAATTGAACTTAACTGAACTGAACTGACGTGGAAACAGTGGCAGATTTTATTTTCTTGGTCTCCAAAATCACCGTGGACAGTGACTGCAGCCATGAAATTAAAAGATGCTTGTTCCTTGGAAGAAAAACTTTGACAAATGTAGACAATGTATTAAAAAGCAGAGACATGACTTGTTGACAATGGTCAGTATAGTCAAAGATATGGTTTTTCCAGTATTCATGTACGGATGTGAGCGTTGGACCATAAAGGAGGATGAGCACCAAAAAATTAGTTTTTTTGAACTGCAGTACTAGAGAAGACTCTTGAAAGTCCTTGGATTGCAAGGAGACCCAACCAGTCATTCCTAAAGGAAATCAATGAACTGAACTGATTTGTTGGAAAGACTGATGCTGAAGCTGAATTGCTAATACTTTGGCCATCTAATGGGAAGAGACAACTCATAGGAAAAGACTCTGATGATGGGAAAGATTGAGCACAGGAAGAGAAGGGGACGACAGAGGATGAGATGGTTGGATGGTTCCACTAACTCAATGAACATGAGTTTGAACAAACTCTGGGAGACAGTGAAGGACGGGGAAGCCTAGCATGCTCCAGGTCATGCAGTTGCAAAGAGTCAGACACAACTTAGTGACTGAACAACAAGACATCAATCTTTCCTCATTTCTTTTCTGATTCTTCATAACTTTCATTCAATAGGATGACTTTAATTCTCAATCAACATAATGGCGAATATCTTTTAGGTAACATGAGAGAAAAAATGAGAAGTAAAACCCACAAATTTGAATGTTCCCCTCCTGGCAAAGATAATTTTAGTCATAGCTGGGAGAATTTTATTATATTAGGTCTGGGTTGGCGGGGGAGGCAATTTGAAATTGTGTCTGTTAGAATTGAGAGAGTAGTACTGAAATACTTACACTCAGTTCAGTTGCTCAGTCCTGTCCCACTGCAGCATACCAGGCTTCCATCCATCACCAACTCCCAGAGCCTACTCAAACTCATGTCCATCGTGTCGGTGATGCCACCCAACCATCTCATCCTCTGTCATCCCCTTCTCCTGCCTTCAATCTTTATATACATATAGATACACTGTTGCTGCTGCTAAGTCACTACAGTCGTGTCCGACTCTGTGCGATCCCACAGACGGCAGCCCATTGGGCTCCACCCTCCCTGGGATTCTCCAGACAAGAACACTGGAGTGGGTTGCCATTTCCTTCTCCAGTGCATGAAAGTGAAAAGTTGAAAGTGACCCCATGGACTGCAGCCCACCAGGCTCCTCCATCCATGGGAGTTTCCAGACAAGAGTACTGGAGTGGGATGCCATTGCCTTTTCCCATAGATACACTACAATGTATAAAATATATAAGTAGTGGGAAGCCTCTCTCTAACACAGGGAGCTCAGCTCAGTGCTTTGTGATTACCTAGTGGGCTGGAATGGGGAGAAGAGAAGGCTCAAGAGGGATGTGGTATTTGTATATTTATAGCTGATTCATACTGTTATACAACAGAAAGTAACACAACATTGTAAAGCAATTATCCTCCAATTAAAAATAAATTAAAAAAGATATATATATATATATGTATATATGTAGCTAGGCTGTCAAGAATTCAGATATATGTATTACCTGCTGTTTTCTCCTTGTCTTGCATCTATTCTTTTCTTAGTTGATTTTGGGGGGCAACCACTTCCTTGTCTCCTTTGTGGCAGTCACTACCATGCCTATTAACAATGACAAAAAAGATCTGAACGGGATGAATTAGAATATCCCCTGAAGTGTTACTTATGCATGAGTCATGAGACACCTGAAAAAAATACACCAAAGAAAGAATCTATTTGAGTACCTAGATGAAGCCATGGATGAAGAGCTCCTTCTTTATTGCTTAAGTTTATTTGAGCTGGTTTTCATTCTCTTAACAACCAAAGGAGCTCTAATGAATACTAGTTGAATAGAATATTGGTGAGGATATATATGAAAAATAAAAACATGAATATGCTTTTGATATAAATGTACTGAATTGAAATATTTAAATTATAACTTATATAATATAAAGTCCACTGAATGTAATTAATAGTTCCTCACAAATTTCTTAGTGTATATCAAATTGTTCAAANGCATGAAAGTGAAAAGTTGAAAGTGACCCCATGGACTGCAGCCCACCAGGCTCCTCCATCCATGGGAGTTTCCAGACAAGAGTACTGGAGTGGGATGCCATTGCCTTTTCCCATAGATACACTACAATGTATAAAATATATAAGTAGTGGGAAGCCTCTCTCTAACACAGGGAGCTCAGCTCAGTGCTTTGTGATTACCTAGTGGGCTGGAATGGGGAGAAGAGAAGGCTCAAGAGGGATGTGGTATTTGTATATTTATAGCTGATTCATACTGTTATACAACAGAAAGTAACACAACATTGTAAAGCAATTATCCTCCAATTAAAAATAAATTAAAAAAGATATATATATATATATGTATATATGTAGCTAGGCTGTCAAGAATTCAGATATATGTATTACCTGCTGTTTTCTCCTTGTCTTGCATCTATTCTTTTCTTAGTTGATTTTGGGGGGCAACCACTTCCTTGTCTCCTTTGTGGCAGTCACTACCATGCCTATTAACAATGACAAAAAAGATCTGAACGGGATGAATTAGAATATCCCCTGAAGTGTTACTTATGCATGAGTCATGAGACACCTGAAAAAAATACACCAAAGAAAGAATCTATTTGAGTACCTAGATGAAGCCATGGATGAAGAGCTCCTTCTTTATTGCTTAAGTTTATTTGAGCTGGTTTTCATTCTCTTAACAACCAAAGGAGCTCTAATGAATACTAGTTGAATAGAATATTGGTGAGGATATATATGAAAAATAAAAACATGAATATGCTTTTGATATAAATGTACTGAGTTGAAATATTTAAATTATAACTTCTATAATATAAAGTCCACTGAATGTAATTAATAGTTCCTCACAAATTTCTGAGTGTATATCAAATTGTTCAAATTTGAATATCTGCATATAAATATGCGAACATTTCCTTATACTTAATTGTGGGTGCTTTTATCCTTTATAAAGGAAACAGAATCAGTAGATTCAAATTGTAGTGAATCTTGGATAATATCATTACGAAGGAAATTCAAATAAAAACCTAACTTTTGGCTTGAGTTTTGAACTTTTCTTTTCAATAAAATAATGCATGTGTGTGTGTATAAATGTATATATACATATTTTAATCTGGTAAATATTAGATTATATTCTTTAAGTCTTTTCTTCAGCTGAGGCTTTCCTAGTTATATTATTTCTCTGTGTGATTTTATCCTCCCAAGTTTCCTGACTTGTGCCTGAATTTTCTTTCATCCTTGCCTCCTCTAGGTCTGGCANGCATGTGTGTGTGTATAAATGTATATATACATATTTTAATCTGGTAAATATTAGATTATATTCTTTAAGTCTTTTCTTCAGCTGAGTCTTTCCTAGTTATATTATTTCTCTGTGTGATTTTATCCTCCCAAGTTTCCTGACTTGTGCCTGAATTTTCTTTCATCCTTGCCTCCTCTAGGTCTGGCATCCTCTGCCCTCTCATTTTCAAATCTCCCACTGACTCTCCTCTTCTCTTATCTCCATGGCATGTGCCCTCAGGCATGTCTTTCACTGCCTATCATTTTCCTTTTACTTGTGTTCCTGATCCATCTTTCCCTCCCTTCATCTATCTTGCTTCTTATCAGTACTTTTAGATAAATAGGGGGAAAAAAATTACTTGATATCTTAAATTAGATTTTAAGTAGGCATTTGAAAACTATTATAATTATTTTCTTTATAATGATGAACATAATACAGGATATTCAAATCAAATGATTTCTAAAGGTGTTCAATTCCACTCAAATCCTATCAAATGAATATCTGGATTTTCCTGTGTTCAGATTGCAGAAAGGAGTTTTTATAATTTGTTGTTAATATAGCAATAAAACAGAACACAATTTTCAAAATAAGAATACTTTAATAGGAACTAATATGAATTGGTTTAATACAATTGATATATTATATAAATATCCACTTCTTTCATAAAATATATGAATCCTTGAAGAAATTTCCATTTCCAAACTTCCTTTTGAGATTTCTGTTTTCTAAGTATAGAGATAATTTGCATGTGTGCATTTAAATTGCTTAACCATATATAACCTCATTTTCTCTGTCTTAACATAGAAAACACTAAGGTCATACCCATGACTAGGGACATAATTAGGACATCATATATCTCCTGGCAGTGTATTTTTTNTTCTTTCATAAAATATATGAATCCTTGAAGAAATTTCCATTTCCAAACTTCCTTTTGAGATTTCTGTTTTCTAAGTATAGAGATAATTTGCATGTGTGCATTTAAATTGCTTAACCATATATAACCTCATTTTCTCTGTCTTAACATAGAAAACACTAAGGTCATACCCATGACTAGGGACATAATTAGGACATCATATATCTCCTGGCAGTGTATTTTTTTTTTAGTGTTACAAATGAAGAAATAGACAACATTCTAAGATGTGTGCTCACCTTCAAGCAATAATGCAAACAACTATGACATAAAACCTCCCCCAACTTTTTGAAAAACCCTGACAAATCCAGAGAAGAGATTTATGCTTAGTTTTTCTTTATCTCTCCTTCTCTTATCTCATTTTGGACTTGAATATGGTTGGAATATGGATGCCTCTGTGTAGCTGTGTCCCAGAATGATTTCACACTATACTCCAAGCAAATATATCCCTGGGTTATAGGAATAAACAAATGTCTTCTCTTCAACTTCCACTTTGAAAAGATATCCTCCTTGTTTCATGACCTCCTCATGTGTACAGGGCAAGAAAGGATAGTCAGTTCACATTGAGCACAGGAGTGAGCAGGACAAACAGATACTTGGCTTTCAGAGCATAATTTATATTTCCTAAAAAAAATAAAGCTACAAAAATCCAGTGAAATTTGCCTGCATTTACTTTCAGGAGGTGTCATGAATACATACTCAAAAAGTTTCGAAAACCTTCATCATAATTTGTGAAGTGGTACATTCTAATATAAGAGAGTATCAAGGGAACAATACCTTGATCTGTTTTCCCAGACTATCCTTTAAAATTTAAGAGTAGATAACAGACCACATTTCTCTGTGAGTTTACCTTGCTAGTTCTTTGAAGTTCTATTTATCACTATCTCTTTGAAAAACTCTTTTAACAACAAGTCAGATGAACATAGGAATGATTTTTATAAGCATACATATATACTTATTGTCAATCAATAACCTTGCTGATGTGAGGAACATCTCTGCTCACACATACCACTTCCTGCTTCATCTAATGTGTTAACACTTTACTTCATAATGAGAAGAGCAAAAGTGACTACTAAATATCTTATTCAAATTAACACAGATTGGCGTGTAAATGCGGAAGCATCCATACAATTCACAAACTACTGCCTGAGCCTGTGTTTTCAATATCCATCTTCGATGATACTGGCACTTTTGATCATTTTCTTTGAAGTTACCAAATTCAGTGATCCATCCTTTGTGTTTAGTTATTAGGACTGTGAACATCATAAACATTTTAAGATGTTTAGTATTAAATGCTACATTTTGATGGCAGAAAAATCCAAAGTTACATAAAATTGCTAAGCATAATTCTCATGTATCTACTCTCTCTTTATTATTAGAAGCTTTGTTTCCCAGACAAAATGGAAGTGGTAGGGGAAGGTGGGAAACTAAGTTCAAATTTATGAATGCTAAGATACACCAAATATGCCTTTTTTGTGTGTAGGAATCCAAAATCAAAACAGTGAAGTTATAGACTTAAATAACTGGCAGTTCAAAACAAGAGAAATTAGAATATGAGCTTCAAACAGCATTAGAAACTTGTCAGAAATTTGGGCTTCTTCCTTGATGGCTTAATTTCCAGCTCAGCTTTCCCAGTAATGGTGACAAAGACAATCATCATAAAGTGACATCCTTTACCTCCTGTCCTTCTTCCCATAGCTTTCCAAAATAAGTACTTTCTAAGCATTTCCAGTAAAAATCTTAAGATTGATTCATTTTTCCTGACCCGGGTCATGTTTTTGATAAAAACTAGTCACAGTTATCAGAGAATGAATTAATATATCCAATTCTGGAACTAGGGGGTAAGGTTCTGAAACCACTGGACTAAGAACAGATGATAGATAATTCTCCAAAGGAAAGTTACTGTTCTTATACAAAAACAACGAAAGAAGGGTTCTGGTTAGTCAGAATCAACTGATTTCTATAATCAAAAAGCAAGCATTACAGAGAAATCTTTAACACAGAGCTGAGGCATTCTTCATAAGCCATTGGAGCACCCCAGGAACTAGAGAGCAGTGCATGTCAAAGAGATGGAAAGCTAGGCAGTGATGAAAAAACACGTATATTCTAACTCTGGTCCAAACAATGTTCACATCACTAACAGCAGGCCTTGACCATGTTTAGGAGACCAATTTTTAATAGCTCGTTGTTTTTTAGCTTGCTGTAATGCTAACTGGAGTGAAATATATGTTGAAAATGTATTTATATGTCAACTAACTTTAAGAAAAAACACTGCTGGTAATATTGAAGTGAAGTGAAGTCGCTCAGTCGTGTCCGACTCTTTGCGACCCCATGGACTGTAGCCTACTAGGCTCTTCTGTCCATGGGATTTTTCAGGCAATAGTCCTGGAGTGGATTGCCATATTAGCAGAACATAATACACTCTTAGCCTCTCCCCCAGAGGAGAGGTGAAATGGTGCAAGAATTTGGTCCAGGCTCAGGTGGCAACCCATTGCAGTATGCTTGCCTGGAGAATCCCAGGGATGGAGGAGCCTGGTGGGCTGCCATCTATGGGGTCGCACAGAGTCGGACACAACTGAAGAGACTTAGCAGCAGCAGCAGCAGGTGAATATGGTTATGGGTTTGGAAGACTTTTGAAAGAGAAGCCAAGTTATAATCTTTCGATAGTGGTTATCTGGTGGTAGTGAATACATTAAAATGTTCTTACAGATGGGGACATTATAACCCAAAATATAGTTACTTGGCATATTGAATATTTCTAGCTGAAGGAATAGGAATAAACAGCAAAAGCGATAATATCACTCTATTCTTTCCCCACTGCTATTCTCTCCTGAAACAGGTAATAAAACCCTAATAGGAAAAGAAGGGAAAATAAAAACAAAACTAATATTGAGAAATACCTTTTACATACCCAGAGTCCTTATCTCTGAAGACAAAAATTGCTAAGAAGAATCCTAACAGGCTGTGCTAATTTCTCCCAGTTTACTACGTTTACCTCCATACTCCTTGACCTATATCATATTTCTTTAACAATATCTGTTTTCATCAAATCTGTTATTCAAATATTCAGTCTCTTTCTTCAAGTCTTCATTTCCTCGTGAAGACTCCCATGTCACATAAAACATATTAAACATGTTCATATGCCTTTCTCCTATTAATCTGTATTTGTCACTTTAATTTTCAGATTCAGCCAGGAACCCCAGGAGGGTAAAGGAAAACTTTTTCCTTCCTTATAACACAAATTCAGCAGTTGATATTTCTATTTATTTTGGCACAGTTGATGAATCATTCATTAAAACAAAAATAAAAACTTTCATGACTCAAAACAAACACTGTACTACTGAGATCTTAGCTATTTTTGTCTGTTTTTTTTTTTTTTTTTAAGTCCTTTGAAAACTATTTATCTACCATTTATGGGCTCAGAGGTTAAAACGTCTGCCTGCAATGTGGAAGACCTGGGTTCGATCCCTGGATCAGGAAGATCCCCTGGAGAAGGAAATGGCAACCCACTCCAGTATTCTTGCCTGGAGAATCCCATGGACAGAGGGGTTTGGTGAACTACAGTACATGGGGTCGCAAAGAGTTGGATGTGACTGAGTGACTTCAATTTCACTTTCACCTATCTTAAACCACCCTAATAATTAATATGTTCCTCCTAGAGTAAGCATTTATGAAAGCCTTAAGCATTGAAACCAGCANATCCCCTGGAGAAGGAAATGGCAACCCACTCCAGTATTCTTGCCTGGAGAATCCCATGGACAGAGGGGTTTGGTGAACTACAGTACATGGGGTCGCAAAGAGTTGGATGTGACTGAGTGACTTCAATTTCACTTTCACCTATCTTAAACCACCCTAATAATTAATATGTTCCTCCTAGAGTAAGCATTTATGAAAGCCTTAAGCATTGAAACCAGCATTTTAAAAGCACAATCCTGCAAACTAATGTTTTATAATGAAACAGGAACATTTTTCAGTTGCATTTCACATATTTGAGTTGTTTAGACATGCTGCAATGAAATGAAATGCAATTGCCAAAACACATTTTAAATAGAGTATAGTTGCCAACGTTGTTGTCATCTTGAAATAATCTCTCTTTTTTTCTAAGGCTTTTAGAGTATAGATCTGTGTCAAAATTTAAGTTAATGCTAGCAAACCTGCCATTAATCCTTGACTACTTGTCACGCTTAGATACTCAACTGAGGTATATACCGCAGACCATCTGTGAGAGGGCATTATTTCATCTGTCTCTCAGGGAATAGGGAGACTCATTTTGAAGAAGGGCCCACCCTGACTATCTGTGAAAGCTGGAGAGTGACAGGTGGTTGGTACAGATAAACACAAAGAATGATACTGGAGGAAAAAAAAAAAAAACAGCTATGACTCTGCCAGCAAACCTTTGCAGTATTGCTGTGCACTATGACAGGTGGTAACCAGTGAGATCCCTATGTCATGTATGTGTACAAAGCCAGAATATGATTCACATTTTGTAGCTCAGATTCCATGAGGCACTCAAAACACAGATGTTAGGAAGTTTCAAAGTTTAATAAAGACAGAATCTAATACTACCATGAAATCTTTCCCCTCTACAAGTGCCTGTGCTTATATTGATAACTGCAGGAAAGAGCTCTTGGCAGTAATTAAGTGAATGGATGGTATTTTAATTTAAATGTTAATACAGAAGATTCAGCATTTTTGTAAGTTTCAAGAGGAACTGTAGATTTCCTTGGGAAACTGGAGGGTGCCCTATTGACTTTTTAAAGTGAAAGTTGGGATTTTTTAATTAACTTGAAGAAAGAGAACCTCTGTCAGTATTTCCATGTCCTACCCAAAATGTCAAGGCTATTTATTGTCACCCAGCTTATTTAACTTATATGCAAAATACCGAGCTGGATGAAGAACAAGCTGGAATCAAGATTGCCGGGAGAAATATCAATAACCCAGATACGCAGATGACACCACTCTCATGTCAGAAACGATTAAGAAATAAAGAACCTCTTGATGAACGTTAAAAAGGACAGTGAAGAAGTTGGTTTAACACTCATTATTCAGAAAACTGAATATTGGCATCCAGTCCCATCACTTCCTGGCAAATGCATGGGGAAACAATGGAAACAGTGACAGACTCTATATTTTGGGGGAGCTCCAAAGTCACTGCAGATGTTTACTGCAGCCATGAAATTAAGACACTTACTCCTTAGAAGAAGAGCTATGACCAACCTAGACAGCATATTAAAAAGCAGAGACATTACTTTGCCAGCAAAAGTCCATCTAGTAAAAAAAAAAAAAAAAGATTCACTGAGTTTGCCATGACAAATAACGAACTATTGAGATTTGCTAACGCAAACGAGATTAAGGAGAAGACCGCAATGAGCGGTAAGAGAAGATGCAACTATATTAAACCCACTGGCAAGCTTTGCTATTTTTTCATCTACTTTCCTTCAGAATTTGCTACACACTCCTAATAATGACGTCTATGAACCACTGTCAACTCTGTTTAGCAAACAAGAACTTAAAAGATTAAAAATTAAAAGAATAAGAGATAATCACAAATAGAATAGAAACAAGGGCAAATTCAAAATGATATAAAGAAAAAAACTGGAATATATGCTCCATGAAAGCAGAAATTATTTTTTAACTGTTGCATCCCCGCTACTCAAAATTTTGTTTGCATACACTTAAGTAGTCAATAGATGTATCAAATGACTGAACAATTTTTTAAAAGATTGAATATAACTTGTATTAGAGTGAATACGTTACCTAATGACATATTACTACCTATCTTTTCTGTGCAAAGTATTTTATACAGATTAGTTTGTGTAATTACTCTGAAAATGTCTGAGAAAGGTAGTTTTATGCTCATTTTATAGAAGAGAAGTGGAATTTCAGATATATTAATTAGTCCCAAATCATGCTGACTTCAAAGTACAGACCCTGTTAGAAAATACAGACTCTTTGCATTATTCAGATAGTAGTGATACCAAGAAAACAGTGCCAATGGAACAGCACACTTTCACAGAAGACAGGAGAAGGCCACATTCTCATCAGGAAATTCTGATCTTCGTTTTCAGGATTCATAATTTTTTGCTCGGTATTTTATGTTCAGTTATCTAAATATTAATACAAAAATCATTACTTTTTCTCTGCAATGATATTTGTTGTTGTGTGAAATATAGACTGTACATCTTGTAATGTCTCCTAATTGAAGGAAAATAATCATGCAATATATCTGAAATAAAAATTATATCAACATTAAAAAAATGGGAGAATAAAAATGAGCAGTATGTTAAAGTTTTCATTGCCAGAAAGAAATGTACAAAAGGGAGCAGGCAGAGTAAGAAAAAGTAAGGGAAAAGAATAAGGAAAGTAAGGAAGAGATATAATATGGTCAAAGATGTATGTGTGGGAACATTATATATCCATTTATCTGTATATTTATCTCTGTACTTATCATATGCCTTTTGAGAGTCATCTCAGTGAAATGAAATAAAGAAAGAACATCACATTGAGAACACTACATTCAATGAAATCATTTTATTTATTTACTTTTATACTAAAGAGTTTAGGAGTATATTGAATTGAATTATTTTTTGACTTGATTTTGATTTTAATGATTTTGAGACTTCTCTACCTTTTGAAACATATGATTAGTTAATTTGTAAATTGTTGACAGTGCTAGGATCTTGTCAAACATAAAAGCTAAATATAAACTTCTATTACCCAGATCAATGTGAATAATGCAAGCTATGACATTGGTAATCAAGAAAAATATGTCTCTTTCTACAAATGAATCACACAATCATAAAATCTTTTCACACATTACAAACAGACTTAGTCAAAACTTCTAAAAGTCATTTTGCTATATATTTTGGAAATCCAAGTTAATCTTTTATTAAGAAATGCAAAAAGCTGGATTTACTCAAATTGAGAAAACTAAGATGAATCAAAATATTTGTTCATTACATTTACAGTGAACAAAAATTGGCAAGAAGTGATAGGGGATTTCCTGGTCTTTTAGTAATTTATATGAAGTTATTCTAAATGATCTGACAACTAACACCACTTTCACCTATTCAAAGATACTAATGCACCAAATATTCCTCCCTCTCAGCATCATAATATGTTCCGTCTCTATTCTATTTGTTGACATCCAGTCTGTTTTATCTTTATTCCCATGAAAACCTCATAGAATTTATTTATAGCAACCTCTGCAACTTATCTATACTTTTTCAAGAGCTCTCTATACTATAGTTCTCAACTCATTCACACTTGAAACCATTCTAATCAATCTCTTATCTCATCACACTCCTGAAGCTGAACAATGAATGACCTGATTACTAAATCCAATGGTCATTTCTCCATACTCATCTTGCTCAAAGTATCAGAACAATTTACTCTAGTTGATTATCCTGTTTTCAGTGAAAAAAATATTTTCATTGTACCTCCAGGTCTCTGTATTCTCCAGAATTTCCTTGTACCTAACTTCTCAGTCTGTTTTCCTGGTATTTTGTCCTGTTTCTGCTCTCTTAACATTGGGGTACAAATGGTTCAGTGCTTATATTTAGTGTTTCCTCTATTTATACTCACTTTCTCTTTTTATAATATCATCCTGTCCTATGACTTTAAAGATTGCCTAAGTTACATTTCCAATCTGAACCTCTGTGAATCAATACTCATGCATACTCCTCATTTTCATTTGGATATCCAAAGAGATCTCAAGCATAATATCTGAAATCAAGTTCCTCATCATCTCCTTCAAACCAGATCCTTCATCATCTTCTTCACTTTACTCAAAGGCAACACAATCTTTCACATTGCTAAGGCTAAAATTCATGGAGTCATCCTTGACTTCTTTCATTCTCTTATGCTATCCACAATGATATACTATTGATTTTCTCCTTATTGAGATCAATCTCTATTTAATCACAATGAATTGACCACATCTCATCACTTCCATCACCACCACCATGACCCTGGTTCCAGTCATATGACCCGTTCTGATCTCTTTGGATTAGCCTTTTTCCAGGTATCCTAAAGCCTTTGCCATTCATAGACAGTTTTTTTACTGTTGTTGTTTGTTTTGTTTTTAACAACATAGTATTCATAGTAATTCTGCCAAAACAAGTCAGATCACTCTCTGATCCAACCACATTTTCTTTTTGATATTACATCAAACATTTTGTGTATACTCAGACTTCAGGACATTTCCACCCCTTTCCTTCTTAAAAAGTTCTTACAACAGATACTCCAGATATCAACATGGCTCAATCCCTTATCTTCGTCAAGTATCTGATCAAATGTCATCTCACTGTTAAAGTCTTACCTGACTTCAGCATTTTAAATGGTACCCTATTAACAAGCTTTATTTATCTGCTTCGCTTTTCTCTGTACCACCTGCTGCTATATGATCTGCTATACAATTTGCTTTTTAATTTGTTTATCTACCACTTCATACCAGACCCAAAGTTGAATATAAAATCTGTGTGGGCTTTTTTTGGCTTATTTTTTAATTTTCATGTGTTCAGACTTAACACCTGTCACTTAAGTATGCAGAACAAAAAGAGGCTTCTGTATAAAATATGAATACTTTGTCACAGATTGTACACAAAACTGGAAATATTGATTTTATCAATATTATTTAGAACAGGTTGCTTTATAGTATTTAAATAAAACATTGGGTTTCACTTTTCTGTTATTTAGGATATTGAAAAATCACCAAGCTTCATGCCCATATTGGCTGTTTAGTTTGATATAATCCCACTTGCTAATTTTTGCCTTTGTTTCATTTGCTTTTGTTGCTAAATCCAATAAATTATTATCAGAACTAACATCAAGGAGTTTATCAGCTGTATTTTATTCTAGTAGCTTTGTGATTTCAGGTTTACATCCAAATATTCAATCCATTCTGAGTTACTGTCTGTATGGCATAAGAAAGTTTTCTGTGTCATCGTTCTGCTAGTGGTTGCCAGTTTCTCCATCATTTATTGAAGAGACTGTTGTTTCCTCATTGTATGTTCTTGGCTCTTGGTCATAATCAATAGATCGGTCATAAATCAATAAATCTCTATGACTGTTTTATGTTGATGCTGTTGTTAAGTCACTAAATCGTGTCTGACCCCATGGATTCTGGCACACCAGACTCCTCTGTCCTCCAGAACTCTTGTAGTTTGCTCAAATTCATGTCCATTGAGTCAGTGATGCTATCTAACCATCTCACCCTCTGCCACCCCCTTCTCCCTTTGTCTTCAAACTTTGCCAGCATCAGGGCCTTTTCCAATGAATCAGCTCTTTGCATCAGGTGACCATAATATTGGAGTTTCAACTTCNTTGCTCAAATTCATGTCCATTGAGTCAGTGATGCTATCTAACCATCTCACCCTCTGCCACCCCCTTCTCCCTTTGTCTTCAAACTTTGCCAGCATCAGGGCCTTTTCCAATGAATCAGCTCTTTGCATCAGGTGACCATAATATTGGAGTTTCAACTTCAGCAACAGTCTTCCCAATGAATATTCAGGGATGATTGTGTTGAAGATTGACAATATCATATTCATTTGATAACTATAGCTCTGTGATATAGTTTGAAATCAAGGAGCGTAATACTCCCATCTTTGTTCTTCTTTCTCAAGAGTTATTTGGATATGTAGGGTCATTTGTGGTTCTATGCAAATTTTAGTATTATATATTCTATTTTTTTTGAAGAACATCTTGGAATTTTGACGGTGATTGCATTGAATCTGTAGACTGCTTTGAGTAGTAAGTATAGCTGATATATACTTGAGTATGTAATTTGGATAGTATGGACAATGAATTATGTAATTTTTATTTAGGAATTTTAAGTTTGAATTTTGAAAAAAAATGTATTTTATTTGCACAATAACTCGTGTTCTTTTCTCTATCCCATATAAAAATGAAAGAGTCCACAGTATATATTTATTTGGAATTACTTGAATGGAACATTTGAAAAGAGTAACAATCGCCTTACTGATTTAATGGAGAGGAATAGATGTTACCTCCATTAAATCAGTTTGCTACCTTCTTTTCCACTGTTGCTGTAACAAGTTACTAAGCACTTAGTGGCTTCAACACATTTTATATTATATCACAGTTCTGAAGGTCAAATGTTTGGGTTGGATTTGCCTGTTTTTTCTTCTCTAGGTTTCACAAGGCTGCCACTAAGGTGTTGACCAGCAGCGCTCCTACCAGGAGGCACTGGGGAGAATCTGCTTTCAAGCTCATTCAGGTTGTTGGCAGACTTCAGCTTCTTGTTGCAGATCTGAGGTCTCTGTTTTCAAGCTGGCTGTCCCCAGAGACTGCCCTTAGCTTTTAGAGGCTTCTTTTTGGTCCCTACATGTGTTCTGTATTCCTGAACAAGCATGGTGAATTCTCCTGATGCTCGGAATCTGTGACTTATTTTTCTGCCACAGCTCTCTTGCTCCCAGCCAGAGAAATTCATCTGCTTTTAACGCATGTGATCAGCTTGAGGTAACCCAGATAATACAGAATAATCTCCCTAATTTGAGGTCTGTAATTTAAAATATATCTGTAAAATTTATTTTCTCATGTAAGCTAATATGTTCAAAATTTCTGAGATTTAACATGTGGATATCTTAGTGGGGTCTTGATTCCACATATCACATTGCTCTGTCCAATCCTGGGAATTTCAAAATCTCCCTAATAGTGATAGATTTTATAACAATTTCAAAATATTAAAATAAAATTAATAGTGAGCATGACTGATTAATTAATCTTGTTGTTCTTTGTGTGCTTATCAATCAAAAACATATTATAAATAATTTTCCCTAAATGACTTCTGGCTAATGACTTTAGGGATATACACATCTGTGTTAACAGTTCTATTAAATTAAGAGTAAATCCAAGCACTAAAGATTGATTTTTGACATATATATTAATATTCTGGTATTGTTCACTTCATAGAATATAAATAACATTAAACAACTTTGAGAATTTTTGCCTGTAGAATCTGTTCTTTTCTCAATGATTAAATACAATTCTGCATTGCTCTGAAGGGATCATGTAATGCAAATCATGAAAATATGAGTTTAAAAGAAGCAAAATGTGTTAAGTAGATGAGGAAATTATGTGATAAATGTAAAATAATATTAGTTACTATAAATATTATTTTTTAAACATAAAATATAAACTAGCAGTATGACCCTTGAGTTAATTTTCCTTAAAGATAAAGATCATATAATTTATAGATCAATCTACTATAGTAGTTTTACCTTTTAGCTTTTGCTAAACACACATTGTAGTTTGTTCTAATATATGCAAGTAAGCAATGATTAGAAAAACATTCCCAATGAAGTGATAGCTCATCAAGTCTTTTGGAGAGCACATACTTTCTAAAGTAACCTAAAAATATTTCATTCAGCCACTACTGTGAAACAGTGGAAACAGTGACAGATTTTATTTTCTTGGGCTCCAAAATCACTGTGGATAATGACTGCAGCCATGAAATTAAAAGACCTTTACTCCTTAGAAGAAAAGCTATGACAAACCTAGACAACATATTAAAAACCAGAGACATCACTTTGCCAACAAAGGTTTGTGTAGTCAAAGCTATGGTTTTTCTAGTAGTCATATATGGATGTGAGAGTTGGACCATGAAGAAGGCTGAGCACCAAAGAATCAATGCTTTTGAATCGTGGTTGGAGAAGACTCTTGAGAGTCCCTTGGAGAGCAAGGAGATTGAACCAGTCAATCCTAAAGGAAATTAACCCTGGATATTTATTGGAAGGACTGATGCTGAAGCTGAAGCTCCAATGCTCTGGACACCTGATGTGAAGAACTGACTCACTGGAAGGGACCCTGATCCTGGGAAAGATTGAGAGCAGGAAAAAAAAAGGGGTGACAGAGGATTACATGGTTGGATGACATCACCAACTCAATGGACATGAGTTTGAGCGAACTCCAGGAGACTGTGAAGGATAGGGAAGCCTGGTGTGCTGCACTTCATGAGGTTGCCAAGAGTTTCACAAGACTTAGTGACTGAAGAGCAACAAAAACTACTGTGAAATGCCACAATGTCCAAAGAAAACAGGTAGTTTAAAATATTTTCTTTTAAAATCTTAATTTAAATATTTTATTACAGAAGATCTTATTGTATTTTTCTTTATGTTAAATTTCCCAGAGTTTCTCTGTCTTGCCAAGTAGCAAGTTTAAACTAGAAAAACAAGTCTTACCCTCCATTCCAACACCTGTTTATGATATTCTCATTTTAAACTTGGTCTCTGTATTTGAGTCCTTTGGATGTAACTTTGGTTCTAGACAATACATATGTTCAAATCTCAACCCTGACACTTAATAGCCATGCAATCTTAGACAAGTTGTTTGTCTTCTATGAGTTTCAATTTTCTCATTTTTCCCTTAGTTTAGAGTTCAGAAAGCTGAGAGAATTCATAGCCCACTCTGACAGACCAAACAAAACTCAAATATGCAAGTCCACCATTATTTTGGAATAATACATCGTATTTGTCACGGTTGTTTGGGGCTGAGATAATGAGCATGAGGCAACCTTATCACACTGCTTTAAAAAAAATCTTAATAAAAATAAGCACCTGATAATAATTTCTTATTACATACTACCTCTTTTCATTAAGTTTTGACAATGGCTGCTTATAACAGAACAATTGTAATAATATCATGTCTCCACTATTGAACTTAGACTATGAATCTGGCTTGACTAGCCTTTCCAGTTGAGTTTTGGCCCTTGCATTGCCATCTTTAGCTGTAGACAACTGTTCCAGTGCCCAGTGTAGTTCTGTGATATCCAGGTGAGAGAGCAAGCCTGGAGTGATGTTTGTATGAAGCAAAGAAATGTTTCTCATTTAATCAGAAAATAGGAAATTATTTTGACTTTTGTGACAATAATCCCAACATTATATCACAAGTTTCAAAAGAAGGACTATAGAAATCAGGTACCCACACATTATTGAGATTAAACATTTTCCTTATACTTCAAACTAAAGTTAATCCCATAATCACATGGAGGAAAACCCATAATGTCAGATCTCAAGGTAATTAGGATGGCATCACCTTGCTATTTTTAAAGGAATTTCACAAAGTACATAAACCTATATGTGATCTGCAGTGGTAGGTCCGAAAGTATGAATAATAACAAGTGTTTGTTTTACATCTAGAAAAATGGAATTCCATTTCAATTGATATGGTGAAATGCCTTACTTTATACATTTTTAAAATATTGTGTATGCACATTTGTTAAATATATATGGGAACTGATCTTTGTATAATGTTCATTCTGCGTGTTATTTTGGTTAAAATTTATTTTAAAAAAGGTTTTTTAGAGTTTAAGACCATATGGATGTGATAAATTATCATGCTTTATTATCTGAAATAGTTAATTCTGTGAGATAGGAGCCCTACTCAGCTGTTATCTGGTCTGTGATACAAGATAAAATTATAAATTCCTTTGCACTCACTTGTTCTCTCAATTTATCCTGTGTTATCATTTATATACATGGTTGTAATTAAAGTTAAAAATTATGACACAGTATGATATCTCCTTGCAATTTTTTATTTTAATGAGAACTACAAAGATTAGATCCTCTTGTGTGTGAGAGAGTTTTTGAAGGATTAATGAAGAGTGCTTTAATTAAGGAAATGTTTTAAAATGGCAAAAGAACTGAGCTAAATAAGTTAGATTTTAAAAAAAACAACTTGAAAAAACTATTATATAAGCACTTAGGGTACTCTTCAGTCAATTATCTTTTATATCTGACCTTCGATTTTGAACTATTAATATATTTGAAATACAGCATGCAATTGCACGAAGACCTGTCGATCCAAATTCATTGATTAAACAAATATCAAATATCTAAGACAATCTGTGTTCTAGTTAGAAGGAAAAAAAATAACAATATATTTCTTTTGCTGTTTAAAAATTATTATCAGACATTTATATCATTTCATTTTCTTAATTTATTTTTTCTGTACCCAGCTTAGAGAAGTTTGAACATTTTTAGCAGGGATTTTGAATATCTTTATATTAAAGCATTTATCACACTATAAAAAGTTATTTATTTTAGATTTCTTTATACTCATACTTTTCAAGAGCAAGTATCATACTGAGCATTTAATGAGTACTTGCTCGATCAATAATATGGTTTAAATTGATACAAATCAGTTAATTTTAAAGTAATAAAAGTATATTTAAAACTTTATCTATTATACAACATTTTGTTCTTAATATAGACTTTCTGTTCAACGTGCAATCATATATACTGCTTTTGTGAAGATAAATGCCATTTTTTTAACATTTTATATTTAATAGCATTGCTACTTAAACAAGACACACGATGTTGACTTCATGTTCTCTGATCTGTAGACATCTCTTCATGCTTTTAAAAAGATGTAATTAATTGGCTCAAAAGTTATTAAAAATGCCAAAGTATTTTAAATATTAAATATTCATGAAGTTGAAAATAATCATTTTAGATATTAAAAACTACTAAGGGGGGAAGCCTAGTAGAATTATTTATTTCTAGAATTATTTAATTCTAATAATAAAATAAAAGATAATCTATTAATATTGAATGATAATCCAAAGTATAAAATGAATATCTTTTTTTATACAAGCTCATATTGATATTTTTATATCAGTCTATAAGTGATTGAATATATAAATGGGGAGAAGAGACAAATTTCTGACTAAGAAGAATTCTAAATATTTATGCAGATGATCCATGCTAGAAGAAGGAAAGCATGACTTCCTTCCAGAGTACAGTAAGGAAAGGGGTACAAATGAGAGACTTCATAGTGCAGAACTCTTACAAACACCATTCAGTCAAATAATGAAAGTGAATAACAACCACTGTAAATCATGCTGATAGTAGTCAGCCTGATATGATGTAACTCTGAATATGAGTGCAGTTAACTCATAACAACATGGTGGCATGTTACAACAGGACAAATGAAAAGAGTAAAAATACAGTCTAGAGAACTTGACAGGCAGTCATTCTCTTTTTGCTCTGCCATAAGCTGCTTGTATACTTTTAGATAAGTCATTAAAACCCTCAGGCTGCCAGTGCTCTGAAATGAGTGAACCAAATTAAAAGAGCTCTAGGATTCTGCTGAGCTACCATCCGTGGGGTCACAAAGAGTCAGACGTGAGTTAGCACAAGCAAGCACAAGACCCACCTAAGCTCTATTATTCTATTAATGTATCTATAAAATGACATAACTACCAGAGAGATTATAAACTCCATGAAAGGATACTTGTCAACACTGAAACAAACAAACAAACAAACAAACAAAAACAAATTTAGAATAGATCGAAAGTTTGAGGTCACATGTTGTGTGTTTATATTCTATAGACTAGAAAAAATAACTTCATGAAAGAATTAAGAAGCTGGTGACACTGAAGAACCACTTTGAGATATTGATGGATATGGACGGAGTGAAGGGCACCCTTTATCCAAAATAATTGGAATCTGACTCACATTAATTTCTCATTATACTTCAGAATTTCAGGTTTTGACAGAGATAAACCATTCCTTCAAATACCTCAATGCTTTATTACCACCCATAGTACCAAATCAAAGTGCCTTGAATGATATATCCAGCCTTTCCCAACTCTGCCCTTGCCAGCAACACAGACCTATGTCATGTCACCAGGGGACTGATTTACACGGTGCAACTGTGAGCTCCTTTAAGTATCCTGAATAAATATACTGTTAGATACCCCTGTCTTTCGGAAAATTCCTTTCTTTTAGAATGTCCTTCCATCAAGAGCACAGAATACCTTCATTTACCCTCTCAAGGCGGTCAGGCACTGCATCTATCATTGCTAATTGACTAACTTTCTTCTCTCCTTCAATGAAGGATGACTTATGATATTAATCTTTACATCTAAATCAACACCTAGCAAAGAACAATGATGATGATAATAGTGAGGATGATGGTGAGGAAGACTGATAATAACTTTTGTTTTGGATGCCTGCTGTCCTATCATGGACCACATTTGAGTCACGGATTACAACAAGGTAGGCTGGCCTTACATTTATTTTATTATACTTGTCTGTTGAACACGTACAGGTGCATAATAAATATCTGTTAGGATTTAACTCAAGGAGTTTATCCTACAAAATTTAGTTTTAAAAAAAGTAATGGAGGTACAAAGGAGAAGCTACAATGACTAGGATATAATTGTTCAGTAGAGTGGAAGTCGCTCAGTCTTGTCCGACTCTTTGCAACCCCCCTGGAATTCTTCAGGCCAGGATACTGAAGTGGATAGCCTTTCTCTTTTCCAGGGTATCTTCCTAACCCAGGAATCAAACCCAGGTCTTCTGCATTGCAGGCAGATTCTTTACTAGCTGAGCCACAAGGGAAGCCCAAGAATATTGGAGTGAATATTGGAGTGGGTAGCCTATCCGTTCTCCAGCAGATCTTCCCGACCCAGGGATCAAATTAGGGTCTCCTGCGCTGCAGGAGGATTTTTTTTTACCACCTGAGCTATCAGGGAAGTTCAACTGTTCAGTAGAACTAATGGATAAATACCCTAGATAAATAAGAAGATTCTCCCACTCCATCATACTGTGATATATTATTTTCTAAATCTTTGTATCTTTCAAGTATCTACAATTGGAGTGAATATTGGAGTGGGTAGCCTATCCGTTCTCCAGCAGATCTTCCCGACCCAGGGATCAAATTAGGGTCTCCTGCGCTGCAGGAGGATTTTTTTTTACCACCTGAGCTATCAGGGAAGTTCAACTGTTCAGTAGAACTAATGGATAAATACCCTAGATAAATAAGAAGATTCTCCCACTCCATCATACTGTGATATATTATTTTCTAAATCTTTGTATCTTTCAAGTATCTACATTATGTAGCCTCTCTGGTACTTCACAGAACAGAAATCAACAAATACCAGAGAGGTTAAATGAGCACCTCTTCTTTTTAATTATATGTCTTTTTTTCCCTCAAAGATTATACTTTCATCAACCTTTTATTTCCCATGACCTCCAAGCCAAATATAACATTCTTTGGTTTATATCTCAAATTCCTTTTTAATGGTGGTATTTAGAGAATTAGGTAAGATATTAGTTGAAAGCAAAAACTTGTCCTTAAGTCAGCAAAACATTTTTTCCTTATGTACCACAGGAAGATGGAAATGCCACTGATAATCTTTCCTGTATTGATTTTACAGAGACAACACTTAGTTTAATCTAGGGAGGAAAATGTATTATATTATTAGGGAAAAAATCCTAGAGGCTGCAAGGATGAAATGAGAGATTAGATTAAATTAAGAGTGATGGCTCCTTACTAGCTCTTTTTATTAATTATACTTCCTCAATTTCTTTCAATTCCTCAAAAGCAATTTAGTTTTCTAGAACAAACTTTAGCTATATCATAGCTATCTCACATACATGTAAGATGTGTATTTCACAAAAATTATTTTTTTTCTGATCAGATGATTATTAAACATATGTATATGATTATTAGACATATGTACATACAATATTCCAGGACAAGCTATACTATTTACAGTACTGATTGTAATCTTTGGAATTTGTATGTCTTCACATCTGCACTGTAGCATTTTAGTGTTTGCTTATGTAACAAACACAAAACCTTTTCAGCTAAAAATTCTTAAGGTTAGTACCGATAAGATCAGTTACCAGGTAAACATACTTTGAAAGATATCAACTTGGACTGTTGTTAGTGGTGTATTAAATAATTTGCACAAATCTATCTTCTGAGAATTATTTAAAAAGCTTGACAAAACATTCAAAAAATCTATTTGAAAAAATCATCGAGCTAATAACGTAGAGAAGTTTTTTCCTAGAAAATGTGACCCAGGATGTAGGACAGAAATCCAAGAGATGGACTGAGAATGAGGGAGAGCGCTGCACTCCTGTGGATATCTCCTGATTCCCCGGGAGAAGGATGAAGTGAGAGATTTACAATTCTTGTGGACCTAGGGAGAGAAAATTACAGCCCATGGCCTGATAAATAGGAACTGATGAACCCTACTTCCAGCTGGGAATCTGAATGTTCCCATTCATGAAGTAGAGTGAACTGGACATAAAGAGCACTGCACACTTTGGAGTTCAGCTATTAATTCTGTCAATTCCAGAAACTGGATTGATGGGATCCTCGATTGCCGGTGTCTCATTTTACAAGAAGCAAATGTAAATCCTCTCTGGAGGCAAATATCATCTTTCTAAGCCTCAAATTCTCCCTACAACACTTTCACAATTATTATGTCATACACACAACACAATACATCAGGCACATGAGCAGAAACAACCACATAACAAAAACAAAGATAGTCAGATATAGACCAACAAATATAAATATTGGTCCTGCAAGCACTTCTTAATACACATCCTCTAAGATAACATCCATTATAGAGTCTTCTTTACAGGAACCCAAGTAAGCATTATTGAGGAACAAATAATGGGAAAAGTGACATGAAGATGAAATTCTGGGAAAAGTGACATGAAGATGAAATTCTGGACCTGGATTACTTGCTGCCTGGCAAGTAGTGAGGCCCCAATGCCTGGGGTGTGGTAGGTTACAGAGAACCCATGAAACAAGGGAGTTTATGATAGTAAAATTTTCATTGGTGGTAGTAAACTTTGATAAGCTACTAGTGGAAGGACATGCTCTCAGAGGTGGTATGAATCAAATGTTTGAGAATCATGTCAGAGTAGCAATTATGTATGTGACGATGAAATTTGATGGTCCTTGCTGGGGGTAACTAGAGCTTTGAGAAATACAATGACAAGTTGAAGGTTATTATTTATTTAAGACTAAACACTATGTTTGGTAATCTCTTGGAAGTATATAGAGTTCGTCTCTTGTAGCCAGAAAGCAGAGAAAGTTAACTATCAGTACTAGGATTTAATCTTAAAACTCCAGAGAAGGCAAAATTTGAATCCTAGATTGACTGCTCTCCCAAGAATAGAATTCTGGCTAGGAAAAGATGAAACTTTGAGACTTAGTATAGAAACATTTGTTAATTTTAATTCCCTAGATTACCTGTATCATTTGAGCCCGGGGAAATGAAAAAAGTCATCATTTCTCTCAATAAACCAAATGATATAAAGACAGATGAAATCTGTGTGAGTAGTTAAATCCTGTATAGTAGGTAAGTGGAATTTTTAAAATATCTATTTTTAAACGCTAGTCATAAACAAAGCTGGTAGAGGTGATGGAATTCCAGTTGAGCTATTTCAAAACCTAAAAGATGATGCTGTGAAAGTGCTGCACTCAATATGTCAGCAAATTTGGAAAACTCAGTAGTGGCCACAGGACTGGCAAAGGTCAGTTTTCATTCCAATCCCAAAGAAAGGCAATGCCAAAGAGCATCTAAACTACTGCCTCATTTCACATGCTAGTAAGAAATGTTCAAATCCTTCAACAGTATGTGAACCAAGAACTTGCAAATGTACAAGCTGGATTTAGAAAAGGCAGAGGAACCAAAGACCAATTTTTCAACATCTATTATATCATAGAAAAATAAAGGAATTCCAGAAAAACATCTATTTTGCTTCACTGACTACTCTAAAGCCTTTGACTGCGTGGATCGAAACAAGCTAGAAAATCCTTAAAGAAATGGGAAAACCAGACCACCTTCCTTCTCTCACAGCTCAGTTGGTAAAGAATCCGCCTGCAATGCAGGAGACCCTGGTTTGATTCCTGGGTTGGGAAGATCCCATGGAGTAGGGAAAGGCTACCCACTCTAGTATTCTAGAATTGCAGGCAGATTCTTTATGAGCTGAGCCACCAGAGAGGCCCAAGAATACTGGAGTGGGTAGCCTATCCCTTCTCCAGGGGATCTTTCTGACCCAAGAATCGAACTGGAGCCTCCTGCACTACAGGCAGATTCTTTACCAGCTGAGCTGCCAGGGAAGAATGAAATCTATTGTGTGCAACTCAGAATACTGATACATATAGTCCTCTTATTCCCATAATATATTTCTTGAATTCCTTAGTAAATACATTCTTTTTTTTTTTCCCTCTACCTTTGGTTTGCTTGCCCAATGAAAGTAAATATTCAAAGTCTCTGCTGTCCAATACCATAGGCAATATATATATGTAGCTATTTAAATTAATTAAAATTAGTTTGCATTCCCACCAACAGTGTAAGAGGGTTCCCTTTTCTCCACACCCTCTCCAGCATTTATTGCTTGCAGACTTTTGGATCATGTTTGGGAGTTCGTGTACACCCGTGGCAGATTCATGTCAATGTATGCCAAAACAAATAGAGTACTGTAAAGTTAAATAAAGTAAAATGGAAGCTCTAAAAAAATAATAATAATAAATTAATTAATTAAAATTAAAGAAAAAAATTAACTTCAGTAACGTTAGTCTCATTTTAAGAGCTTAATAACCACAAATCTCTAGTGGCTATCGTATTTGACAACAAAGATATAGAAATAGTCTTTCTATTGCTGAAGAAACTTCTATTGTCAGCACTGCTCTGAAGCATAGACAATTTGACTGGGACATACGTGACTGCATTCAAATTAGGGAAGACTTTGTTATGGGGTTGATTGATTTTGTTAACAGTTTCAAGTTATGACCTTGATAACATGTGATATTATATTCATCCTTCACTCCATTAGTCTATTTGATTTTGCTAGCAAGGTTACAAGTGATCAAATTAGATACAGGGCTCACTTCATTTTAGAGTAACAAAATCAAATCTCATTAGCATTCATTACCAAACACTGAAGGCTTCCTCCTCAGAAATGATATTAAACTCTATTAGTAAAATCTAAAGGCTAACACTAACAGACTCATCCTTTTAGAAAAATATGTTAAGCTTACATTTGATCATTCACTTTGGTTCCAAGAGGTGGTCATTTACTGTCTGTACTTGCCTTGCATACTCTTCTTTTTGCTAATTACACTCCATTTCTTATCTCCCCCCTCTTTGGTTTTGCTACCTTTGTTCTTCTGTCAACCAAGGTGCTTACCTACCTCCCCTAGCCTAGTGCTTGACTTCAGAAGCAAGTTAACTGGCTGGATTGTGCTGCAGGAATTTACTGCAAGGAGTAAAATTAAATCCAATTAGTTCCTTACAACTAGAGCTACCAGAAATAAAACCTCATGTGTTCCTCTTTTTGAGCCTTATCCCTAGACCTGTTTTCACTTTGTCCTTCCTAAAATTTGACTCTTTAAA
This sequence comes from Oreotragus oreotragus, assembly GCA_006410675.1. Classification (NCBI taxonomy): domain Eukaryota; kingdom Metazoa; phylum Chordata; class Mammalia; order Artiodactyla; family Bovidae; genus Oreotragus; species Oreotragus oreotragus. Next base: position 25,477 of record SJYX01016823.1, read on the forward strand.
CTTCTTTTTCAATGTATGACTTCCTGTAAGTTTGTTTGTTTCTTTTTTTTTTTTTTTAATATTTCTTCTAAGATAGTCAATTGATTAATGACAAAGTACTCACAGCTAGTGGGAGCCCTAAACATTGATGAGCCCATAGTGTTAGTCACTCAGTTATGTCCAATACTTTGTGACTCCATGGACAGTAGCCTTTCAGGCTTCTCTGTTCATGGAATTTTCCAGGCAAGAATACTGGGGTGGGTAGCCATTCCCTTCTCCAGGGGATCTTCCTGTCTCAGGTATCAAACCCAGGTCTTCTGCATTGCAGAAAGATTCTTTATCATCTAAGCCACCAGATGAACCCACACTGAAATCTATTTGGGCTTGAGTTTGAAATGTCATTCCGGCTTCCTTTCTCTTTGCCATTATAGCTTCACACACTGTTAACACCTACTATTGCCAGACAGGAACTTTGAATTCAGCTGTCCAGGAATGATTTAACCATCTGCCTGCTTCTGCCAGAACATGGCTTTCATCTCCCCCAAATTGTTAAATCTTTGAAGCTAAAAGTCCATCTGTTTGTGCTATGAGTGATGTTGGCAAAGAGAAAGGAGGAAAAGAAACTACTGTTTTAGATAGATTTAACTTCATCAACTCTGTTGAAGATTTTAAAGAAATCATGTTGTCAAAGTGGTCAATTTGGAGGAAACATATATTTAAGTCTTATTTTCTGTATCAGCAAGCAATCCAATAACTTTGTTAGACATTTGCTAATATATTTTCCTGAATTATCTTTCCAAGGTTATGATCATAAAACATCATATAAATCACTCTAAAACCTTATGGTTTAAATTAATCAGGATTGACTGATGAAATTATAGGGCTTATTTTGTAAGCAAATTTTACCAATAGCCTTCATTTGGTTCACACATTATGAAAAATTTGGTATGCTAACAATAATCTCACAAACTCTAAAGGGCTTAGAGCTTAACAAAATTGTCAGTGTGAACTAACACCAAGCAAGTTGACATTTATTTTGATAGATACAAGTTAGGCATAATTATAAATGATTGCTATACTGGCAGTTAAAACTGAGGATACAAAAGACAGGTTGTGGTTTGATTTAAATTCACATATCAGCCTATAAGGTTTACAAAAGGTATCTTCTCTTTACTTACACACATAGACTGATCTATATCACCATTTGAACACAAGTTAAAAAATATTTTTCATGTAAGTGAAAAATATTGGTACATGTAAATTTAGGCAAAGTCATATCTAAAAATCTGCTTTCTTACACCACTCTGCAAAAAGAGAGGGGGTTTGAATCCTGTATATTAAGTATCTGGTGGAATACAGTATCACAGTACAAAACACTATGAATGTCAGCTCTTAAATGTAAAACATCTAATAGGAAAACATCTATTAGTCTATTCAAATAGTGTATTTTCCTCTTCATTGTTTTACATTAGAGCAATACTACAAAAAACAGAAATTTAAAAACTTGAAATAATGAGAAATACAGCATGTTTTTTTATAGCTAAACATTATACAAATTTAAGCAGTAATTTTTAATTTACCAGTTTTTCAGGTACATTCCATAACTTAAATTTATTTCAGAAGAGACATTAAATGCACATTCTCAAGCACAGTTTACTCTTTATAATGTCCCTGTTCCAGGCTATTTTCCAATAATTAAAATTTACTTTTTGAAATAAATAATTTAAAGCTTTCTTATATTTATAACTACATTGGAATTATAGCTTAAAATGAGCATAATGGCTCATTTCTCCTGCAATTTTTTTCTTCATAGATTAGAATGGTGCTAATCAACACATGTAGGTCACCAAAAAATTATAAAAAAGATCTTAACTTTTCATCTCCCCAGAGCATGTACAGGTAAGCATCCACGTTCCTGACACCTGGCAGCTAGCACCTCAGTGGACTTTGTCTTTAATCACCCACACCTGTAGATGCAGTGTCAACCCTCAATGATTTTCAGTGTCATATCAGGATAAGAGCAATGTAATTAAATCTTTTAATTATGAATGTTTTGGGATAATTGTCATGTTGTCACATGAAAACATGTTGCTTCTAGCCCTTCTTAATTCTTCTATAAATATGTTAGATAACTATTAATAGATCAATAACTTGTGCTTCTCACCTCTGGTTTGAAAGTATATTTTGCAAAGTTATTTGCCGATTCTTTCTAGCTATTTATATTTTTATCACTTTCAAAAAATGCCAAGAATATGTCAGGTAATTATGGCAAAAATGTCTATGCAGAAAAATATTCTAAGATTATTCATACAATAAGAATAAGCTGATTTCTTATGGAGTCAGATTTGTAACTGTATAAGACCCTCTTCTTATTTCTGGCAATCGGTTTCTTAACACCTGCTACTTAACACTTCATAAAAACCAAGTCTAGATGAACTGGCATGCTTTATAGTCTTACCCATACAATACTGTCATTAAGGGTATTAAAACAATCACTGCTTTCTATAAACTGACAGATTGAAATCTAGAATGAATAAGTTTATCTGCTTCCATCATACCATGAAACTAAAAAAAGGATAAACAAGCATCAACATTTTACATACACATTTCTCTGATAATAGCATAACCGCCTGCCTTCACAGGCATATTTGTATACACACACATGTAAATTAATGTTAAATGAAACTTCTGCTTAGCAGACCTTATATACCTAAATTCACCAATATCTTACTACATTCCACACAGTGTTATTTACAAGCCTTAGAGACCATTATTTTCATTTAAATTCCACTAGTAGGCAAAATATAAATGTCAAAACTTACCATGATGTTTGTGAGTGGATAAATATTATAAATCACAGCTCTTGAAATAATTCTTAGGTAAGTTATTATTAGGGGCTTACTACTTTCACTATCTGATATTTACTACTTTATGTATTAGTTTTATTTCTTACTAAATATCCTTCTGCTTTGAAGATAATCTATTAAGAAAAATGTGATCTTTTTTTCCCTTGAGGTTTACTTAAACACAACATCAACTTTGTAATGATGACTTAATATATAATTCAGTTCAGTTCAGTTCAGTCGTTCAGTTGTGTCTGACTCTTTGTGACCCTATGAACCGCAGCATGCCAGGCCTCCCTGTCCATCACCAACTTCCGGAGTCCACCCAAACCCACGTCCATTGTGTTGGTGATGCCATCCAACCATCTCATCCTCTGTTGTCCCCTTCTTCTCCTGCCCCCAATCTTTCCCAGTATCAGGGTCTTTTCAAATGAGTCAGCTCTTTGCATCAGGTGGCCAAAGTATTGGAGTTTCAGCTTCAACATCAGGCCCTCTAATGAACACCCAGAACTGATCTCCTTTAGAATGGGCTGGTTGGATCTCCTTGCAGGCCAAGGGACTCTCAAGAGTCTTCCCCAACACCACAGTTCAAAAGCATCAATTCTTCGGTGCTCAGCTTTCTTCACAGTACAACTCTCACATCCATATATAACTACTGGAAAAACCATAGCCTTGATTAGACAGACCTTAGTCGACAAAGTAATGTCTCTACTTTTTAATTTGCTGTCTAGGTTGGTCATAACTTTTCTTCCAAGGAGTAAGCATCTTTTAACTTCATGGGTGCTGTCACCATCTGCAGTGATTTTGGAGCCTAGAAAAATAAAGTCAGCCACTGTTTCCCCATCTATTTGCCATGAAGTGATGGGACCAGATGCCATGATCTTCGTTTTCTGAATGTTGAGTTTAAGCCAACTTTTTCACTCTCCTCTTTCACTTTCATCAAGAGGCTTTTTATTGCTTCTTCACTTTCTGTCATAAGAGTGGTGTCATCTGCATAGCTGAGGTTATTGATATTTCTCCTGACAATCTTGATTCCAGCTTGTGCTTCTTCCAGCCCAGAGTTTCTCATGATGTACTCTGCATATAAATTAAATAAGCAGGGTGACAATATACAGCCTTGACATACTCCTTTTCCTATTTGGAACCAGTCTGTTGTTCCATGTACAATTCGAACTGTTGCTTCCTGACTTGCATACAGGTTTCTCAAGAGGCAGGTCAGATGGTCTTGTATTCCCATCTCTTTCAGAATTTTCCACAGTTGTTGTGATCCACACAGTCAAAGGCTTTGGCATAGTCAATAAAGCAGAATTAGACGTTTTTCTGGAACTCTTTTGCTTTTTCCATGATCCATTGGATGATGACAATTTGATCCCTGGTTCCTCTGCCTTTTCTAAAACCAGCTTGAACATCTGGAATTTCACGGTTCACATATTGCTGAAGTCTGGCTTGGAGAATTTTGAGCATGACTTTACTAGCGTTTGAGATGAGTGCAACTGTGCAGAAGTGTGAACATTCTTTGGTATTACCTTTCTTTGGGATTGGAATGAAAACTGACCTTTTCCAGTCCTGTGGTCACTGCTGAGTTCTCCAAATTTGCTGACATATTGAGTGCAGCACTTTCACGGTATCATCTTTTAGGATTTGAAATAGGTCAACTGGAATTCCATCACTTCCACTAGCTTTGTTCATAGAGATGCTTCCTAAGGCTCACCTGACTTCACATTCCAGGATTCTGGCTCTAGGTGAGTGTGAGTGATCACAGCATCGTGATTATCTGGGCCGTGAAGAACTTTTTTGTACAGTTTTTCTGTGTATTCTTTCCACCTCTTCTTAATATCTTCTGCTTCTGTTAGGTCCATACTCTTTCTGTCCTTTATTGAGCCCATCTTTGCATGAAATGTTCCCTTGGTATCTCTAATTTTCTTGAAGAGATCTCTGTAAAGACAATTGGACTGTATCATTAATGTATTATTAAAACCTGAATGCTGGGAAAGATTGAAGGAAAAAGGAGAAGGAGGCAGCAGAGGATGAGATGGTTTGATAGCATCACCAACTCAATGATGTGAATCTGAGCAAATCTGGGAGATAATGCAGGACAGAGGAGCTGGTGTGTTGCAATCCATGGAGCTGCAAAACGTTTGACATTAAACTCAACAACTGAACAATATAAACAATAAAATCTGAATGAAATTTAACATAACAAAAATATAATTTAATTATGTGGGAAATATACAGAGGTAGCTACTGTGTAGTTTAAAAAAAAAAAAAAAGATACATCATTTAACCTATGAGAGTTCAAAGGAAAGTGATGCCTCGAAGATGTGATAATAAATAGATGACAAAGTCTTGAGCAGAAGGGTAATCCTGGAAATAATTTAATTTACTCTGATTATTATACTTTTATCTTAACAAGATTAAAAACTTTATATTTTGAGGTTTTATTGGAATTTCAATCTACAGGATATCAACACAATGAAATTATTTCATCAACTGAGATTTTACCTCAAGATGACTTGTCAAACAGTTTGTTTAAATTGACTATTCCCAGCTTAAGTTATCTGGATGAAGAAGCATAGTTCATTTATATACTGTTGGATGAGACTATGATCATCCTATCTAAAAAGAAAGAAAGGCTCAGTCACTGCTCAAGCCATAAACTTCAGCATGTGTTCATCCTAAGTTGCTTCAGTCATGTCCAACTCCTTTGAATCCCATGGGCTATAGCCTACCAGTCTCCACTGTCCATGGGATTCTCCAGGCAAGAATACTGGAGTGGGTAGCCATTCCCTTCTCCAGGATCTTCCCAACCCAGGGATCAAACTGGCATCTCTTAAATCTCCTGGATTGGCAGGTAGGTTTTTTTTTTTTTTTTTTTAACCACTAGCACTATCTGGTAAGACCCAGACTTCAGCATAGCCTCTAGTTAAATATCAAGACAGGAGGACAAACACTGTATGATACCACGTTTATGTGGAATTTAAAAGAGCCAAACTCATGAAAACAGAAAGTAGAAAGGAGGTTACCAGGGGCAGGGATGTCAGGAATAGAAGAGAATTTGTTTAAGGCTATACATTTGCAACTAGTAGATAAATCCTGAAGATCTAATGCATGGTATAAACAACAATACTGTATTATTAACATCAAACATGCTAAAAGACTAGATCTCAATTAACACTACAAAGAAATGATAAACTTGTGATGTGATACAGGTGTTAGTTAATACTGTGATGGCGATTATAGTGCAATATATCAATGTATCAAATCAACATGTTGTACACCTTAAGCTTACATGATGATATGCATCAAATATATCTCAATTAACAAAACAGCAATCTTGTTGGTATTTGGGTTTCCCTGTTGGCTCAGTGGTAAGGAATCATCTGCCAATGAAGGAGACGTGGGTTCACTCCCTAGGTCCGGATGATGCCCTGGAGAAGGATACGGTAACCCACTCCAGTATTCTTGCCTGGGAAATCCCATAGATAGAGGAGACTGGCAAGCTACAGTCCATGGGATCACAAAAAAGTCAAATACAACTTAGAGACTGAACATGCACCGAGGTACCCACTACAAAAGTTCAAGCATAACCTCAAGGTGTTATTTCAAGAGCCAAGACTGTCTACAGGAGGGTCACCTCATCTAAATTAGAGGAGACTTTCAAGGATAATGGACACCTTCTTCATGACAGAGCAGACATAGGAACGGTAGTTGAACTGTTTCAGGTTAAGCATTCATCCAATTTAAGTATATGTATCCTTTTGCACTTTCAAACTGCTTTGTTTCCTCTAATATTGCTCATTTCCACATAAGCTCTCATTCAGAATTTCTAATTTTAAATAACTTCTGTAACATTTTTATACGTACTTGAAGAATAATTGAAAAGGAAAATGAGAAAATTAAAGCACATTTATTTCTGCCAACATAACATATAGATATTTATAGCAAAGCTGGAAATAAGGGTCTCTTAAGAGTTTTCCAAAGTGTGTCAGCTAGTAGCGTGGGGTTTTAGATCTTTTCTTTCCTGCAATCAGTCTTCCTGGAAATAAGGAGTCAGTTCAGGAGATCAGCAGAATTGAACTAGCGGAAGAACTGAAACCTTGAAAAGGGTTAGTAATTACATGCATACTGACAAGATTGGAAGATACTGATAAGTCACTGTGATACAGGGGTGAAGTCATTAGAAGCACTTCAGTCACAATATGCAAGATCCCATTCCTTTCAATAGATGTTGGCAGTGATCTATTGACATTAGGCAAAACAGACAAAAGTGTAGCTAATACAAATGCTATGTATTTGCCTGGGTAAGTTCAAAATGGGGGTTTGATCTCAGGATGATACATTGATGAATTCCCTTGCTTTCACTAGGATAAATTTCCAGTGTAGAATGACAGTTATATTCTACAGATTCCCTATTTATACTACATTAGCCAAGTATTTTGAGGATATTATGCTTCTATTAAATGTCAGTCTCCAAATTCTTTAATAATTTCATGGAGCTACTATTTCCCTGGATAAGTATCATCAAAAATTTTCCACTATATGGAAGCATAATGGAATAAAGAAATCTCAAAGTATGTGAAGAGTTTGGGTTTGTTTACTCTTGTAAAATTTGTAAAAGGTCAGGTTTTATTTCCTTCATGCTTTTGGTTTTGATTGGTATTTTTACCCTAATTATGAAATAATACATAATCTTACTTAAAATTAAGATATGTATAAAGATAATAATTATTTCAAGTTTCCTTAGGATTTCTCTACTCTTGGTTGGTTAGATTCAATTTCCTATTATACTGACATAAGATTAAAAGGTATTTAATAATTGCAGACCAAGTATACAGTCACAATTAGCTCAGTTTTAAAGGGGTCAAAGATTCTAGCATTTCACTCGTGTTAAGTTGAGACATCTGAATGAAAGACTGCATGTAAAGGGTACACTGCCAATGGCAGTAGTATGACCCAGAAGTAGATGGGCTTCATCTTTTTTTTGCCCCCAGTGCACTGGATGGTTTTAAGGGTCTTATATGCTGCTAGTGTGGGGAGAAATGTCCCCTATTACTTACATATTCATTACTACTAATTCAGGAGATAGAGAAAATTCTAATGCTCTTTTAAGTGGCAGGATATAAAAATAAAACAGACATCATTTTAGTTTCCTCAAACCATATTTAGAGCACAGAATACCTGTGCTCTAGAGCCAAAATACAAATGAAGAAACAAGGAGCCTCGGCTGGTGAGTAGAACTCTATATCAAGGTTAAGGCTAAATACTTTATAATCTCAACTGTGCCAAGCTTGGTAGCAACAAGGACCAGTCACAAGCATAGTTACATTGTTTTGCTACCCCAACATTTCTTCTGCTTTCCATTGATAACAGCACTCTGATTCTCCTCTACTCTGTCATACTCTGACTACAAGATAAATCCAGAAGCCTGCCCTTACCAAGACAAAAATGAACACAGTAGAGAATTAGCAGAGCTCAAGTAGATCCTATTCTTATTCCCAGTAATTTAAATTAGGAGGGCAATGACACAGGATCAGAAAAATGAATGGACTTCATTCATTGAATCAGCAGTATTCTTTCACCATTGTCAATGTGTTTTTTTTATTTAGAGCCTTGTGGATTTACTGTAGCACTTTCACATAATAGTTTTAGTCTCAAGCATTCCTATCAATTCTGCGGGCTAATATCTTCCAAACAAGTTCCTTTTATGATTAAACTGACTGGTCTTAGGGTTGGTTAGTGCTGCCAAAAATCATAATTAACAGTATAAACAGAGTTTGAGGAACATTTGCAATTATTCTTATATGTAACAGTGGGAAAACTAAATTGTTCAGCCTTTTTTTGCATTTTGCTTCATTTCAATAATACATTTATGACATGTTTACCAAAGTAGCTCGCAAATACGCTGTGATCTCTGTGATAAGTAAGGAAGATCTTAGTTTCAGGTGCCACAAGCTAGTTCTAAAAAATACTTGATCATTTTATAACCAGATCAGCAAAAAAGCCCTTATTACAAAGTGAACACAGTTAAGATAAAGGAAATGTAAATCAGTTGTTATAACCTGAATATAATGGAGAGTTATTAATCTGATCTCCAGTGTAAATACTGAAATATTTAAGATAGCTGAAATCTCACCATTAGTTGACTGTAGGCATACTATCTACTGCAAAATCTGTAAGCCCTGTGAACCAGGGGACGTGAAACTGAAAAAAACATCTCCCTTGAGAATGTGTGTGTGTGTGTGTGTGTGTGTGTGCGCACATTATTCTTTATACTATTTGCTAATAAACTCATGTCATACCATAATCATGTGATAATCATGACAAAAGTGATCCCTTCTTATATCATGAATTTTTGGAAATGTTTTGAGGAAGAAAACCTATGAAAAACATGAAGCTTTTAGCCAAGGAGAGGAACTTCAGGAACTAGAATTTTTATGTAAATAAAATCTGGTCTCTTTTCCATGTCTTTGCTATTGTTAATGATGCTGCAGTGAACATGGAGTACAGTTCAGTTCAGTTCAGTCGCTCAGTCGTGTCCGACTCTTTGCGACCCCATGAATCGCAGCACGCCAGGCCTCCCTGTCCATCACCATCTCCCGGAGTTCACTCAGACTCACGTCCATCGAGTCCATGATGCCATCCAGCCATCTCATCCTCGGTCGTCCCCTTCTCCTCCTGCCTCCAATCCCTCCCAGCATCAGAGTCTTTTCCAATGAGTCAACTCTTCGCATGAGCTGGCCAAAGTACTGGAGTTTCAGCGTTAGTATCAGTCCTTCCAAAGAAATCCCAGGGTTGATCTCCTTCAGAATGGACTGGTTGGATCTCCTTGCAGTCCAAGGGACCCTCAGGAGTCTTCTCCAACACCACAGTTCAAAAGCATTGATTCTTCGGT
>SJYX01016823.1:47472-78776 GCA_006410675.1 Oreotragus oreotragus
TGGAAAAGACTCTGATGCTGGGAGGGATTGGGGGCAGGAGGAGAAGGGGAGGACGGAGGATGAGATGGTTGGATGGCATCACTGACTCGATGGATGTGAGTCTGAGAGAACTCCGGGAGATGGTGATGGACAGGGTGGCCTGGCGTGCTGCGATTCATGGGGTCGCAAAGAATTGAACATGACTGAGTGACTGAACTGAACTGAGAGAATATACTCATTATTATATTTTAAACATGGTACATGCAGGTACGTATGTGGATACATTCCAGTAGAAGTAGAAACTTAGAGTAAAATTTCCAGGTGTGATATACATTGGCTCTATTTACCCTGAAATTAGGACATGTCCTATGCTGGTCAATTATTGTGCTTCTGATTCATCATGCCTGTTTCTGTGTTTACATTGAAAAGTTGTAGGGTGGACATCACTAATCAAATATATGAATTATAATTAATCATGGGAGAGGGGTATCTCCCAAGGAAAATTAGGGTGCTATTATCAGCAGGAAAAAAATGGATATAGGACAAAAAGCAGTAGGAATGTATGTGTATAAACATACACTAGAACATCATATTGCTTTTTGTTTTCCTTATATTCTTATACCAAACTGGTTCTGGTCTTGAATAATTAGAATCTGATAACAGGTGAATGAATGAATTTTTATATGTTATTTTAATTTGTCTCTGACCTCTTCTAGTTCCTTTGTAGTCCCATGTTAATTCACTAATGAATTACCACCAGTCTCATCAGTTGTCAGTCCTTCTCTAAGCCCTGAAACAACTCTGATCTTATTAAGAAAAAAGACAAACCTTCAGATACCCAAATGTGACCCAAAGAATCCGGTCAGAGAAAGACAGAGAAGGGAAAACAAGAAAAGAAGCAAAGATAACAAAGCTATTTCCACTGTATAAAATGATTTTTCTCTTATTTATTCTCTCTGGCAGGTAATGGCTTATTCTGTAATCTTTCACGCTAGTAAAAAGTAACTGTTTAATCTTTTCTGATTTACAGGAGCCTGCCTCAGTCTCTTCGTTCTTCTTGTTCTACCTAACCCTATACTTCAGAATTAATATATGAATAAAAAGTGTTTTGCTTTTCTCCCTGACTCCCTTCTCCTTTCTTACCTTCATTTTCTAGTCCTTTCAGTCATGCCCAACTCTTTACAACCCCATGGACTGTAGCCTACCAGGCTCCTCCCCCCATGGGATTCTCCAGGCAAGAGTACTGGAGTGGGGTGCCATTTCCTTCGCCAGGGGATCTTCCCAACCCAGGGATCAAACCGGGATCTCCCACACTCCAGGCAGATGTTTTAACCTCTGAGACACCAGGGAAGCCTTAATAAGTTCCCAGACATGGCAATGCCTATTAACCATCCTATACCTATCTTGAGAGGCTATTTAAGAAACAATTGACAGGGTTAATACCCTGCATACTTGTGATAAGTGAAACTGGATCCCCTGTTGCTGCTGCTAAGTCACTTCAGTTGTGTGCGACTCTGTGTGACCCCATAGACGGCAGCCCATCAGGCTCCCCCGTCCCTGGGATTCTCCAGGCAAGAATACTGGAGTGGGTTGCCATTTCCTTCTCCAGGATCCCCTGTTGGTCAGAACAAATGTTCCTAAGAAGTGCATTCTTTTATCCCTCAAGACAGAATCTCACCAGTTCCTCTGTGTAATCAGCTTGGGTGTCAACCAAAATGTAAATGGCTGCTTATCTTTCAAGTCTCTCTATTCCAGTCTTGTCTAAATTCAGGTGATGCAAGAAAAAAAAAAAAAAAAAAGGCACATTGTTCTCTGCAGAAATCTTCATTTTCATTTTTCCATTTCAATCTCAAGGGGAGACATTAGACATTTTCCTCCTATAATTAGAGACATATAGATGAAACGGAAACAATATGGGGACAAAACTTTGAAAAACTCTTACATGACCCAGCTGTAAATTTAAATCTACCACACTCCACTCCCAATTCTTCTTGTGAGTCAGAAAAAGGGTCCTATGTTATTCGCCATTTTTCTAGACTAAAATCACCATGACACAAAGCAACAACCTTGGATCCCCTCTCCCCAGGGTTTTAGGTATCAATTTCTCATTCCATTCCAGAATCTGGTGGCAGAGTCACAACTGACAGGATGGTAAATTTCCCCTCAATTTTTCTTGCTGAAATTTTATCTCATGGCACCAGCAGTGTGAGTGATCTCTGGCAATCCACATCTTCTTCTCCATGGTCTTCAGTACCTGGTGGCCTACTGTGGAGCACCAGAATGCTACTTTGCCCCTAATTTCTAATCTACTATCTAGTGACCACATAGCATATGCCAGTCTTCCTTTAGAACAAGATCCTAAACTTCATTAATTCCAATAACTTCAATTACTGTGGTCCTTCTACTCACAGATAAATTTCTCAGACATTTTATGCACCTGACTTCCAAGTGTGAACTGCTACTTGAATTTCCTGTTTGTTCCACAAATGAAAAAATGCCATATAAGCCCATAAAACAATTTTATAATATTTTTCTAATAGAAATACTTTGAGGTAACTAGAGCTATAAGTTTTGGTAAGACATAAACTGCCTGAAAGGCCCTTATTCTTCACCGTTCTCAGTGTCCTCTCCTCTTGCTGTGTAACTTTGCAGTATCCTTCCAGTTCAACTCTAATTTCAGCCATGAGACGTGCTTTAACTGATGAAAACGTTGAAGAGCACTCAAGTATTTGAACTTGCCCAGTTTTTTGTATCTGTTTTTTTTTTTTTTTTAAACAACCCAATAACATTCCATCATGGCCTAGAGGATAAGACAGATGTGAAGCATATCCATTAGCCCCAGTATTCTCAGATAAATTCAGTCTATATCAGCCAACACACTCAGATATGAGTGAGCCCAGTCTTGTTAACAGAGCTGCCATGTTGACTATCTCACAGGCATAAGCAACAATAGATTATTCTTTTGTGACACTGATGTTTTCAGGTCATCTGTTACATGGCATTATTTTAGCAACAGATAATTGATACATGATTTATACACTGATTTTTAATATCTGATCACCAATCCCACTTCAGTGTCCACATCCTTAAAAATGACAATTGATTACCATATTAAGTCAAAATTTCTAAAAATTTTTGAAAATATAAAGAACCCATTACTGTGTGCAATTATGCAATTAAATACATGAATATACTTAAAGAGGAAAATAGCTGCTGCTGCTGCTGCGTCACTTCAGTCGTGTCCGACTCTGTGTGACCCCATAGACGGCAGCCCACCAGGCTCCCCCATCCCTGGGATTCTCCAGGCAAGAATACTGGAGTGGGTTACCATTTCCTTCTCCAATGCATGAAAGAGAAAAGTGACAGTGAAGTCGCTCAGTCTGTCTGACTGTTAGCGACCCCATGGACTGCAGCCCACCAGGCTCCTCTGTCCATTGGATTTTCCAGGCAAGAGTACTGGGGTGGGGTGCCATTAATGAAAAAAGATAAAAAGTCAGAAGTAATTATAACTGAAACCATTACTTGTTAAGTTTGTGGGTATTAAGTCTATATGTTATTCAGGGTAAACAAATCAAGTTGGGGCATATTAATACAAAGTTTGCTATTTTACTCTTCAACATAGAGTCATATGATAATACTAATAACCAAAATGTTAATAGATATTTTTAAATGATCAGTCTTCAGCAAATATATTTACCTCCATTCATATACAGATGCACATTATTCATACTTATTTTTTTCATATCTATAAATTATTAATAGAATATACAGGGAAAATCTACTTTTACCTTTGAGAGTTTTTACCAGTCAAGTCTGATCTGGGCTTGGGTGAATTTTATCAGGTAAGGAATAAAATATAGATAAAAAGGTCATATTATTCTCATTTAAATAGACTGCCCAAGCTTTTGAAGGTTAGAAAAGATTAGATTTATTCAGTTATCATTCACAGGAGACTCAGAAAAAAGAAAAAGTATATATTTTTGGCAGAAAATGAAGAGGAACTAAAGAGTCTCTTGATGAAAGTGAAAGGGAAGAGTGAAAAACCCGGTTTAAAACTCAACATTCAAAAACTAAGGTCATGGCCTCTGGTCCCATCACTTCATGGCAAATAGATGGGGAAACAGTGGTGACAGACTTCATTTCTTTATTTTCTTAGGCTCAAAAGCACTGCTATGATGATTGCAGCCATGAAATTAAAGATGCTTTGCTTGGAAGAAAAGCTATGACAAACTTAGACACCATGTTAAAAAGCAGAGATATTATTTGCCAACAAATGTCCATCTAGTTAAATCTCTGTTTTCTCCAGTAGTCATGTATGGATGTGAGAATTGGACTATAAACAAAGCTGAGCACTGAAAAATTGATGCTTCTGAGCTGTGGTATTGGAGAAAACTCTTGAGAGTCCCTTGGACTGCAAGGAGATAAAATCAGTCAATCCTAAAGGAAATCAGTCCTGAAAATTCATTGGAAGGACTGATGCTAAAGCTGAAACTCCAATACTTTGGCCACCTGATGCAAAGAACTGGCTCATTGGAAAAGACCCTGATGCTGGGAAAGATTGAAGGGGATGACAGAGAGTGATATGTTTGGATGGTATCACTGACTTGATGGACATGAGTTTGAGCAAGCTCCGGGAGTTGGTGATGGACAGGGAAGCTTTGTTTGCTGCAGCCTATGGACTTGCAAAGATTTGGACATGGCTAAGTGAATGAACTGAACTGAACTAATAATTCTTGTTAATGAGGATCCTTGTTTAGCTACTACTACATAATAAGGACATCTTACATGTTACATGTTAGATGCTTACATCTATTCAATAGTTCTAAAGACATCAAAATAGCAGGTAAATTTTTCAGATTTTGACAGGAATTTATACAGAATTCTTAAATATATGCTTACATATATTTTTGGTTCAGTAAGACAAAATATGATATTTTAATACTAATAAATATTGGATATAAATAATACTAAGATTATATAATCTCCAACTTCAATTTAAGTGAAAAAATAAATAATATTGAAATATATGTAATAAACAAATAATATATTGTTAAAGATTTCTTTCCTCATCTATTTATTTTTTTGTTGTTGAATTGTTAGAGATATAGACTAAAGTGCTTATTGTAGATTCTCCAGTTATCCATATATTCACTCAACAAATGTCCTGCGTGGTCTCCCTTATGATATAATATTCTCTTTCACTTCTCCAAGTACATTAACATGAAAAAAATGACTGATTTCTGGGATTACAGGAAGTAAAATTCTCATCATCACTATCAGTCATCATTCTGAGATTTTAAAATGTATGAAGTGAAACTGGCAACTAAATGAGAACATGACTCTCATGAACTCATCAGTATATCACCTTTAGAAAATATTTTAAGACGATCACCTCATTGGACAGTCCACAGTTAAACCCTTTAATGTAGCTTTGGAATGAATCACATATGACATGTATAATCACCAAGAATAGGCACTTGATTATGATATTGCTTCATTATCTGCTACCAATTAAAGTAAGAGCTTTTAGAAAAATATCTTCCTAATGGAAGACTCTTATAAGACTCTTTCAAAGCCCAAATAAAAACATGGCAAAATATTGTCAGCAGTATTTTATAAAAAATTCAGGCAAGTCAGATTTCAAATGTGTACAATACCGTTCTCACTTATAGATATCAAAGACAGAAAGTCCAAATGAGTCATAGGAAAAGGTTGTCTTGAAAAACAATTCTAATTTATTCATTTAACAAGCATTTGTTGATACCATACAAGTCACTGATGTTGTGAATATAAATATGAAAAATATAATTAGAGTAGCAGAATTTCTAATTAGGAAGATGCTCTAAGAATATGATGTTATAAATTACTGAATCTATGTCAAAACAATTAAATGACAAACCCTAATTTCTTATCATTTATTCTTTACTAGGTGACTGGTATTTTCTTCCTCTTAGCATATATGTTACTAAAATAACAATTGTTGTAAAACAATGATGACATGTCTTGATACTACTGTATCACTACAACTGTGCTTTTCAGTCTGTACCCATTGAAATTATCTTTATTAATTCCTTTCAAGGATAACTATGATAAGATATCAATTGTTAGCTCTAGATTTTGCTTGTCTAGCTTAGAAGATGTAGCTTGTCTAGCTACATCAAAAACTGGTAGCCTTAAACTATCTGCCTGTGAAGATTTCACCTTCAGACAGAATGTCAATTTTGATGTAAAAAAGTAATGCTTAATTTCCCTTTTACAAGTGAATCACACCATGCTGTGCTGTGCTGTGCTTTGTCTCTCAGTTGTGTCTAACTCTTTCCTGCCAGGCTCCTCTGTCCATGGGGATTCTCTAGGCAAAACAGAAAGCAGGACCATAGAGCCCTGTGAATCTAGTCAAGAGACTTGTCAATGGGACAGAGTTTAATAGAGGAAGCAAGTGTGTAATAGAGGAAGGGAATGTGTCCACAAATGTCCTTAAAGCAACTGCAAACCACGTGGGAAAATGAACATAGATACAAATGCTCTAACTCACACAATAATTCACTCAATAGTCCACAAACATACTTTTTAAAATGCAAAATCATACCTATTAAAGAATAAAATCTACATAACCTTGAGTTTGGTATGAGGTTTTTTTTTTTCTTTTTTTTTTTTTTAAAGGACACTAGAGTGGGTTGCCATATCTTCCTTCAGGAGATCTTTCCAACCCAGGGATTGAGCACAGGTCTCCCACATCGCAGGTAGATTCTTTACTGTCTGAGCCACCAAATCACATCATGTTAATTGTTTAATTAAGCTATTTCAAAAATGAGAAAAATTCTCTACAGAATTGATGACAAATACATGTCGGATGTAGCTTATATCATATGCCAAAGTATAAAATATTTTAAAAAATATTCTATATAAAGATAAAAACAGAAAATTTATTTCATAAGAATCTGAATGATCAAACATGACAGTCTATATTTATTAATGTATACCATTTGTGACTGTTATATAGATAAGCATACATGATATGTGGTACAGTCCTTTGCCTAAAAACTATATATAGTTTTAAATTTTTACCTTTGAAATTTTAGAGAACATGTCTAAAGACTTACACATAATTATATGTTAGCCAATATAGTATTAAAAAACTAAATATTTTGGTTTAATGTTAGGAATGACTATAATGTTTACCAGTTCAATTATTTTCAAGTATCCTCCTTTGCAAACCAATTCATATTATGTCTATACTATCTAGAACTGACCCTTTTTCAGAAACCAAGAGTGTAGTCATGACTTAGAATGAGTTAGCCAATGTTTTTCACCCTCACCTCGTAAGGTACATGAATCACTTCAGGTATATAAGAGCCAAGTAAAAAAAATAAAAATAAAAAAATAAGAGCCAAGTAGATCCTATATAGAGATGTGAGGTTCAATTATCAGAGTATGAACTTTATTTTCTCTTGTACTACATGCTGAATCATATAACCTCAAAACTACTAATAGCCACGCCCAAGCATCCTGCATCCTGCATCGAACATAGACTGGGGATTTGTTTCTTACATGATAGTATACATATTTCAATGCTATTCTCCCAAATCATCTTACCCTCTCCCTCTCCCTCTCCCTCAGAGTCCAAAAGTCAGCTCTACACATCTGTGTCTCTTTTGCTGTCTTGCATACAGAGTATAAAAAAATAAAAATAAAATGAAAATAAATGCAAAAAAAAAAAACTACTAATAGCCAAAATATGGATTTTGAAAACAGCTTCAACTAGCCAAAAAAGCAAAGGAAAAGATGTATCTCAGAGTCATTTGAGCTTAAATGCTTATGGCATTTCAGATCTACATATCTGGACTTTTAATTGCACAGAACAGTGCATTGCCTTTACTTTCTTTTGGAGAAAATTGATTAGGCAGAGAGAGAACCCAAGGGAGAGCATGGACAAATAGACTGAAAAAGCACTGAAATGTATTTGCAAGGTAGTAATATCATGAGACTGGCAGTTTTCAGAGGAAAAAAAAAGAAGCCAAGAGAAGGAAGAAGAGTGGCATAGGAAATGGAGAAAGGGGAACAGATGAGTAGGGCAGCACGTGAGAAATCATCAGGAATTTAAGAAAAGGATGGAAGGGAAGTTTGATCCTAAAGCTCTTAGGGAGGTAGGCTTGACAGAATAATTTTGGCAGTTCATGAACAGGAGCAGAAAGGGAGAGGGAAAAATCAAGGGCTGATATACAAGGTTTTAAACTGATACAGTCTCATGTTGGTTGTCATTAGTCACTGAAATAAGAACGTGGGAAAGGAAAGGAAAGGTTAGGAAGCAGAGGTGAACTGAGATCATGAATTTAGTTTCACACTTAATGAATTTTAATTATTCATGGGCTATCCAAATGGAAGTTCCAGTTCGGTTTTGAAAATCTGCACTTTAGAATGAAATTTGGAGATGTTAGAGTTACATTTTAGTTGCCATCTGCAGACAGAAAATAGTTAAGAATGTAATAGTGGATGGAATAAATGAGAAGTATCAATAATATGAAATAAGAGAAGAAAAAAAATGTAAGGAAATATGTCTGAGCACAATACCATCTAAGACCTTCACAGAAAAAGAATTGTCTGAAAATGAACCTGGAATATGTGTTGAGAAATAAGATTTTAAAAAATATATAAAATAAAAAAAACAAAAACAATAAAACAAGTGTTGGGAAACAAAATGAGGAGAAAAATTCAAAGATCAAGGAATAGTCAGCAAAATTGAATAATGCAAATAAATGAATATATGGCAATTGAAATCTTCTGTTGAATTTAGCAAATAGGAGGTCACTGCTGATATTGGTATTAGGCATTACAGCTGAGTAGGGGGAGTGGGAGACTGATTGTAATGGGAATAGTGAAACTGCTTTAATAATTCACTTAATGGGTCAATGAATTTGGAGTGGAATTCACACTTCCAGTTATAATTTTTTAAAGAATCAAAGACCCCTGGGAACTCAGTCCTTTCCTACATGAGAATCTCAATCAAAACTATCACTTCTCCATAAGAAGAATCCTAATTACACAGGATAGAAGGCAATATTGACCGTTTCAGAAATTGTGGCTGTCTTTTCCCAAAGGACAAAACAAGGACTTCTAACGTAGTATGTGGCTTCAAAAACATTTGTAACTTAAAATTGATTTGACAATCAAGACATTTTATAACAAGTACAAGAATTTCTTTGCTTTAACCCCCAAAAAGTAAAACATAGAAAGCCCACTCAAAGATGTACTTTATCTAAAAATCTTGTTTCCTTTTCGTCCCTTGTTAAATTCCTACCCTGTCACTTGTTGAAAAGCTGCAGGAGAGAGAATTTCCTGATGAGCTGTTGTAACAGCTTATTCCTTCTTGCTGTGTCACCAACATCCACGTTCAACATTAAATCACCACAGCAGAAATAAGTATGATAGTAAGCCTGGCCCAGTGTGTGTGTGCATACATTCACACACATGCATACTTTAAGCAAAAGGCAGAAACTTGAAGTGATTTAATAACTGCAAATATAATTTACTGGCAAGGAATTAACACATATTTAATAGGATCAAAACTGTTTAAATCTGCAAATGGAAGATGAGTAACTTATTTAGCTGAGGACAGAAAATTACATTGCAAATGGCAAAAGTGGAGAGATATGATAATAAAAACAGCCAACTGACTCTACAGAATATATGAAAAGCTCAGTATATTGGAGTAATGTGGAAAGCAGAGGAGAATGTTGGTGTCAGCAGCGATACCTTGTACAAGGGTTCTGGTTAAATAATTAGGTTCTGAGCAATCTTCCCCAAATCTTCTCTTGTCCCATAGCTTAGAGATTAGAGACTTTGCAGAAGGTATTGTCACAGAGCCCCACACTGTGAGTCATCAAGCACAAGGCCATCTCTTTGCTTCATGCATCACAGTAAAGCCTACCTGTTGACAAGCCCTGTGCTTGTCATACCCAGAGGCTTGTGAAGGAACATTTCTGTGCCATGTCATCAGTGACACAGACAACTAGCGTTTAAAAAATCCATTCCCCTCTGGATACACATCACGATTTCCTGTCTCAATTTCTCTTGTAGTTAAAAGTGGCCATGTGACTGAGTTCTAGGTAAAGGAATATAAGAGGAAATCCCATGAGCCTTGTTCAGTCCAATCTTGACCCATAATCCCCACCTTGCTGGCTGTTTGTTTTCCACAGAAGGTTGTCTGGATAGTAGAGCCTCAAAAGAGAATTTGAAAGCCATGTGTTGAATATCATTCCTCAGATTCTCTATATACTATTGACATAAAACCACCCACACAAAGTTACATAAATAAAAATATAAACATGGAGCAATTACATGTGAGAGTACTTTCATTTCCATGACATATATAACCTAATAAATTTTTAAATGTGAGTAGGGAGGCATGAATAATCAATCAGCTTCTCTGAGGAAAACTTGGAATCTGAAAAATGAAGAACAAAGCAGTATACATAATGAAAGGTAGGGATGGGGAAAGAAAATATAACAAAGGGAGCCAGACAAAATTAAATAAACATAATTAATATTCTCACAGGGATAGGAGAATGCATTCCTAAAAAAGCAACTGAAGTAACAGAGAATAAGAAGGAGTTTGTTAATATGTGAAATATTAAAAACACAGAGGAAAAAAGAGCAATAATAATAACCAAAATACTTCCAGGCCAATTGTCTTTTAATCAAATATCATAGCATCTGGACTCCTTCTCATGATTACTAACGACTGGCACTTTCTGAAACCAATGTTTTTTCCTCAATTCTTATCTTCCTGGAAACAGCAATGGCTTCCCAAGACTCTGGGGCACAATCCTCAGACCTCTTTTCTTACACTTATATCCAGGCCCAATCTTTCCTTTGCGCTTGCAGAGTCATCTAATCTAAATATGTTATAGTCATCTCAAATATGATGTGATGAAAAATCAAATATTGATTTGCCTTTCTAATACCTTTCAGAATTCATCTTAGGGACAACTCCAAAAATCTGAGAGTCATCCAAGAAGTTCTCTCTTTTTTTCATACAACCCATTCCAGTCAGCAATACATTTATGTTGGCTCTATCTTTACAATATATCCAAATAAAATCATTTTTGTCCATTAATAATGCTAATACCTTAATCTGAGCCACTCTTTCCTCTTGCCTGGATTATGGCTTTGACACCTTAACCATGCTTCTGCTCTTGCCTGCCTACAAGCTATTTCCACTCAGCATCCTCAAAGCAAATAAACTGAATTATTTCAACAAGACAGTGAGCCCTCTGGATTTTCTTACTGTGTTCCACATATCTGGGAGAAGCCTACAACATGGAACTGCCAAGAGATAAAGACCCCAAAACTCCAAGAAAAGTCTCATCCTCCAGCTAAAGAACTGGGAAAAGGCTGGCTCTACCTACCCTATTCCAATCAAACCCCAGGGGGGAAACTGCATCCCTTCTTTCTTCCCAGGTGTTTCAGTGGGGTAAAGTAGGAAGTTGACTTCCTACCACCAGCAATCTTTTCCTCTCCCAGAGAATAAAGTAGCCACCATTCAATTTCTCAATTTGGTTAATTTTGTGTATTAAGCTGGTTGGGCACTGGAGCATCCAGATATTCAGCCAAACATTATTCTGAGGGTATCTGTAAGGGTGCTGAAGCACCCTTACCCAAATTTGTAGTCTGGGTAAAATAGATTGTCCTTGCTAATCTGGGTGAGCCTCATGCAACTCACTGAAGGTCTGAGGAACAGCCACAAAAACTAGAGAATTTGTTTTCTCTACCTTACTATCTTCCAACTGGGTATTGGTCTTCTCTGCTTTTAAACTCATACTAGAACTAGAATATCATTGGGTCTCCTGGGTCTCCAGCTTGTACACCACGGATCTTGAGATTGCTCAGGCTTCAAAATTGTACTGGCTTCCCCAGTGGCTCAGCAGTAAGAAATGCACCTGCAATGCAGCAGATGTGGGTTCAAACCCTGGGTTGGGAAGATCCCTGGAGGAGGGTATGGTAACCCATTTCAGTATTCTTGCCTGAAAAATCCCATAAACAGAAGAGCCTGGCAGGCTACTGTTTATGGGCTCACAAAGAGTTGGACACCACTCATGCAACTGAGTGTGATAATTGCATGAACTAATTCCTTTGTATATATATGTATATATGTGTATGTATGTATGTGTGTATGTATGTATGTGTATATACATATTATCTTTCTTTCTACCTAGAAGATACATATAACTTTCATTTGTTCTGCTTCTCTGGAGAATATTGACTAATAGAGTAGTGTTGGACTGTATGGAGTGGGTACAGTCCTGGTGGAGTGGGGAGTTATTTTTCTCTTCCCCATTGGACAGAAGCTGGAGGTGCTCTGATTCCCCCAGTTTCACCCTGAGCATGCTGCCAGAGAGATCTTCCACCAGGTAATCCAGGTAAGCCTCCACTCTGACCCAGAACCAGGCAGATTTAATTAGGGAGGCAGCGCTAGGCTGAGCTTGTATCCTGTGGACTTCATTCTCCCACCTCCCTGTCCAACCCAAGCAGGACTCGGTGGAAGTCAACTTCCATCCCAATCCTGCAGCAACAGCTCAGTAGAAGATAGACCCCCACTCCCAATCTTAGTGGCTGTGGGATACCAGTATAATCTGACACCCCATTCAGAGACAAAAAGGCCATGCCAGTGTGTGTCAAAATATAACTGAAAGGAGGGCTGCCATTTTGGGGAAAAAAATGGAACCAAGGCATCAATCTTTTTGAGGACTTGGAAAGATTTATTGCATGGAATAATCTGTATAATGTTGCAAAAAATATTAAAGATATATACTTTAAAAAGTAAGCACAAAAAAGCAATGGGTTTACAATAGAAAAACAAAAATTAGAAAATCAAATCACAGCCCATTGTTGTTATATGATTAGGATATTAAAATAACTAGAATTTATAATATGCTTTTCTATTTGGAACTTGGGAGGGGATAAAAAGTGGTGATGGCATAAAGCAGCCAAATATTTAAATACTATCACAGGAGATAAATAATCAATGAAGAGAAAGAATCATAAGTATATTATGATGGAGAAATGTAGACAAAATAAAAAAAAACTACACTCTAGAGCAGAAGGTTGAACAAATAAGGAGACTTCACTTGAAATGTAAAATTCATATTTAACTACATGCACAAGTGGATTTTTTTTAAACAATGTACGCCTACAACTTTTATTAAAATAAAATGGGCTCTAAGAAGGCACTTTATGTGCACATAAACATACACACAGACATGTGTGTATGTTAATGCAAAAAAAAAGTAAGAAAGAAAAAGTAATCTATATCCAAAAGGCAGCTGTTTACAAAATATGTATTATCCTCCATAAATAGTAGAAATTCTTTTTGCTTTAGCTTTTTCTCATTCACACAATATTTTCCACTGAAGTCACCATCATTTGAAAAAAATATTTGCAACAGCAATAAAGTGAAGCCTTATTATCTGAAGCTCTGTTGAATTTTAGTCTATTATTAAACCTCATTTATATTAAGGTATAAGAATTTATATAATATATACTAGTCAGAATTCAGTATATCCTGAGTGAAAGTTTCACAATAAACCTTACAAAGATGTCTTAAGCCTTTCTGTCATTCTGTAAAATACTAGCACATTGATGTAGCTGAGGCTCCAAACAGAGCATTCTAGTTCATGCTCACAGTACCAAAAAGCAGGTTGTTTAGCAGACTGAAAGCTTTTTACGTGAAGGACTCATGCAGAGATATTAAAAAATAAAAGCAAACCAGGAGGAAACATTTGTACTATATCACCTACCTTGAAGAAGTTAAATGAATGACATAAGCACCAGGAATAATTCCTGGCACACAGCAGGCACTCAATTAATATCCTCATGGAGATAAGAGAATATGTTCATAAAAAAGCAACTTAAGTAACAGAGAACAAGAAGGAACTCTTAAAAGTGTGAACTATTAAAACAATCAGGAAAGAATAATAAATAATAAAACAATGACCAAAATACTTCCAGGCCATTTATCTTTTAACCAGTATCATAGCACCTGGACTGCTTGTCATAGCCAGTAATGACCTCTAATTTTTGAAACCAACTATGCATTTCATAGTTCTTAGCTTCTTGGCATCAGCAATGGCCTTTAATATATGAATCTTTCTTCAAAGCGTCCCAAGATCCCCTTCTCTTGTCCCTCATACATCTTTACTCTTCTTAATCTCAACATTCACTCCTTGTTTTCTAAATTCCTACTATTTTTCTACAAATAGGCTTTGTAGTAAATAAATAAATAAGTAGGATCAAAAGTCATTACCAGGATAAGCCAAATGTTCATGGTCACAACTACTATTTCAGTTGTTCTTAAGAAAGTAGAATGGACTCAGGGAGATCACTACTATAGCAACCGTGCAAACTAATACCACCATTCTCTGTAAGGCATAGAGGAAACTTTATTGCCGTGTTTCACACTGAAACTCCAAAACATCATTTCAGCGTTTCCTAACTCTGTAGAAACTAATATTTAGAGCAAATATGCATTCATTGATTAAATATTTATTGACTCCTTACGAAATTCTGGACACTGAGCTAGTTAGTGGAACTGCTAAAATACATAGTGCAAAGCAAAGCCCCAGATGAAATATGCTGTCATTTAATTTGCAGAGCAAGACTATGAGGTAGAAAATAATATCAGAGTTTCACAGATAAAGCAACTATAGTTTATCAACGTTAAATTATTTACCTGTAGAATAAGGGGTGAAGCAAGATTTGACCCGAGTTCTAACTCTAAAGTCTATGTCCAAATTCTACCTAAATGCTGCTGCTGATGATAGCTATCAATCTCTGTTTACTAAGACATCCCTTGGTTTTATCTCCTATGCCAAGATGCTTTATGTCTGTGAATTATATCTTTGGCCACCACTTTAGATATAGAAGCCCAGGCTGAGAAGTGAGAAAACAAGGTCACCATTAGTAAAGAGACTAGGACAGATCTAAGCTCAGTTCCATCTGCTCTCCTCACCTTTAAGTTTGTCTCAATTTTTCATCTTTGCATTAAAAGGCTCTTTGTTCTTCTTTTAGTTTTTCTCTTTCTCTTTCTGATCTGTTTCTTTTCCTCTGTCTGCCTATCTCAATTTCCCTTTTTGCTTCTGCTTTTAGAATTTTTGTTTCTATTCCCCTTTCCTTATCTTTTTTTCTTTTTTAACCATTTATTTTTCAATCAGTCTGTCTCTTTCTGTCCATTTCTTTCTGTCTCTCTGACTCTGTTTTGCCCTTTCACTGTTTCTACCTTTCTCTTCCCTCTGTTCCTTTCTCATTGTGTATTTCAGTTTCTCTCTCAGCTCCCATTCTGTTTATTCCACCTTCCATTCTGTGTCTCTAACTTACTTCTCTCTCTTCTCGTGAGTCTCTCTGTTTCTCTTCTTCATGTAGCTGCCCTGGAACTCTCTTTGAGCATGTATCTCTGCGAGTATCTCTTTAGGACATCTCTCATCTCTGTCTCACAGTCAGTGACTTAAAGTTCTCAAGAAATAACCTCTCATCCAGTTTAATGGACCTTCTCTGGATTCTAGTGATGTGCTGCAAAGTTGACAAAATGAGTCCATTAAATGATAAAGCAAAAAGGAAAGTCACTGTCCTTGGATAAACAATTTGCATTTCCATAAGGATTCAGTGATGCAGAATCAGAAAAGACTCATTCTGACCCCTCCATGAAAACAACAGAGAGAGCATTCATTACTGGGCTCCCGGCTGAATGATGCACTTCATCGCACACACCGCTGTCCTCCCCGATTCAGGAAACAGTGCTTAATTTTGTCTGAAACCCGCCTTTTCACTAAGCATTAGAATGAATGACTTTTCAAAGTAATAGGAATTACACATCTGCCAAGCCTGAGACTGCTTACATTCACAAAGCCATAAGGAAAGTTATACCTCCTGTCAATTCCTTAGCCATCAAGAAGCACAATAAACAAGCTTGGAATTTTTCTGTTTACCAGTCAGAAGAAAAGAAATGCTTTAGTTTCTGGAAATAATGACTACTTTTGCCTTTTACCTTTATAGCTTCAATAGTCATGATCTGATATTGAAGGTTGAGTGCAACTTTTAAACTACTCATGAGCTAAAAGGAAATCTGTCCATTGCTTTGCTCAGCTAGAAACTTTTATTCTTGAGAGTGGAAATTATGTCTCTGCTGTTATTATTTGTTGATAGATATACACACCCAGAGACCCAATCATCTTGAGGAATTGGTAGACAATCATAATGATTAACTGTTAATTGATTACTAGTTAGCATCATACAGATTTCTTATTCATTAACTTGGCTAATCTTTACAAAAACTCTGGTAGGGTGTTTTAGAGATGTTTAGGGACTGTGCCAAGGCTTAGAAGGAAAATTATTGCTGTCTTTATACCAGAATCTGAGATTTCTTTACTCCTTATATCAATTAATAAAGAGAAAGTGTGTATGGGTGTTTGTGTGTGTGTGTGTGTGTGTGTGTATTGTGCTCATTCAGATCAGTTCAGTTCAGTCGCTCAGTGATGTCCGACTCTTTGCAACCCCATGAATTGTGTCACGCTAGGCCTCCCTGTCCATCACCAACTCCTGGAGTTCACTCAGACTCACGTCCTTCGAGTCAGTGATGCCATCCAGCCATCTCATCCTCTGTTGTCCCCTTCTCCTCCTGCGCCCAATCCCTCCCAGCATCAGAGTCTTTTCCAATGAGTCAACTCTTCACATGAGGTGGCCAAAGTACTGGAGTTTCAGCTTTAGCATCATTCCCTCCAAAGAAATCCCAGGGCTGATTTCCTTCAGAATGAACTGGTTGGATCTCCTTGCAGTCCAAGGGATTCTCAAGAGTCTTCTCCGGCACCACAGTTCAAAAGCATCAATTCTTTGGCGCTCAGCTTTCTTCACAGTCCAACTCTCACATCCATACATGACCACTGGAAAAACTATACCCTTGACTAGATGGGCCTTTGTTGGCAAAGTAGTATCTCTGCTTTTCAATATGCTATCTAGGTTGGTCATAACTGTTTTTTCCAAGGAGTAAGCGTCTTTCAATTTCATGGCTGCAGTCACCATCTGCAGTGATTTTGGAGTCCCCAAAAATAAAGTCTGACACTGTTTCCACTGTTTCCCCATCCATTTTCCATGAAGTGATGGGACCAGATGCCATGATCTTCCTTTTCTGAATGTTGAGCTTTAGGACAACTTTTTCACGCTCCACTTTCACTTTCATCAAGAGGCTTTTTAGTTCCTCTTCACTTTCTGCCATAAGGGTGGTGTCATCTGTATATCTGAGTTTATCGATATTTCTCCTGCCAATCTTGATTCCAGCTTGTGCTTTTTCCAGCTCAGTATTTCTCATGATGTTCTCTGCATATAAGTTAAATAAGCAGGGTGACAATATACAGCCTTGATGTACTCCTTTGTCTATTTGGAATCAGTCTGTTGTTCTATATCCAGTTCTAACTGTTGCTTCCTGACCTGCATCATCTTGCTCATTAGTGTCTCATTTATTTGCAGGCTGAGACAAAATAATATTCATTTAGTGATCCTTAGAATCTGGCACTACAGCTTATACATCACAGGTGGTGAATCTGCTTCAAGGCCATACTATTCATACTCACATTCAAAATTATCTTCTCATTCTGCCTCCCCTTATCCACTCACATGTTCAGGGAGGTAATGGTTACATTTGGAATTTCCATGTATATTTTCTGGTCCTGCCACCATTTCAATCTAAGTGGCTCTAGTATTCAATTTGAAAAAAAGGCTGCATATTAATTCAGTTTCTGAGTGCTTTGAACTTTTGGAATTTATACAGAGATTCTACCAAGAGAACATAATTTTGCCGTAAATTACTCACAGTAGCTCTTTTTTGCACTCAAGACTGACTTGAGTCCTAGTGAATTCCCACAGTTCCTTCCAATATTTCCGCATGCAACCAGTGATATTTGAGCATGAAACTAATATAGAAAGCCCCATATGTCATCATTAGTTTGGAATCGATGGTCTGCCATATTACAAGCTGCTGCTGCTGCTGTTATATCACTTCAGTCATGTCTGACTCTGTGTGAGCCCAGAGATGGCAGCCCACCAGGCTCCCCCCGTCCCTGGGATTCTCCAGGCAAGAACACTGGAGTATTACAAGCTAGTAACAAATAAACCCCAGTACAAAAGAAAATATATCTATATCCAAGCAAACTTTTAGATAAAATAAAAATAGTAATAAAAATTAAAATTCACCCAGGTTGAGTAACACTATTTTTTCAATATTACATTATTCTATAGCCTCCTCTATGGACACATGTGGAATCTACAGAGACAGAGAAAAACAAAATGATTCACAGACACAAGTGATGACAAGAATAAGAATAACTCTTCAAAAAGTGGGAAAAAATGATTATAACCAACTCTTAGAGTTCAAGAAAAATTAAAGTTTCATTTGATATACACATCCACTCCATCCAGAAATTATCCTGTATTCTGTTGAAATTATTTTTTCTGTCATCTTGAATTTATTCACAGGTTGGGATCCTGAGTAAAACTTAAAGCTGTATGTTCCCCTTAATGTTAAGGCTACAGTGAAATGTAAATGTATACCTGCTAGAAAAAAAATTGAGACAATAGCTGAGAGAAGATTTGTATTATTTTACACATGGAAGTAGGGATGAAAATTCCTATTGTCTGATATTATATCTATACATTTACAACAGGAAAAATATACTTACCTATTCTTACTAAGTTCACATTTAGGGGATTACCTTATTGTATTTAAATTTACTCTGTACTATTACAATATAAGTTCTCATTATTTATTCAGTATCAAAAGCCCACATGATCAAGTGATTACAGAAAAGATTAATTACTCAATACACATTTGCCTGACACACATTTTTTGATCAAAGAAAAATAATAATTACCTTTTGAGTTTAACTTCAAACTTGAGCATTGAATCAAAATTCTGGGAGTTTTTACAAAGGGCTTGTTTATGTTTGCCTTTAAAGTTGGATGGTGAAAACACACAATCCAGATTGTGCAAAATTTAAATGTGGAAAGACTAAGAAACAAGTCTGTAATGAATGTTTAACTAAATTCTTTCTTCTTAGAGTTATAATTATTACTGTTAATTTTTAAACTACTTTTATAGCTCAGTCAGTGAGTTCAAATAATCTCATAAATGGATTTATTATAATTTAAAAAATCTCTTAGAAAGCAAGAGTTCTTAAACCTCTTTCTAAAGAATACTCAAAACTTTACCCCATAATATTACACACAGGCAGCTAATAATAAGATAGCATACATGCTTTTCTGTTCAAGCCCCTGAATAGTTAATGTTTAAGGGTCATTTTTGTGGCAAACTGATGGAAATCACATTCCCTGTTTCACATGCACATAATTGCACCATCTGAGAGATGAGGGTGTCCTCGCTCAGTGAAACTGGGCACACATTAAATTGAACTTCTATTTCATAGGAGAATGAGTCCACAGTCAAGGGGATCGAGTTGCTGAAATTTGAAGACTTGCTCATACAGATCAATGCACCGACTTACACTTAGCCACAACTAAGGAAAACTAAAGGAACTAACAGAGGAGCCATTTGCAGTGAAAAATAAGTTCCCTTGAGCATGCATAAAAAGTTTCAAACAAGGTGTGCAAACTACAGGAAGCATTCTATGTTTAAAATATGCCTCTTTCACAATGCATTTGTTTCCCTGACTTTAAGCAACACAATAACCCTATGCTAAAAGTATTTGGTTACCAGATTTGACAGTTAGCTCTACTTGAGAAAGCAAATGAGTGTGGACTTGGAGTTAACCTTACATGAGGACTTACACGAGTATAACCTTACATTATACTCACGTTAACAACGCATTTCTGCATCCATATTACAACTCCATCACACTGATGAACTTCTGTGCATGCTAGAGACACATTGCTGCTGCTGCTGCTAAGTCGCTTCAATAGTGTCCGACTCTGTGCGACCCCATAGATGACAGCCCATTAGGCTCCCCCGTCCCTGGGATTCTCTAGGCAAGAACACTGGAGTGGGTTGCCATTTCCTTCTCCAAAGCAGGAAAGTGAAAAGTGAAAGAGAAGTCGCTCAATTGTGTCCGACTCTATGCGACCCCATGGACTGCAGCCCACCAGGCTCCTCTGCCCACGGGATTTTCCAGGCAAGAGTACTGGAGTGGGGTTCCATTGCCTTCTCCAAGAGACACATTAGTATGTGTTTAATGTAAAGACCACACCACAAAGCAGGAAAGCAGTTGGTACCACCTAGTATTAATTTTTGTTTTACAAGGATAAAGTCCACCTGGATTCAAATTCTAAATGGTTAATTCTCCCAATATTTTTGTAAAGGAGCCGATACTCTAATACACTGAAAGATCTATATATACATATCAGGATACTCTAGATGACTACAAATCACAAAATATAATTCTGTTAATTGTGAAACAGAGTTAGCCACTGGAACTTGCCTACTAACTCTAACCTCCTTCAACTATCACACACAAAACAAAACCTCATGCACGTGTAAATGAACACACAAAAATCAAATATACGATGTCAGTGCTGACACCATTTTCCAATATTTTGTCAGGGAGACAGAAACAAACAAAAAAACAGTTGAGGATTACAATTACATTTTTTTAAAATGACAAACCACAGAGCAATAATTCAAAAGCACGTGTCTTTCCAGATATTGCATTGACTTCTCAACAAAATTACAATACCACACAATAATCCAGAAGGTTGAGGGGACAAGGGGTTGTGCTCATTCCTCCAGCAGATAATTACATGTACATCATTACAGCTCAAGTCTTTGAACAGGCATGACAGAAAGTGATCTCTTGACAGAGATCTATTCTGCTAAAACAAAGTCTCAACTTTCTCCACACTTGACTCCTGCCTTCAATTTGAAAGACCAAGAAAAGAGGGGGGAAAAAAACTTACTTGCCGGTTTAAAGTTTCATCTTTAGCCCATGTAAGGTTATGCAGCAAGTTTTCTTGCAAAGGCTGTCTCCTGCACA
This sequence comes from Oreotragus oreotragus, assembly GCA_006410675.1. Lineage (NCBI taxonomy): Eukaryota > Metazoa > Chordata > Mammalia > Artiodactyla > Bovidae > Oreotragus > Oreotragus oreotragus. The sequence goes on from SJYX01016823.1 coordinate 68,475, forward strand.
TTCCTTTCAAAACAACCAATGTTCATAATCTAGGTCCAAGACGGTTTGTTCTCACGTCACACTTCTCGTTTCTGGGAGGCATTGTTATCCAGTTTCACATCATCAAGAAAAATGTAGCTAGAGATTAAAAAAAAAAAAAAAAACCTCAACGTATTAATCCATCCTTCTCCGGGTTCTGAGATATATGCCAACTGCCTTAGTTATCACAAGCAACTAACTCTAAGCTGCTAGCAGGGATCTGTCTGCCCTCTATCTGTTGCTATTAGCTCAGCATGTTGATTCACTGGCACCAAAGCAACAGCAATTAGCTGTCCTGCTTCAGCCCTTGCAGGGGAGAGCTGAAGGCTCTAAACCACACAGCGACCAGGGAGCTCTTTGCACCAATTAGTAGCAGGGGCTACAGCCTGTTGGACAAATTGATGCCCCACTGATCATCAGTGTTGGCTGCTTTATTGTACTGCGTCCTCTCAGCCTGTCTGGTGGTTCTCTCTGTTTTCTTTTGTGTGGTTGTTTTTACTGTTTTACTTTATCAGAATTAAGAAGTTTAGCCGATTACATTCCGTGACAGTATTACTGACAAGTCAAAATAGTCTCTTAATCTCCTTTCATCATTCTCTCTCACTCTCCCTCCCCTTTAAATCTACCCTTTCATATCAAGTCCTCCACATCTTCATATCTTTAGAGCATAAGGAAACTTCACATATTGTATAGAAGGTAAAAATATATGTTCTCAGTTCTTATACGCACACATGACTCATTAACAGATTTTACAGAAGCATACTATACAATAGTGTATATTTCTTCAATATTGTGATATATGAGATGCTGACAACAATATTTTGAAAATGGACATGAAAACTAGTGAAAAAGCATAGTTATTTTTAACTATGAAAAATATAGCTATTAAATCAGGTATACCATTTCTTGTCTAGGATTTATGCAAGTTCATATTAATTTTACCCACATGTTCATCTGAGGCTCTCAGAAGGAAGAAGCTAAAAATGAAAGCAATTTTGGAAGTGTGGTTGTGGCAGAGCAAATATCTTGAAGTTGGTTAAAAGTGACAAGATGAAAAGTACACAGACAAAATCCCCACGGCACATGTTTTCTTCACAGATAAGGCAGATTATTTATCATGATCATATACTCATCATATTTAAGAAAAAAAATGCACAGTGCCTCTAGAGTGTTGTCATATTTATGCACATTCATTCTTAGAGAGTAACTCCTGATTTAATACAAAATTCACTTTTCTTGCAAGTTCAGTTTTTCAGAGAGAGAAACATTTTGAAGAATGTGTAAATAATCCAGGCTCAGTCTAACGTGTAACAAATGCCAAACAGTAAAATGTGCACAGGTGAGTCACAGATAACTAAAAGGTGAACTCAGACTCTTCAGACAGTACCTGGTGCCCTAATATACAACTCAAAGAAATGAAAGCATTTGCCTCCTTCAAAACAAAGGCTGGAGGGCAGTAGTGAGAACTTACAGGAGACAGATTCATTTTATAGTTGTAAGAGCTGATGTTTAAAAAATTCAAACACTGATAATTTAATAAAGATTCCTTTATCTCTAAACATGCATGCAAAGTTGTGTATATTTAGCTTGAGGAGATTTTTTTTTCATTTTGGGAAATAGCACATATATGGAATAATCCATACACTGATATGGTTGGTTAGATATAGCAGCTGACATGATGAAAACTGTTCCAGTAACAATAATAGTTATTAAATGTAATTTTTTTAAAGACAAAGTCAGCTTCATTTCTGGTGACATCCAATTATATGTAATTTTGATGACACATCAGAAAGATAGCTAGAATGCAGAAAATTTCATCTCTTCCTCATGTCCTATGAGAAATCAGATCATTAGCAATTGAACTCTTATAGACGACAATAGCTGGGACGACAATCTCAACATAGAGATTTTTTTTAAAGAAAAAAACTGATATTTTGGGAAAATATATGTTTAATAAAATGCAATATATATAGTATTTTGGGAAAATATATGTTTAATAAAATACTATATATATAGTATTTTGGGAAAATATATATTGATATTTTGGGAAAATGTATGTTTAATAAAATGCAATATCCTAAAGGATAAGTATAGGTGAATTATATCGGACCAATTAAAAAATATAATAAACAAAAGAGAAAAAGTCACTAACAGATCTTGAGATAATTTCTGTTAAAAGATAAGACATATAATATTATAGACTAGACTTCTTTAAGTCTCTCTCACCCACATACATTTTAAAGCCGAATTAAATTCTGCACTGTACACTGTATTTCAATTTCCTTTTTTCCTTTGACAAAATAACTGGGATGTTCTTTTAGTCAATAAAACTATATTTAAATGATTGTTATTATATTTTAATATATATATCCATATATGCAATTTATTTATCAAAATAGCTACATTTTGACATTTATGTTGTTTCTAATTTTAATATGTTTGTAGAATGTCTTGTATTCTAATCTTCTTATCAGCATAGCTTTCTGCTGCTGCTGCTGCTAAGTCACTTCAGTCGTGTCCGACTCTGTGTGACCCCATAGACGGCAGCCCACCAGGCTCCCCTGTCCCTGGGTTTCTCCAGGCAAGAACACTGGAATGGGTTGCCATTTCCTTCTCCAGTGCATGAAAGAGAAAAGTGAAAGTGAAGTCGCTCAGTCTGTCCGACTGTTAGTGACCCCATGGACTGCAGCCCACCAGGCTACTCCGTCCATTGGATTTTCCAGGCAAGAGTACTGGGGTGGGGTACCATTGCCTTCCCCTAGGAATTGAAATAATTGGTCCAAGAAAGTTGATCATTCATTATTGTCAAATAAACTCATGGATGACATTTGATGATTTTTGTGTTATCTTAGTATCCCTAGTAATATAAATTATTATATAAACAAGGGCATGGTTTAATTTATTTTAAGCTTCCCACATAACTCAGTGATAAAGACTATGCCTGCCAATGCAGGAGATGCAGAAGACACAGTTTCAATCCCTGAACAGGTTTAATGCAAGAGACACAGATTCAATTCCTTTGTCAGGAAGATCCCCTGGAGAAGGGAAGCCATTCTAGTATTTTTTCCTGGGAAACCCCATGGACAGAGAAGCTTGGCAGGCTACAGTCCATGAGGTTGCAAAGTGTCGACATCAGTGAACAACTGAACACACATACACACATGCCTTATTACATCTAGCCAAGAGTCTCACATATGAAGTGAATGTTTAATGAAATGTTCTATTGATAAAGTACATGCATACAGCTCTAATACCTTGTTTGTCTAATATACACTTGAAACAAATGATTTTAAACACTATAAAATACTCCTTCCATAATACAGAATATGAAACTTTACCCTTCATTACAAATATTTAAAAGAATGGTGAAAAAGAAAAAAAAAAAAAAAAAAAAGCAAAGTTCATGGTGGATAGAGATTGAGGGAAGCATATTTAAAAGGGCCAGAAACAATAATCCAGGATGGACCAGACAGAGCTCTCAAATTAGACTAAAGAGTCTGTGAAAATTAAGATTGAGTGAAAGATACACATGAAACAAGAATCATTATGGACTAGGTACAAGGTACTGTTAGGAGAATCCAAAAAAAGTAAAGAAACTACTTATAATTCAGATAAACATACTCTTACAGTTTAGCTGTGATTTAGGATGAACTTCAGGGTTAGAACACGACCATGGAAACATGCAGCTAATTCAAAAGAGTGGATTCCAGCAAAGCAGACTGAGTGGCACCATGCTGTGTCAAGAGCCTAAATCTGAGAGGCTGGGGACTGTGGGTTTGATTTCTGACTCTGTGCTCTAGCTAGGCAAATAATCTGACTTATTTAAATCTCAGTCAGGTTTTTTATTTACACTGAGCAAAAAATTTCAGAGAATTATGTCACTAAAGAGCTTGCTATTCTTCTAAACACATTATGCTTTCTCATGCCTCTACAGCTATGTCTGTAATTCAGGAGACATATAAGTACCCATGTTAAGAGTGCTAGAGCTTGCATGTAAGTGCCTGAGAGCTGATGGTTATATGATCTTGAGCTAATTCTTTAACCCCTATGAGAGCCTAATTCTTAATCTGGATATTAACATAGTAACAACCAACACAGTAAGATATTTAAATGTGACGCATTTTACAAATACTTAAAACAGTAAAGGAATATTGCATATATTTGGTACTTTTTAGGCATTCGTATTATCATTTTAACATAAAATTTGCTCTGATTAGGTTACAGGTGCAAGTAAGAAAGAGCCAGTACTTGTAATGTAGTGTTTTAAAGTTTGATTTTTGGGAAGAGGGGTTTGGGGGAGAATGGATACATGTATTTGTATAGCTCAGTCCCTTTGCTGTCCCCCTGAAACTATCACAACACTGTTAATTGGATATACTCCAATATAAAATAAAAAGTTCACAAAAAAGTTTGATTTTTGTAATGTCACTATAGAATTTCAGGCAAAGAGGTCCTGTAGTCAGTTATGTCATATGTTCCTTGTTTTTATTTGCCTAAGTGTCATCAGGTTATTGTTAAAATAAATAATCCTGGGAACTATAAATCAGAAGATCTGGATGGGCCTGCACATGGACAAGTCAAGCTAAACTTATGTTCATTCACTGTCACTGTAGTATATACAGCAGGAACCCTGGTTCACAGCCCAGTCACAAGGTTCCCAGTAATGCAACACAAGGCTGTGGTCAAGAACTTGTGCACTGGAACTGGCTATAGAGATTGAAACTCTATTCTGACATTTACCAGTCAGTTGATCTTCCCCAAGCTGCTCAATGTCTCAGGTTCAATTTTCTGATAATGTTCAAGCTAGATTTAGAAAAGGCAGAGGAACCAGAGATCAAATTGCCAACATCTGTTGGATCACAGAAAAAGCAAGAGAATTCCAGAAAAACATCTATTTCTGCTTTACTGATTACACCAAAGCCTTTGACTGTGTCGATCACAACAAACTGTGGAGATTTATTAAAGAGATGGGAATACCAGACCACTTTACTTGCCTCCTGAGACACCTATATTCAGGTCAAGAAGCAACAGTTAGAACTGGACATCAAATAATGGACTGGTTGACTTCCCTGGTGGCTCAGAGGTTAAAGCGTCTGCCTCTAATGCGGGAGACCTGGGTTCGATCCCTGGGTTGGGAAGATCCCCTGGAGAAGGAAATGGCAACCCACTCCAGTATTCTTGCTTGGAGAATCCCATGGACTGAGGAGCTTGGTGGGCTGCAGTCCACGGGGTCACAAAGAGTCGGACACTACTGAGTGACTTTACTTACTTACTTACTCAAAACTGGGAAAAGAGTATGTCAAGGCTGGATATTATCACCCTGCTTATTTAACTTGTATGCAGAGTACATCATGCAAAATATTGGGCTTGATGAGCACAAGCAGGAATCAAGATTGCTAGGAGAAATATCAATAACCTCAGATACGCAGATAACACCACCCTTATGGCAGAAAGCAAAGTGGAACTAAATAGCTTCTTGATGAAGGTGAAAGAGGAGAGTGAAAAAGCTGGCTTAACATTTGACAGGCAAAAAACTAAGATCATGGCATTTGGTCACATCACTTCATGGCAAATAGATGGGGAAACAATGGAACCAGTGGCAGACTTTATTTTCTTGGGCTCCAAAACCACTGCAGATGATGATGGCAGCCATGCAGTTAAAAGATACTTGCTCCTTGGAAGAAAAGCTATGACAAACCTAGACAGCTGTTTATTTTATTTTATTTTTTTACTTTATAGTACTGTATTGGTTTTGCCATACATTGACATGAATCCACCACAGGTATACATGAGTTCCCAACCCTGAACCCCTCTCCCACCACCCTCCCCATATCATTTCTCTGGGTCATCCCAGTGTACCAGCCCCAAGCATCCTGTATCCTGTATCAAACCTAGACTAGCGATTTGTTTCTTACATGACAGTATACATGTTTCAATGCCATTCTCCTAAATCATCCCACCCTCTCCCTCTCCTTCTCCCACAGAGTCCAAAAGTCTGTTCTTAATATCTGTGTCTCTTTTGCTGTCTCGCATACAGGGTTATCATTACCATCTTTCTAAATTCCATATATATGTGTTAGTAGCTATTTAAAAAGCAGAGATATTACTTTGCTGACAAAAGTGAAAGTGAAAGTCTCTCAACCATGTCCTGTTCTTTGTAACCCTGTGGAGTATACAATCCATGGAATTCTCCAGGCCAGAATACTGGAGTGGGTAGCCTATCCCTTCTCCAGCAGATCTTCCCGACCCAGGCATCGAACCAGGGTCTCCTGCATTGCAGACAGATTCTTTACCAATTGAGCTATCAGGGAGGTCAGTATAGTCAATGTGATGGTTTTTCCAGTAGTCAGTTTGGATGTGAGAGTTGGACCATAAGGAAGACTGAGTGCTGAAAAATAGATGCTTTTGAACTGTGGTGTTAGAGAAGACTCTTGAGAGTCCCTTGGATAGCAAGGAGATCAAACCAGTCAATTCTAAAGGAAATCAATCCTGAATATTCATTGGAAAGGCTGATGTTGAAGCTGAAGCATCTAATACTTTGCCACTTGATGTGAAGAGTGGACGCATTGGAAAAGACCCTGATGCTGGGAAAAATTGAAGGCAGGAGGAGATGGGGATGACAGAGGATGAGATGGTTGGATGGCATCACTGACTCAATGGACCTGAATCTGAGTAAACTCTGGGAGTTGATGATGGACAGGGAGGCCTAGCATGCTGCAGTCCGTGGGGTCGCAAAGAGTCAGACACGACTGAACGACTGAACTGAACTGAACAGTATATAAACTGCATAGCACAAAGTTACCAAAAGTTTTGTATTATTTAAAGCACAGCAGTCAATGACACACATGTGGAACTAGTTTACTTTGAAGAATAAATTGGCTACATTAGAAGATTTAGAAAGATTTTAAACACTGAAAACATTTTAACATTCAATCATTAAAGCTTAGAATTTCACTTACTTTATAATAGAAAAATGTTATATATACAGTTAAGAAATGAACCATTAAATAAATGAGCTTCTATGAAAAGTTCATAAAAAATGAATCATTAAATGTAAAAAAAGATAGCAAAGAGGATATGCATATTATATTAAATAACTTTAAGGATAGTTATTCAGGCATTACAGTACTAATCACAAAATTATTTTTTAAATGGCAAAATACAAGTTCAAATATTTAAATTTGAAGAAAACTTTTGCTCATCCTTTTTTAAAAACTGCATTAAAATGTATACATAAACATACGTACTAGCAACATCATGGTCAATATAGAATTGGTGACTACCACGGGAGAGACAGTGGTAGATTCCCCCAACCCCCAGGTCTCTTTTAATGCATTTTTATTTCCTAAATTATTTTTTAGCAGCTCTTATTCTCAAACTCCTCTCCCCCTTTCATAGAAAACCATTTGACTGTTTAGCATGTCTTTTTGTTTGTCCTTGTAAAGAAATGTATATTTTATGTTATCCTAAAAATTCATAAAGCCAATAGTATTACTATTTTGTGAGACCTTTTTGTAAAGACGAATTTTACAGAGAAATTGAACAGAAACACATAATGGTTCAGCTGTATGCCAAAAATCAGCTATATCCTACATACAGCTGTGAAGAGTACTATAAACTTTCATATTCAAGCCAGTTCATCTGTGCACTGGTGTTTAATGAACAATAAAATGCAAATAGCTAGCCAAAATTACAAATTTCATTTTTGGTAGTTAATTTCTGAAATCTTGACTTGTTTTCATGATATGTTTATATTATACCTACCAACAGTAGGCTGATAATACAAAGCTACTTATCCTGTTATCGAGAGACTTAAAATATTACCTATTCCTTTCACTATCTCTGGAAAATTTATATGCTAACTAAATAGAATGTTTTTCTATGGGCTTTAGACGTCAGTCTGCTGGTAGGAAGAATTTCAGAGTATCTTATTTAAGTTAAGCAAACCAGTACTAACCCATACTTTACTCTCAAATATATCTCACTGAGAAAGTGAGACACAAAAGGATTTTGTCTATCCTTTCAAAATGAGGACAGAGTCCTTGAGTCAATAGGAACTGCAAAGTAAAGAAGTAGAGAAGGCATTTTTTTTTTTTTAACCCAGATTAAAGCTTTAGCGAACAAAAGCTTTCTCGATATATCAAAATAGCTTTGCTCATTACAGACAGGGTCTCACCAAGTTGCCAGGAATCAAATCATCTAGGCTTGTTATTATCAGTGGTCAGTTAGAGTTGAAATTCAAAGCTGTTGGGAATAACTACACAATAAAATCTCAATCAGGGACCTGGGGCTGGAGAGTTATCTATATTCACATCAGTAAATATTTGTTGTGATTTCATGTCTTTATTTTTGATTCTGACAATTCTTTATTGTCAGGATTCAAGGCAGCTAATAGTTAAGATAGCTTTTTTTTTTTTTGGCCATATATATATATATATATATATATATGTATGTATGTGTGTGTATATATATATATCTCAGCACTTGCCTGTTTTATAGCAACAGCTTGAGTGATAAAGTGATAGTATAATCTTCATTTAATACTTGGCTGTGCTAAAGTATCAAACAGACAGGATATTACTTTAGAAGAACGGTTTAGGCATATAATACAGTAGTCCAAGGGCAATGTGAAAGAATCAATTTCATAAACATATAGTTGCATATGTACATATACAGTGTGAGTAATTAAAATATGTGAAGATACTGAACCATTCACACTATTTTTTAAAATTTAATTCTTAAAGAGTAGTGAATTTATAATGAGAAAAGTATCTGATGGGTTTTGAAATATAGGAACTATTTTTAAGCTTGGATGAGATTAAACATTAAAAAGTGAAATTACTTATCTCTTTCATGTAGTCTAAAATCTTTTGACCTAAGAAAACAAAACTAAGAAGTAATGTAAAAATAATTGCTATAAAATATGTTCTAAATGCCATGTTTAATCTTTAGCTATTTCATAGTTGCCTTAGAGATACTTTTTTCTCCCTAAAGTAAAACATTTATACATTACAAAATAGTTCAATTAGTCTAAATACTATATACATATATATAACTTATGCTACCTCGTCTCAATTCCAGTTCATATCTGCTGGATATATTACCCGCATTGAAAGTGAAAGTGATAGTTGCCCAGTCATGTCCGACTCTGTGAGACTCAACTCCATGGACTGTGGCCTGCAAAACTCCTCTGTCCATGGAATTCTCCAGGCAAGAATACTGGAGTGGGTTGTCATTTCTTTCTCTAAGGGATTTTCCCAATCCAGGGATCAAATCCTGGTCTCCTGCATTGCAGGCAGATTCTTTACTGTCTGAGGCACCAGGGAAGCCCCATTAGCTTCATTATTGTACAACAAATTACCATGAATTTAGCGGCTTAAAATAACACACATTTATTATCTCATAGTTTTAGTGGGTCATAGATTCAGGTCAGGACTCCACAAAGCTTTTATCAAGGTTGTGACAACAAGTTTGAGTTTCCTTCAGGAGACTTGATGAGGAAAGATTCCACTTACAAGCTGATTTGGGTGATCTGCATGACTGCCTTTGGTTGTGAATATATGACTCAGGGCCCAGGCCCCGGCTTTACATCTTACTGACCACTGGCTGGTGGCTGCCTTTAGGTGCTAGAGACTGCTCATTGTTTCTTCTGCCTCACAGCCTTCCTTTTAGTCAGTTTATACCATGGCTTTTTGCTTCTTCAAGGCCAGCAGAAGCAGCTTTCCATGAATACTAGGGAAACAAAACCTTATATCTCTCTTGTGACATAATCATATCTCAGTATCCCAGAAGATTTGCCTTATTCTATTGGTTATAAGTAAGTCACAGGTTCTTCCATATTCAAGGCAAAAGGATAATGCAGGACCTCATACCAGGTAATGAGACTGGGGGTGGTTTTAGAAATCTGTCTACCACACTGGATGAACTCTTGATGTATTTAATATATTCAGTCAAATAGCAAATTTATCTATGTATGCATAAGTAGGAATTTAATAAAATAAAGAATTTGGAGTTTCCAAACAATAAAAGATTAGAGGTCTTTTCAAGAAACTTAGAGATACCAAGGGAACATTTCATGTAAAGATGGCCTCAATAAAAGACAGAAATGGTAGGGACCTAACAGAAGCAGAAGAGGTTAAGAAGAGGTGGCAAGAATACACAGAAGAACTGTATGAAAAAGATCTCCATGACCCAGATAATCATGATGGTGTGATCACTCACCTAGAGCCAGACATCCTGGAATGTGAAGTCAAGTGGGCCTTAGGAAGCATCACTACAAACAAA
>SJYX01016823.1:154180-212056 GCA_006410675.1 Oreotragus oreotragus
CGGATTTCTTTGGAAGAAATGATGCTAAAGCTGAAATTCCAGTACTTTGACCACCTCATGTGAAGAGTTGACTCATTGGAAAAGACTCTGATGCTGGGAGGGATTGGGGGCAGGAGGAGAAGGGGACGACAGAAGATGAGATGGCTGGATGGCATCACTGACTCAATGGACCTGAGTCTGAGTGAACTCTGGGAGTTGGTGATGGACAGGGAGGCCTGGCGTGCTGTGATTCATGGGGTCACAAAGAGTCAGACATGACTGAGCGACTGAACTGAACTGAACTGAAAATAATAAAAATAGATTGAATAAAGGGAATTTAAGAGCTAATTAATTGTTTAAAATGATACTAATGCATAGCTAGTAATTAACTAACAGTATGGCAAACTGAAAATTAAATTACTGAGAGAGAAAGTATTTGAGATAATTAAATATAAAATAGAATGTCAAACAGAGGGAAAATAATAATAGATACAGGACAGTGATATTCCAATGTAAGAATAATTGCTATTACTTAGGTTAAAAGNAGAGCTAATTAATTGTTTAAAATGATACTAATGCATAGCTAGTAATTAACTAACAGTATGGCAAACTGAAAATTAAATTACTGAGAGAGAAAGTATTTGAGATAATTAAATATAAAATAGAATGTCAAACAGAGGGAAAATAATAATAGATACAGGACAGTGATATTCCAATGTAAGAATAATTGCTATTACTTAGGTTAAAAGTTTTTTAAAAATGGATCCAAAAATAATCCAAATATTTTAGGGAAGTTTTTCTGAAAAGAATATACGGTTTGAAAAGACAAATCATGTTCTGGACAAAGTAGATATAAATGATAAGTAAAATAATATATCCAGTTATTAAATATCAAGGATAAAATGTTTTTCATCAGTTATCTAGGCTGAAAAATCAAATTCTCTAAAAAAGGAAATTTAACCAGATTTTAAATTTTCCAATGTGACAATCAAGACTAGATGTTAGGAGAAAATGTCTTTAAATGTATAAAGGAAAGAAAATATGCCCTAAAGATATACTCAGTCAGGTACTATTTATGTATAAACAAAACAAAAACAATGAAAACATTCTTAAATGTAAAAAAAACAAACAAAACAAAAGTGGATAATACAACTACCATAAGTCTTTCACACATAAATACACACACACAGACACAGACACATACAAGTGCATACTAAATCAATTAGCAATTAAGAAAAACAAGGAACTCAGAAAGTATTGGAAGAATTGCGTTTAAAGACTGAAAACTGAAAATTGAATGAAATTAAACAAGAATGAAAACTGTGGGAATACGATTGAAAAAAATGAATGTAATTATAGCAAACTGTTACAAGGCTTAAAAAATATAATGTGACTCACAAAATTAGTAAACACAATAATTAACTATCCTCAACTTTTCATATCAAGTAGTCAGTTTATACTATGTAATATGAAAGTGTAGCTTTAACTTAATGGTAGTTTTGTAATTTTTTATCAATATTAAATTCATCTTAACTATGATTGCAAGTTTCTCACTGATTGAATTTTCATTTAATTTATTTTCTTTTCTTAAAAACAACAGAATTTAGCATTTTAATGAAATATAGCATGAATATTATAATCCATGTTCATAAGCATATTCATCAATCTAATTAGATAGCTAATCTTTCATTTTCTCTAGCATTTATTTATTAACAACCCCCAATTTTCTCTCTCATATGATAAAATATTGTTTGAAAATTAAACATATATATTAAGAATCTGATTCCTCTTCAGGGAACTAAGATTCCTCATGCTGTGCATGGTGGCCAAATAAAATGTTAAGAATAGTTTAAAGAACTTTCATACATCCCCTCATCTGAATATCCACTTTCTCCAAGTATCCAGCTAATCTTTTAGTCATCTCGTTTTCTACCTGTGTATGTACCTATAGAGATGTCTAGACTCAAAATTATCTGATGCAAACCATGTTTATTTTGATATGACACAATACATTGGTTCTCCACTGCTTAACCTCATTTTAATGAGCATATATAATTTTTACCACAGGAGTAGGTGAGAATTAAGAGAATAAATCATGTCACAGGTGAAGAGCTTTAAATATACCGAGGAACTTGGACTTAGTCTCTTTATGTTAATACAAAATTCATGAACTTTCTTTGTTATTTCAAATTTGTAAGGCAGCTGAAAAGGGAACAGATAATTCTGTGTGCGTTTATGTATGGGGGAAAGACGGGCAAGTGAGGCAAGTGAGGAAAGACAGAAAGCAAGAGACACAAAGAGAGGCAGAAAGAGTGAGAATGAACAAATGAGAATTATTTAATGTAACAGTCTCCCCCCATCCAGGACTGTTCTTAGCATCCTCTCCTTCTCTAAGATCTTCTATTCAGGTACTTTTCTGAACATCATTGTCTTTGGTTCTAGTAACTCATGTTTAGTAATTTGCCCTTGATTTTCACTTTTCAAAACAATGAAGATTTGCTAATGCCTTGCAGTTCAAACTCCAGGAGAAAATGTAGTGATTAAATCCTATAAGGACTCATCCAAGGTTCTATGGTGCAAATATATGTTATGGAATTCAACTAAGATATCTCTTTTTAGATTTTTGATGTCAGCAAAGATTAGGAATAATGTGAAATGTTCTAACTATATACAAAACCAAACTGATAATATGTATGTGGACTTGACAGTTGTGAGCCTGTTTATAATTCCTGACCTAATTTCTATAATTTCATCCAAAGAATCTATTGTTTATTTCTGCATATAATCAGTGAAATTAAACTTTATATGATGTTATCTCACATACACAAATATATTTAAAGTAGACTAAAGCATCATTTGGATAAAATCAACAATTTTATTTTTCATAGCACAGAATTTGGCCAGAAGATGCGGAGTATTTTAACTATTTTTATAGCCAGTAGTTGTCATCCAGAAACTTCAGAGTAAATTAGGTTTGATATTGCTAAAGTAGAAAGGCAGACGCTATTGAGAAAACAAACAAAGAACAAGTACAATGACTTGACATATAAATTTAATGAAAGTTGACGATTGGAAAGAGGAACACAGATACCAGAGCTGAAAGGCAGTTCATTACCAGTTTTTATAATCCTTACTGAGACAGGGAAATCTAACATGCATTTCAAATAGTTTTTGAAATGTAATACTGGAGCCTATCTCCTCAGCAATATCCAGAAAACCCTTAAAAGTAATATAAGTAAAACTTTGCTTTCATTGTTTTTGCATCATTTGGTTTCGTGAACTTCAGGGAGAACTGAGCAAGTAGAGATGTGCTCTGCCAGTTGAAAAAGTAGCAAGGAAAATAATTGGCATCGTGCTTCAAGGGACACAGATTTGAGCCAAACAAAGGTATATTCTATATTAATATGTGAGCTTAGAAAGCAGGCAAGCCTAACACTGCCAGACCTCTGGGTCAGAATATTAACATTTCTTTCTGGCTTGGTACAGCTGGAGTTGAATGCAAATGAATGAATTTATAATTAGAAAACAACTTAATTATGATTTGTAGGTGTCTGACAGGCTGACATCTGATCTCTACTTACTCTTTCACTGGCTTAACATTGTTTTTATGTCCTGAGAAATATAACTCAGATGGAAGGGTTTTGCTTATCGACTTTATACTATTCTAAGGGTTACTAGGCTTTTCTGTATCTATACACTTACTAACTTAACCCCTATATTTTAGAACTTCTGTAACAGAGTGGATTTCATTAAACCATTGTGAGGACTGTTGAAAGAACAAAACTTGTTAAACAAATTTGCTTTAATAAATGCCATAAACTTACCTGACAAACAATTAAAGTTTCAGAAATATTCCCTGATGCATCACAAAGAATTAACACAAGAGGATCAGGGCTATGAGTACCCAGTTTGAAAATACACATAAAGTGAGGATAAGCAAAAAAAAAAAAAAAAAGCATTTTTATGTCTTGTGAGTATGAAAACAAGAAAATAGTTTTAGTACAGAATATAATATACTTGTTTCATAATATTATACAAAGTATGCCTGGGGTCACCATTCATACATATTTCATGTTATATTACCAAGATAAGAAAAGTACAATTTAAAAAAAGTCTATTTATTCAACCATTTTTCACTAAGAAGAGCTGATGCAAGATGAAGCATGATGTTATCTAAAGGACAGTTCCATCTGGCATCCATATATAATGAACTTAGAAGAGGTGTTATATTATTTAGATGACTTAGAATGCTACAATAATATTATCAGAAATCTGAATTTTATGAAGTGTGTGTATGTATGGGGGGAGACAGTGTGGTAGAGAGAGCACACAAATTGCTTTTGCTAAAGTAAAGATGTTAAAATATAATTTGAGGAGATAATGGAACTCAGGAACAACATCTCTGGTGAACTGGAGCCATGCCATTTATATACTCTCGTTCTTAAAATGAGAAATTCAGATATGTGTCTCCATAATGCCTACATACCTTTGCTTTCACAGACTCATCCTCTGGTGGAAGCATCAGTAGTTAGACAAAGACTTCCTTATGATTTATTTTGAGGAAATGTGCAACTCCTACACACCTCCAGCAATAGTGGTAACACTATTAACATTAGGAAGTTGAGAAACAAATTTCAATCTTATTCCATCAGAGTTAATTATTAAAACACTCAGATCAGTTCAGTTCAGTTAATCAGTCGAGTCCCACTCTTTGAGACCCCATGGACAGCAGCAGGCCAGGCCTCCCTGTCCATGATCAACTCCCGGAGCTGAACAAAAATGATGTCCATAGAGTCGGTGATGCCATCAAACCATCACATCTTCTGTTGTCCCCTTCTCCTCCTGCCTTCAATCTTTTCCAGCATCAGAGTCTTTTTCCAATTAGTCAGTTCTTCCCATCAGGTGGCCAAAGTATTGGAGCTTCAACTTCAGCATCAGTCCTTCCAATAAATATTCAGAGTTGATTTTCTTTAGGATGGACTGGTTGGATCTCCTTGCAGTCCAAGGGACTCTCAAGATTCATCTTGACCACCACATTTCAAAAGCATCAATTCTTCAGCACTCAACTTTCTTTATAGTCCAACTTTTACATCCTTACATGATTACTGGAAAAACCATAACTTTGACTAGACAGACCTTTGTTGGCAAAGTAATGACTCTGTTTTTTAATATGTTGTCTAGGTTAGTCAAAGCTTTTCTTTCAAGGAGGAAGCATCTTTTAATTTCATGACTGTAGTCACCATCTGCAGTGATTTTGGAGCCCCTCAAAGTAAAGTCTGTCACTGTTTCCATTGTTTCCCCATCTATTTGCTATGAAATGATGGAACTGGATGCCATGATCTATGTTTTTTGAATGTTGAGTTTTAAGCCAACTTTATCACTCTCCTCTTTCAGTTTCATCAAGAGGCTCTTTAGTCCTTCACTTTCTGCCATAAGGGTGGTGTCATCTGCATATCTGAGGTTATTGATATTTCAACCACCACCAGTTTTGATACCAGCTTGTGCTTCATCCAGCCAAGCATTTCTCATGATGTCCTCTGCATATAAATTAAATAAGCAGGGTGACAATATGCAGCCTGGATGTACTCATTTCCTGATTTGGAACAAGTTTGTTGTTTTATGTCCAGTTCTAACTGTTGCTTCCTGACCTGCATACAGGTTTCTCAGGAGTCAGGTCAGGTGGTCTGGTATTCTCATCTCTAGAAGACATTTTCACAGTTTTTTGTGGTCCACACAGTCAAAGGCTTTGGTGTAGTCAATAAAGCAGGAGTAGATGTTTTTCTGGAACTCTCTTGCTTTTTTGATGATCCAGTGAGTGTTGGCAATTTGACCTCTGGTTCCTCTGCCTTTTCTAAATCCAGCTTGAATATCTGGAAATTCATGGTTCACATACTGTTGAAGCCTGGCTTAGAGAATTTTGACCATTACTTTGCTAGCGTATGAGATGAGTGCAATTGTGTGGTACTTTGAACATTCTTTGGCATTGCCCTTTTTTGGGATTTGAATGAAGACAAATCTTTTCCAGTCCTGTGGCCACTGTTGAGTTTTCCAAATTTTCTGGCACACTGAGTGCAGCACTTTCACAGCATCATCTTTCAGGATTTGAAATAGCTCAACTAGAATTCTATCACCTCCACTAGCTTTGTAGTGATGCTTCCTAAGGCCCACTTGACTTTGCATTCAAGGATGTCTGGCTCTAAGGTAAGTGTTCACACCATTGTGGTTATCTGGGTCATGAAGATTTTTTTTGTACAGTTCTTCTGTGTATCTTGCCACCTCTTTTTAATATCTTCGGCTTCTGTTAGGTCCGTACCATTTCTGTCCATTATTGTGGTTTGGTATTCCCATCCCTTTAAGACTTTTCCACTGTTGTTTGGGATCCACACAGCCAAAGGCTTTAGCATAGTCATTGAAGCAGAAATAGATGTATTACTTGTAATTAACATATTTTAAAGAGATTTATATATTTAATGTAAAAGCAAACGGAATGGATTTTATAAGGGGTTGTTTGAATAAGATTTTTAGAAAAGAGAAAATCTTTTTAATTTCCCCCTTGGGTGCCTATTTACCTCCAGTTGTGTACTTTGTCAATTTTATAATTTTAAATGATGTTTGATTTGTGGTAAAAAAAAAAATATTATAGTTGCAAAATGGATTAACTATTTCTAAATCACCATAGCATATCTGTGAGGAAAAGGATTATCTGGTGTATGTGGAGCAGTGTGTGCACCCCACAAAGACTGGCTGAGAAGGCAAGCATATACTGAAATGACTGGAATCCACTCCCCAGTGTTTGCACCCTGAATCAAGGATAAGTCAAGTTAGAGAATGGTGTACGTTTTGTATTATGGTCTCACCAAAAGGTTGCTTTTCTGAAACTTAACCAAAGATGCTATCAATGTTAAATACTTTATTGAATAATGCAGTCAAAATT
Source organism: Oreotragus oreotragus (assembly GCA_006410675.1). Lineage (NCBI taxonomy): Eukaryota > Metazoa > Chordata > Mammalia > Artiodactyla > Bovidae > Oreotragus > Oreotragus oreotragus. The sequence goes on from SJYX01016823.1 coordinate 161,094, forward strand.
CTGCATATGAGGGGTTAGTGAATAGCTATGCTTAGTTGCCACTGGGTTTAGTGTTAGGTAGTGATTATAGGTGGAGAAGGCAATGGCACCCCACTCCAGTACTCTTGCCTGGAAAATTCCATGCACGGAGGAGCCTGGTGGGCTGCTGTCTATGGGGTCACACAGAGTCGGACATGACTGAGCGACTTCACTTTCACTTTCTAGGGCCTTATGAGAGGATTTCTTATTTATTATATTTATATTCTTTATGAAGTCTCAAAAGAATTCTATGTGGCTGCTCAGAATGCCATGTTGAATAGAAAGACGGACTCTCACTCTGTTGGAGTTCATATTCAAGTGGATAGAGCAGCATTTAACACAAAAAGGGGTAGAATGTAAACCATAAGAAAACTGAGACAAACAGCACTGAGTATAAGAATAAAGATATATGATACTGTCTTTAACACACTGTCTTTTGGAAAGTTCAAAATGACTGGAAGTTGACCTGAAATAATTAACTTCCTCAATATTATATTTTTACTTCTAATGCCCAAGGACTAGGTAAGCAACTTGAAATAGGAATTTTTCCAAATTGCAGAAATCTTACCTGAAATATATTTGGAAGCTAATGATTATATAACATTTACATAAACAATCAAGCACATAATATATTTTCTAAGAAATATTCTATATAGTTTTGTATATTATAGAATATTATAGTTATTTACTGCACAGTAAATGTCAATACCAGAGAAAATCTAGCTATGGCTGAAAGTGTTGTAACTTGATTGTTGATTTTATTAACTGTGTCTCTAATACAACCACTATCTCAAGCTGACACACTATAAGATAAAGCTTCAATTTACTTAAATCTAGATAATTAAAATTAAAGTATTATTAACATTTTCTTTTTCATTATTCTGATGTTGAAAGACAATCAAATAGAAAAAGTTTGCAAGATCAACTATTTAAAATATGTAAATGTGTGTTTGTATGTGTTGGTGGCCTGTACAAGTACAGGTTCTTTAAGATTTGCTAAATCTATGATGAATAATGTAGAACAAATGAAACCACCTTTTTGTATCAACTTGAGGAGGATCTAATTCATATATTTTTAGGAGGAGGGTCATTGAGGCAGGAAGGGAAAAGAAGATTATCAACAAAGTAATTTGCAGCAATCTGTCACCAGGTCATCATTCTAAACTTAAGTTTCTCTTAAAAATATGAAAAATATGTTTTTGCTTATCATTTGATTTCTAACAGTGTAGCTTTTTTAAAAAATAGGGGTTGCAAGGAAAGAAGAGCCTTGCAAGGATGTATTGTTACTGCTAATGAATCGACCTTGGCATTACTTTTCTTCCACCTGTATCCAGTTATTAAGCCAAAGCCACTTTCCTGCCAATACACTAATTGCTTTAGGTGATAGGTCTGTTAAATGATCCCTGCCCAAAATGACTACCTCTTCAGGGATTAAAAAAAAAAAAAGGTATAAAATTTAGCTAAAAGCTACCAGAACAGATGTAGATGTTACAGAGCATTCAGGTCTGATATAATACTCAAGGTACATACCACTTATATATTATGTAATATTTCACTCTAATTATTACCCTTTACATTTATCCTACTTCACATCAAAGCTAACTGTTTGAAAGACAATTTGTGTGAAATTTATTGTATAGAATTTAGACCTCAACTTCAAATTACTGAACATCCTTAAATAGTTCTGTCATTGAGCTACCCTTTCAAGATTTTATTAACTGCTCCCTATCTCTGTGTGATTCTTTTTGAATTTCTTAAAAATTCAGACTTTATTTGACCTTCATGATTCATAATCATGAAAACTAAATCAATTCATTTGCCTTCTGCTATAACTTTAATGCCTGGCATCAGAACTTTACAATATCTAAATGTAGTCTTAAAAAGAGTTTGAAGTAATGCATTACTTTGATGTATTATTTCACATATACACTATAGCATTAATTTTAAATCTCTTATATTTGAATTTATTTTCTAGAATTATATTGTGTTGTTTTACTAACATTTTATCTTCTCTTTCCCTTTAAGATCAGTCTTGTCTTTATAATTTAATTTCACTCTAAAGAGTTAAAACTAAACTCAGAGTTACACTGTTCTACATGTTTATACCATCTACCTAAAATCTGAGAAACAGATGGTTATTTACCTGGAATTAAATGGAATATTTAAGGTGTTATAACCATTGAACACCATAAAACATGTTCAACTATACTCTTATTACCACTTCTTAGTAAGCTACATACCAAATTAGACCATTTAAGCAAATCATAGAGAGGGCTAGCAGAAGGATGGGTGGGTGGGTAGGTGTAGCTGTGTGTGTGTGTGTGAATAAAATACTGAGCACCTACATTTATTTATTTCACCTTAATATATGCCTTGTAGAATTAGGTTTACTTCCTCTGACTCCTTTACAGATGCAAAAACTGATCAGAAATTTTAAGAAAATTGCTCAAGTGGCAGATTGCTAACCCATGGCAATACAAATTTGAATACACAACTATCTGATATCAAACCCATGTACTTTATATGATATAATATCAAACCTGCTAACAAAACTACTACAACAAATAAAATGCTTTTGGCACCTATTCTGTGCTTGTACAATCCTACAAACCTCAGTTCAGTTCAGTCACTCAGTTGTGTCTGACTCTTTGTGACCCCAAGGACCACAGCAATCTTCAGATTACCTACAAACCTCAAGTACATTTATCTCATTTAGGCTTCAGAAATCTACTACAAAACCAAGACATCAGGACTAATTTAGACAGGGAGGTTAGATTTCAAAGCATTATTAGGATTTAGCCAAGGGAATACTAAAAGAAAATGGAAAGAAATATACTTCTATGAGAAAATACTATGTAAAACTATTTAATGAGCCATATGACATTGATACGCCAGATTACAAACTTTTTTTACTGCCTACATATCCTAATTTGCTGTTATCTGCAATTTTTAAATCCAAATTATGTTGGGCAATTTATTTTTGCAAAACCTTTGCATATTAATATGTATAGTGAGAACTTTTATGGTTGTTTCTGAATACAATGCTCAATGAAATATATAGTAAAGCTTAGTAAATTTTACCTTCTATTTTTAATAAGAAAACTGTACTTGTTGAACTTCCATCATGGAAAATTTCGGTCTTTAGCAAGTACTTAAATCCTCACAAAGATTTTTCTGTCTCTTGCTTATATTTGAGCCCTGGGATCTGNAGCTTAGTAAATTTTACCTTCTATTTTTAATAAGAAAACTGTACTTGTTGAACTTCCATCATGGAAAATCTCGGTCTTTAGCAAATACTTAAATCCTCACAAAGATTTTTCTGTCTCCTGCTTATATTTGAGCCCTGGGATCTGAACTGTTGAGTCACGTCTTTGCAAGAAAGGGTGCCTTAATTATCTTCTCTGCTTCCTTTTTATCTTCCTCAATCTCTCTCCAAGTCTCTCGGCTATTACTCTCTATTCCTTCTGTGACTAACTGTGAAGCTCAAATTTGGTGGCTCAGACGGTAAAGCGTCTGTCTACAATGCGGGAGACCCGGGTTCGATCCCCGGGTTGGGAAGATCCCCTGGAGAAGGGAATGGCAATCCACTTCAGGACTATTGCCTGGAGAATCCCATGGACAGAGGAGCCTGGTAGGCTACAGTCCATGGGTCGCAAAGAGTCGGACACAACTGAGCGACTTCACTTTCTTTCTTTTTTTCTAACAGCCAATGTACCCACTGCTAAATGGACACTTCTATTTCCAGTTTATTCTGCACTTTCTCCAAATGGCCATTTTCCAAAAGAAATCTGTACTGGATCAGCAGGAGCTTTTGATTCATGAGCCATCCATACACCAAAAGTAAAAATCAATTTCTCATTATTGATTACTTTGATCATGTGTGTATATTGTACATTTTTATTTAAAGTCAAACATCTTTCAAATTATATCAGTTGGATGGTCAAAATGAAGTTGATTATAAGTTCCTCAAAGTAGGAACCTTAATTTATGTATATTTTTAGCCCTGCTGCTGCTGCTGCTGCTGCTAAGTCGCTTCAGACATGTCCAACTCTGTGCAAATAAGAAAAGTACAATTTAAAAAAAGTCTATTTATTCAACCATTTTTCACTAAGAAGAGCTGATGCAAGATGAAGCATGATGTTATCTAAAGGACAGTTCCATCTGGCATCCATATATAATGAACTTAGAAGAGGTGTTATATTATTTAGATGACTTAGAATGCTACAATAATATTATCAGAAATCTGAATTTTATGAAGTGTGTGTATGTATGGGGGGAGACAGTGTGGTAGAGAGAGCACACAAATTGCTTTTGCTAAAGTAAAGATGTTAAAATATAATTTGAGGAGATAATGGAACTCAGGAACAACATCTCTGGTGAACTGGAGCCATGCCATTTATATACTCTCGTTCTTAAAATGAGAAATTCAGATATGTGTCTCCATAATGCCTACATACCTTTGCTTTCACAGACTCATCCTCTGGTGGAAGCATCAGTAGTTAGACAAAGACTTCCTTATGATTTATTTTGAGGAAATGTGCAACTCCTACACACCTCCAGCAATAGTGGTAACACTATTAACATTAGGAAGTTGAGAAACAAATTTCAATCTTATTCCATCAGAGTTAATTATTAAAACACTCAGATCAGTTCAGTTCAGTTAATCAGTCGAGTCCCACTCTTTGAGACCCCATGGACAGCAGCAGGCCAGGCCTCCCTGTCCATGATCAACTCCCGGAGCTGAACAAAAATGATGTCCATAGAGTCGGTGATGCCATCAAACCATCACATCTTCTGTTGTCCCCTTCTCCTCCTGCCTTCAATCTTTTCCAGCATCAGAGTCTTTTTCCAATTAGTCAGTTCTTCCCATCAGGTGGCCAAAGTATTGGAGCTTCAACTTCAGCATCAGTCCTTCCAATAAATATTCAGAGTTGATTTTCTTTAGGATGGACTGGTTGGATCTCCTTGCAGTCCAAGGGACTCTCAAGATTCATCTTGACCACCACATTTCAAAAGCATCAATTCTTCAGCACTCAACTTTCTTTATAGTCCAACTTTTACATCCTTACATGATTACTGGAAAAACCATAACTTTGACTAGACAGACCTTTGTTGGCAAAGTAATGACTCTGTTTTTTAATATGTTGTCTAGGTTAGTCAAAGCTTTTCTTTCAAGGAGGAAGCATCTTTTAATTTCATGACTGTAGTCACCATCTGCAGTGATTTTGGAGCCCCTCAAAGTAAAGTCTGTCACTGTTTCCATTGTTTCCCCATCTATTTGCTATGAAATGATGGAACTGGATGCCATGATCTATGTTTTTTGAATGTTGAGTTTTAAGCCAACTTTATCACTCTCCTCTTTCAGTTTCATCAAGAGGCTCTTTAGTCCTTCACTTTCTGCCATAAGGGTGGTGTCATCTGCATATCTGAGGTTATTGATATTTCAACCACCACCAGTTTTGATACCAGCTTGTGCTTCATCCAGCCAAGCATTTCTCATGATGTCCTCTGCATATAAATTAAATAAGCAGGGTGACAATATGCAGCCTGGATGTACTCATTTCCTGATTTGGAACAAGTTTGTTGTTTTATGTCCAGTTCTAACTGTTGCTTCCTGACCTGGAGACAGGTTTCTCAGGAGTCAGGTCAGGTGGTCTGGTATTCTCATCTCTAGAAGACATTTTCACAGTTTTTTGTGGTCCACACAGTCAAAGGCTTTGGTGTAGTCAATAAAGCAGGAGTAGATGTTTTTCTGGAACTCTCTTGCTTTTTTGATGATCCAGTGAGTGTTGGCAATTTGACCTCTGGTTCCTCTGCCTTTTCTAAATCCAGCTTGAATATCTGGAAATTCATGGTTCACATACTGTTGAAGCCTGGCTTAGAGAATTTTGACCATTACTTTGCTAGCGTATGAGATGAGTGCAATTGTGTGGTACTTTGAACATTCTTTGGCATTGCCCTTTTTTGGGATTTGAATGAAGACAAATCTTTTCCAGTCCTGTGGCCACTGCTGAGTTTTCCAAATTTTCTGGCACACTGAGTGCAGCACTTTCACAGCATCATCTTTTAGGATTTGAAATAGCTCAACTAGAATTCTATCACCTCCACTACCTTTGTAGTGATGCTTCCTAAGGCCCGCTTGACTTTGCATTCAAGGATGTCTGGCTCTAAGGTAAGTGTTCACACCATTGTGGTTATCTGGGTCATGAAGATTTTTTTTGTACAGTTCTTCTGTGTATCTTGCCACCTCTTTTTAATATCTTCGGCTTCTGTTAGGTCCGTACCATTTCTGTCCATTATTGTGGTTTGGTATTCCCATCCCTTTAAGACTTTTCCACTGTTGTTTGGGATCCACACAGCCAAAGGCTTTAGCATAGTCATTGAAGCAGAAATAGATGTATTACTTGTAATTAACATATTTTAAAAAGATTTATATATTTAATGCAAAAGCAAACGGAATGGATTTTATAAGGGGTTGTTTGAATAAGATTTTTAGAAAAGAGAAAATCTTTTTAATTTCCCCCTTGGGTGCCTATTTACCTCCAGTTGTGTACTTTGTCAATTTTATAATTTTAAATGATGTTTGATTTGTGGTAAAAAAAAAAATATTATAGTTGCAAAATGGATTAACTATTTCTAAATCGCCATAGCATATCTGTGAGGAAAAGGATTATCTGGTGTATGTGGAGCAGTGTGTGCACCCCACAAAGACTGGCTGAGAAGGCAAGCATATACTGAAATGACTGGAATCCACTCCCCAGTGTTTGCACCCTGAATCAAGGATAAGTCAAGTTAGAGAATGGTGTACGTTTTGTATTATGGTCTCACCAAAAGGTTGCTTTTCTGAAACTTAACCAAAGATGCTATCAATGTTAAATACTTTATTGAATAATGCAGTCAAAATTCTGCATATGAGGGGTTAGTGAATAGCTATGCTTAGTTGCCACTGGGTTTAGTGTTAGGTAGTGATTATAGGTGGAGAAGGCAATGGCACCCCACTCCAGTACTCTTGCCTGGAAAATTCCATGCACGGAGGAGCCTGGTGGGCTGCTGTCTATGGGGTCACACAGAGTCGGACATGACTGAGCGACTTCACTTTCACTTTCTAGGGCCTTATGAGAGGATTTCTTATTTATTATATTTATATTCTTTATGAAGTCTCAAAAGAATTCTATGTGGCTGCTCAGAATGCCATGTTGAATAGAAAGAAGGACTCTCACTCTGTTGGAGTTCATATTCAAGTGGATAGAGCAGCATTTAACACAAAAAGGGGTAGAATGTAAACCATAAGAAAACTGAGACAAACAGCACTGAGTATAAGAATAAAGATATATGATACTGTCTTTAACACACTGTCTTTTGGAAAGTTCAAAATGACTGGAAGTTGACCTGAAATAATTAACTTCCTCAATATTATATTTTTACTTCTAATGCCCAAGGACTAGGTAAGCAACTTGAAATAGGAATTTTTCCAAATTGCAGAAATCTTACCTGAAATATATTTGGAAGCTAATGATTATATAACATTTACATAAACAATCAAGCACATAATATATTTTCTAAGAAATATTCTATATAGTTTTGTATATTATAGAATATTATAGTTATTTACTGCACAGTAAATGTCAATACCAGAGAAAATCTAGCTATGGCTGAAAGTGTTGTAACTTGATTGTTGATTTTATTAACTGTGTCTCTAATACAACCACTATCTCAAGCTGACACACTATAAGATAAAGCTTCAATTTACTTAAATCTAGATAATTAAAATTAAAGTATTATTAACATTTTCTTTTTCATTATTCTGATGTTGAAAGACAATCAAATAGAAAAAGTTTGCAAGATCAACTATTTAAAATATGTAAATGTGTGTTTGTATGTGTTGGTGGCCTGTACAAGTACAGGTTCTTTAAGATTTGCTAAATCTATGATGAATAATGTAGAACAAATGAAACCACCTTTTTGTATCAACTTGAGGAGGATCTAATTCATATATTTTTAGGAGGAGGGTCATTGAGGCAGGAAGGGAAAAGAGGATTATCAACAAAGTAATTTCCAGCAATCTGTCACCAGGTCATCATTCTAAACTTAAGTTTCTCTTAAAAATATGAAAAATATGTTTTTGCTTATCATTTGATTTCTAACAGTGTAGCTTTTTTAAAAAATAGGGGTTGCAAGGAAAGAAGAGCCTTGCAAGGATGTATTGTTACTGCTAATGAATCGACCTTGGCATTACTTTTCTTCCACCTGTATCCAGTTATTAAGCCAAAGCCACTTTCCTGCCAATACACTAATTGCTTTAGGTGATAGGTCTGTTAAATGATCCCTGCCCAAAATGACTACCTCTTCAGGGATTAAAAAAAAAAAAAAAGGTATAAAATTTAGCTAAAAGCTACCAGAACAGATGTAGATGTTACAGAGCATTCAGGTCTGATATAATACTCAAGGTACATACCACTTATATATTATGTAATATTTCACTCTAATTATTACCCTTAACATTTATCCTACTTCACATCAAAGCTAACTGTTTGAAAGACAATTTGTGTGAAATTTATTGTATAGAATTTAGACCTCAACTTCAAATTACTGAACATCCTTAAATAGTTCTGTCATTGAGCTACCCTTTCAAGATTTTATTAACTGCTCCCTATCTCTGTGTGATTCTTTTTGAATTTCTTAAAAATTCAGACTTTATTTGACCTTCATGATTCATAATCATGAAAACTAAATCAATTCATTTGCCTTCTGCTATAACTTTAATGCCTGGCATCAGAACTTTACAATATCTAAATGTAGTCTTAAAAAGAGTTTGAAGTAATGCATTACTTTGATGTATTATTTCACATATACACTATAGCATTAATTTTAAATCTCTTATATTTGAATTTATTTTCTAGAATTATATTGTGTTGTTTTACTAACATTTTATCTTCTCTTTCCCTTTAAGATCAGTCTTGTCTTTATAATTTAATTTCACTCTAAAGAGTTAAAACTAAACTCAGAGTTACACTGTTCTACATGTTTATACCATCTACCTAAAATCTGAGAAACAGATGGTTATTTACCTGGAATTAAATGGAATATTTAAGGTGTTATAACCATTGAACACCATAAAACATGTTCAACTATACTCTTATTACCACTTCTTAGTAAGCTACATACCAAATTAGACCATTTAAGCAAATCATAGAGAGGGCTAGCAGAAGGATGGGTGGGTGGGTAGGTGTAGCTGTGTGTGTGTGTGTGAATAAAATACTGAGCACCTACATTTATTTATTTCACCTTAATATATGCCTTGTAGAATTAGGTTTACTTCCTCTGACTCCTTTACAGATGCAAAAACTGATCAGAAATTTTAAGAAAATTGCTCAAGTGGCAGATTGCTAACCCATGGCAATACAAATTTGAATACACAACTATCTGATATCAAACCCATGTACTTTATATGATATAATATCAAACCTGCTAACAAAACTACTACAACAAATAAAATGCTTTTGGCACCTATTCTGTGCTTGTACAATCCTACAAACCTCAGTTCAGTTCAGTCACTCAGTTGTGTCTGACTCTTTGTGACCCCAAGGACCACAGCAATCTTCAGATTACCTACAAACCTCAAGTACATTTATCTCATTTAGGCTTCAGAAATCTACTACAAAACCAAGACATCAGGACTAATTTAGACAGGGAGGTTAGATTCCAAAGCATTATTAGGATTTAGCCAAGGGAATACTAAAAGAAAATGGAAAGAAATATACTTCTATGAGAAAATACTATGTAAAACTATTTAATGAGCCATATGACATTGATACGCCAGATTACAAACTTTTTTTAGTGCCTACATATACTAATTTGCTGTTATCTGCAATTTTTAAATCCAAATTATGTTGGGCAATTTATTTTTGCAAAACCTTTGCATATTAATATGTATAGTGAGAACTTTTATGGTTGTTTCTGAATACAATGCTCAATGAAATATATAGTAAAGCTTAGTAAATTTTACCTTCTATTTTTAATAAGAAAACTGTACTTGTTGAACTTCCATCATGGAAAATTTCGGTCTTTAGCAAGTACTTAAATCCTCACAAAGATTTTTCTGTCTCTTGCTTATATTTGAGCCCTGGGATCTGAACTGTTGAGTCAAGTCTTTGCAAGAAAGGTTGCCTTAATTATCTTCTCTGCTTCCTTTTTATCTTCCTCAATATCTCTCCAAGTCTCTTGGCTATTACTCTCTATTCCTTCTATGACTAACTGTGAAGCTCAAATTTGATGGCTCAGACGGTAAAGCGTCTGTCTACAATGCGGGAGACCCGGGTTCGATCCCCGGGTTGGGAAGATCCTCTGGAGAAGGGAATGGCAATCCACTTCAGGACTATTGCCTGGAGAATCCCATGGACAGAGGAGCCTGGTAGGCTACAGTCCATGGGTCGCAAAGAGTCGGACACAACTGAGCGACTTCACTTTCTTTCTTTTTTTCTAACAGCCAATGTACCCACTGCTAAGTGGACACTTGTATTTCCAGTTTATTCTGCACTTTCCCCAAATGGCCATTTTCCAAAAGAAATCTGTACTGGATCAGCAGGAGCTTTTGATTCATGAGCCATCCATACACCAAAAGTAAAAATCAATTTCTCATTACTGATTACTTTGATCATGTGTGTATATTGTACATTTTTATTTAAAGTCAAACATCTTTCAAATCATATCAGTTGGATGGTCAAAATGAAGTTGATTATAAGTTCCTCAAAGTAGGAACCTTAATTCACGTATATTTTTAGCCCTGCTGCTGCTGCTGCTGCTAAGTCGCTTCAGACNCTGATTACTTTGATCATGTGTGTATATTGTACATTTTTATTTAAAGTCAAACATCTTTCAAATCATATCAGTTGGATGGTCAAAATGAAGTTGATTATAAGTTCCTCAAAGTAGGAACCTTAATTCACGTATATTTTTAGCCCTGCTGCTGCTGCTGCTGCTAAGTCGCTTCAGACATGTCCAACTCTGTGCAACCCCATAGACAGCAGCACACCAAGCTCCTTTACCCCTGGGATTATCCAGGCACAGATACTGGAATGGGTTGCCATTTCTTTCTCTGGTTTGTAGCTCTAATGTTTATCAAATATCTATAACGTGATTGAGGTGATGTGCAAAAAAAAAAAAAAGGCAAAATGGTTGTTCGAGGAGGCCTTGCAAATAGCTGAGAAAAGAANGTCTCTTATACACATCTCTGGAATGGGTTGCCATTTCTTTCTCTGGTTTGTAGCTCTAATGTTTATCAAATATCTATAACGTGATTGAGGTGATGTGCAAAAAAAAAAAAAAGGCAAAATGGTTGTTCGAGGAGGCCTTGCAAATAGCTGAGAAAAGAAAAGAAGCTAAAAGCAAAGGAGAAAAAGAAAGCTATACTCATCTGAATGCAGAGCTCCAAAGAAGAGGAAGGAGAGATATGAAAGCCTTCTTAAATGATCAATGCAAAGAAATAGAGGAAAACAATAGAATGGAAAAAACTAGATACCTCTTCAAGAAAATTAGAAATATCAAGGGAATATTTCATGAAAAGATGGGCACAATAAAGGACAGAAATGGTATGAGTCTAACAGAAGCAGAAGATATTAAGAACAGGAGGCAAGAATATACAGAAGAGCTAAACAAAAAAGATCTTAATGACTGAGATAATCATGATCATGTGATCACTCACCTATAGCCAGACATCCTGGAATGTGAAGTCATGTAGGCTGTAGGAAGCATCACTACCAGCAAAGCTAGTGAAAGTGATGGAATCCAGTTGAGCTATTTGAAATCCTAAAAGATGATGCTGTGAAAGTGCCACACTCAATATGCCCACAAAATTGGACTACTTAGCAGGGCCACAAGATTGGAAAAGGTCAATTTTCATTCCAATGTCAAAGAATGTTCAATCTAATGCACAATTGCTTTTATCTAACATGCTAGCAAACTAATACTCCAAATTCTCCAAGCAAGCTTCAATAGTATGTGAACTGAGAACTTCCAGCTGTTCAAGCTGGATTTAGAAAGGGCAAAGGAACCAGAGATCAAATTGCCAACATCTGTCGGATCACAGAAAAAGCAAAATAATTCCAGAAGTACATCTACTTCTGTTTTATTGACTATGATAAAGACTTTCACTGTGTGGATCACAAGAAACTCTGGAAAATTTTTAAAGAGATGGAAATATCAGATCACCTTACCTGCCTCCCAAGAAACCTGAATGCAGGCTAAGAAGCAGCAGTTAGAACTGGACATGGTACAGCGGGGTGGTTTCAAATTGGGAAAGGAGTATGTCAAGGTTGCATATTGTCACCCTGTTTATCTAACTTGTATGCAGAGGACATCATGAGAAATGCTGGGCTGGATGAAGCACAATGTGAATCAAGATTGCTGGGAGAAATCTCAATAACATCAGATATGCAGATGACACCACTCTTATGGCAGGGAGCATGAGAGGAACTAAGGAACTAATGAGGAACTAATGAGAGGAACTAATGAGGAACTAAGGAGTCTCTCGATGAAGTTGAAAGAGGAGAGTGAAAAAGATGAATTGAAACTCAACATTCAAAATACTAAATCATGGCATCAGGTCCCATCACTTCATGGCAAATAGATGGGGAAATACTGGAAAAAATGACAGACTTTATTTTCTTGAGCTCCAAAATCACTGCAGATGGTGATTGCAGCCATGAAATTAAAAGTCACATGCTCCTTGGGAGAAAAGCTATGACCAACCTAGACAACATATTAAAAAGCAGAGACGTTACTTTGCCAACAGAGGTCTATCTAGTCAAAACTATGGTTTTTCCAGTAGTCATGTTGGATGTGAGAGTTGGACCATAAAGAGTGCTGGGCACTGAAGAATTGATGCTTTTGAAGTGTGGTGTTGAAGAAGACTCTTGAGAGTCCCTTGGACTGCAAGGAGGTCCAACCAGTCCATCCTAAAGGAAATCAGTCCTGAATATTCACTGGGACTGATGTTAAAGTTGAAGCTTCAATACTTTGGCCACCTGATGGGAAGAACTGACTCATTGGAAAAGACCCTGATGCTGAAGATTGAAAGCAGGAGGAGAAGAGGATGACAGAGCACGAGATGGTTGGATTGCATCACCTACTTGATGGACATGAGTTTGAGCAATCTCCAGGAGTTGGTAATGGACAGGGAAGCCTGACGTGCTGCAGTCTATGGGGTTGCAAAGAGTTGGACATGACTGAGTGACTGAACTGGACTGAGTTGGAGTGCATTTTTATTTCAATTAATATCATTTGATATCTTTAAATAAGAAATTATTCTATGACCATTTTATAGGAAACATCTCAATGCGGTCTGTGTTAGGGTAAATATTTATATACATGCACAGAGTTGGGAAACATCAAATATTAAGTTGCTCATAGGGATCTTAAGCTAATTAGCTAAAATTTATAGATCATAAATTCTCTAAATGTACAAAATTTATCATTTTTCCAAACTATACTTTAAGTGCTTAAAAATAGAAACTAATTCATGTGTCATACAATGGTTTTTCTTTTTTAATAGTATCATCAATTTACTGTTGACAAGATTTTATTTGGTTTTCTTAGCTGTACTCTATGAATATTCCAGTTGTGAACATAAAAATCCTGAGGTGCTTTAGTCTTCTTATAAGCACATTTAATATTTGAGAATGTATATTTCATAAGGTATGTATAACCACAGTTTCTCTGCAAGATGGTGGTTGTTTAGCCACTAAGTCATGTCCTACTATTTTGAGACCCCATGGACTATAGCCTGCCAGACTCCGCTGTCCATGGGATTACCCAGGCAAGAATACTAAAGTGAGTTGTAAATCCCTTCTCCAGGGGATCTTTCCTACCCAGGGATCAAACCTGTGTATCTTGCAATGCAGGCAGATTCTTTACAGCTGAGTTATAAGGGAGCCTCTAATAAGACTGGCACCCTCTAAATGGGTTATTTCTGCTATAAAGTTGAAGAGACAGATTCTGGTCAAGATTGCAGTATAGAGGTTCTTGAATTCTCTTCTGTCCATGGGGATGCTACCACTACACATAGAATCAGTTCCCTCCAAAAGGCTCTTATGCATCAGTGAATAAGAAAATATCCACACTAAAACAAGTAGGAAAGGCTGAGACACATTCTCACCATAAGCTCATTCCTTGCACAGCATTATACAATTGTGAAAGAACTCACAGCTCCTAGACTCTCCCAAAGGAGAGAAGAGTTTAGCCCCACCATCTAGCACCCCAACAATTAAGACTTTTGCAATCAAAACACTTGGCTCTGAAAATCAATAGGGTTTGTATCTATGAGACCTATAAGAAAAACAGCTTTTGGCTCTCTTCTGAGGACTCACTATGTCTAGCACCCCAGGGCTCAGCACAGGGAGTAGACAGAAACAACTGTCCTCCAGCCTTTTCTTGAAAGAAGCTTATTTGCATATCTTGAAAGCTACAAGTGATGTATCCAGGGATTAACTGTGAATCTCCTTATCCTCCTCAGGACCTTGAAGCCAGCACAAAGCATCCCTGTAATTTCCTTGTAGCCCATCCAAATCACTAATATCTCCTGGGCAGGAGCATCTGGCAATTCAGACTTTTGAGGCTGCCACCCAGAGAACAAACTCTAATATCCTGGCTCTGCAGGACAGCAGGACTTGAGCTCCTGGGTCCCACAGGTGTGAAGCAAACAAAGAAACAGTTCTTGACCAGCGGTCTCCATAGGAGTCAGTATAAAAAGAGGCACAGAAACATCCAGCTCTGTTTTTCCCTGAAAGAGGTCTACATGCATACTTTAAAAGCTGCTGACTGAGGATCTGGCTTCCAATCAGCCTGCAGCTCTGTGTAGACCCTCCCCTGTGGGATTCTAACAGGCCCTGACTCACCCTCAACCACTGGAAGAAACTAAGAACATAGAAGTCATCATGGAGAATCACAACAAGATTGAATGATTAGGTTCATCTTTTACCTGAGACCACTCTGAGAACTGGTAGAGTAATGCACAGAAACTGACAGAGCAAGTCAAGAAAAATGAAGAAACAGAGAAATATTTTCCAAACAAAAGAGCAAAACGAAAGATCAGAAAAAGACCTTATGTAAATGAAGATAAGTGATTTACAGGGTAAAGAGTTCAAAGTATGCACACAAGTTCAGTTCAGTTCAGTTCAGTCGCTCAGTCACGACTGACTCTTTGCAACCCCATGAACTGCAGCACGCCAGCCTCCCTGTTCATCACTAGCTCCTGGAGTTTACCTAAACTCATGTCCATCAAGTTGGTGATTCCATCCAGCCATCTCATCCTCTGTCATCCCCTTCTCCTCCTGCCCCCAATCCCTCCCAGTATCAGAGTCTTTTCCAATGAGTCAACTCTTCTCATGAGGAGGCCAAAGTATTGGAGTTTCAGCTTCAGCATCAGTCCTTCCAAAGAACACCCAGGACTGATCTCCTTTAGAATGGACTGGCTGGATCTCCTTGCAGTCCAAGGGGCTCTCATGAGTTTTCTCCAACACTACAGTTCAAAAGCATCAATTCATCGGTGCTCAGCTTTCTTCACAGTCCAACTTTCACATCCATGCATGATCACTGGAAAAACCATAGCCTTGACTAGATGGACATTTGTTGGCAAAGTAATGTCTCTGCTTTATAATGTGCTATCTAGGTTGGTCATAACTTTTCTTCCAAGGAGTAAGCATCTTTTAATTTCATGGCTGCAATCACCATCTGCAGTGATTTGGAGCCCCAAAAATAAAGTCTGACACTTTTTCCACTGTTTCCCCATCTATTTCCCATGAAGTGATGGGACCAGATGCCATGATCTTAGTTTTCTGAATGTTGAGCTTTAAGCCAACTTTTCCACTCTCCTCTTTCACTTTCATCAAGAAGCTTTAGTTCGTCTTCACTTTCTGCCACAAGGGTGGTGTCATCTGCACATCTGAGGTTATTGATATTTCTCCTGGCAATCTTGATTCCAGCTTGTGCTTCTTCCATTCCAGCGTTTCTCATGATGTACTCTGCATAGAAGTTAAATAAACAGGGTGACAATATACAGCCTTGACATACTTCTTTTCCTTTTTGGAACCAGTCTGTTGTTCCAAGTTCAGTTCTAGCTGTTGCTTCCTGACCTGCATATAGGTTTTTCAAGAGGCAGGTCATAGGATATTCGCCAAAATCAGAACAATGCATGGACAGAGGGAAAATATAAACATAAAACCAAGAAGAAAATCTCCATCACTACCATATCAAATTGAAATGCCATGTTTTGGTTACTCATCACTAGAAGTGTATGCTACATCAGGATTTGGCAAATTACAATATAACTGGTTACATTCTAAAAAAAAATGACATTTAAAAGTATCTGAAAAAAGCAGAAGTGACTGAAACAACCTTCTGTCAGATGAAATGCTAAAATGTTGATTTTTTTAACAAGGAGAAATTGGAATATATTGCCTGGTAGCTGACTGTATTAGCTTTAGTATGAAAGTGTGAGAAGAGCAAAGAAGAAAAAAAGGAAGTGAGAAAATCTGAAAAGTATTACATTCCAATCTGTAATTAGCTCATTAAATTAGGTGTCATGTATAAATATGATCTAACTATAAAATAATCAAAAATTAAGTAAAACATATAAAAACAAGATTATAGAAACTATCTTTAGAGATTATTTAAGGGGATCTTCCCAACCCAGGGGTCAAACTCAGATCCCCTGCATTCTTTACCATCTGAGCCACAAGGAAGCCCTCCTATGTTAAAATAATAAAAAATTAAGGATAAAAATTTTGAAAAAAAACAAAAAAGACAAGTTAAATAAATTAGAAAACAACAACAGAATCTCTAGTTATTATAAATGCCAAATTAAAAGTGATGTGTTTTTTGAGAAACTGGTAAAAAATTCCTTGGTCTAATATAAAAAACATAAAAATGGAATTATAGAAACTTTCTTCACTGATTATTTAACAATAATCAATGTAAACTAAAATATACCCTTATGATATTCTGAATTTACCTTATTAATGATTATAAACTCTATTTTTCTGAATATTATACACATTTAACACAAATTGTGGCAATCAAATAAATATTTTAAAGCAACAATTTTTTCTTTTTTCTTTTTTTTTTTTGAAAACTGGTAAATTGGTCATTTTTTGAATTGGTCTGCTCTCATATTAATTCCCATTTATAATGTAGCATGTAACAAGAGCTTAAATGGAATCCATGGATTGCTGTTAATCCAGTAGTCATTTATTTTACTCTTTTCCATAGCTCTATTATATTAACAGACTTGGAAAAAATAAGCACCATCAGCTAGCAGTCAAAAAAGACAAAAATAAATGATCACTGGATTGGTTTGATTTCTAGTGAGATTACGAATTATGAATGAAAAAACACAATTGTATTAAATAAATTGTTTCTAATGGTTTTGCCCTTGCTGAACAGTTCTCAAGGAAACTTCTTTCAACTGATTGAAATGAAAGTGGCTCATCCTCTCCCTTGACTGTGACCCTTTAGGAACAGTCTGGAATGACACAAACATAAAGAAACTTCTATGGCAGAAGGTGAAAAGTGTCTTAGAAGGAGGATATGAGAACACAGAAGAGGTGAGTGTAGTCCAGGCTATATACACTGATGTTAAAAGGAAGGCTTCCCGGGTGGCTTAGATGGTAAAGAATCCACTTGCAAAGCAGGAGACCCAGGTTCAATCCCTAGGTTGGAAAGATCCCTTGGAGAAAGAATGGCTACCCACCCCAGTATTCTTGCCTGGAGAATTACATGGACAGAGGAGCCCTGGCAGGCTACACTCCATGGGGTCACTAAGAGTCAGATATGACTGAGTGACTAACATTTTTTTCACGTTTTTCACTTTTCATAGAGAAAATGATGTCTGAGCTTTCAATTATGATTCCTATGAAAAAAATTAAAAAGTATTGTGATATAGTGTTCAAAATAAGTTTTTTTTTAATTTTATGAGCTTAGATAAATTAGTATAAAGATAGATAAATAAAAATTATAACATGTCACTATAAAAATACCTTATTTCTGTTCTTCAAATCTAAAGGTCTCTGAAAAAGCAAGCTTTTATTTTTCACTAAGATTAGTTTAAAAGCATTTAGCAGCAAACCTGAACTAAATAGATATGTTTGTTGGAGAAATATTAATGTGTTTTATGATGGAATATATGCCTAGAACCTACCAAGAGCAATATATAATT
Source organism: Oreotragus oreotragus (assembly GCA_006410675.1). Lineage (NCBI taxonomy): Eukaryota > Metazoa > Chordata > Mammalia > Artiodactyla > Bovidae > Oreotragus > Oreotragus oreotragus. The sequence goes on from SJYX01016823.1 coordinate 179,320, forward strand.
TAGCGGATATTTATCATGTTTCCTTTATATATATGTATTTTAAGTCTGAGTTTTGTCAGCAAATATTTAGGGTAGGAGATTTTAGACTTATGGTATGAAACACAGCATCCTGCTTCAAATAACCCTTTGTCATCCTTATCTTCTACCAAAATATTTTCTCAAGTAAGCTTGGTGGGTTTAACTGAGTTTCCAGCCCACAGAATTCTTAAATTACTCGGAGACTAATTCAAATGAAATATCACAAATATTACTATCTTAGGATCTTTTTATTGCAAATCATTAGCCTTGAGTTGTGACTGTTGCAGTAAGAGACATAAAAAAGAATTTAAAACTTCATTCTAAGAATAAATCTTCCACTTTGAGAAATATGCTCCACTGAGACAGGCCCAGGACATTAATATGAAAATTTAACCAAGACCTCTTGGTGTTTTTCCCTTTGTTTACTGCATAGCCTGGCATAGGACACATTCTTATAGCTACTTCTCAATATCTGAATTAATATGTGACTTTTAAAAGTAGAAGAAATGATCCTTTGGTTTACTGAGTGTAGACATGTCAATATTAAGTAATGCCTCTTCTAGGAAAAAATATTGCTCTCTTGTCAGAGCAGTATTTTTCTAGGCAAAAAAACTGCTTCATGAATTGATACATTATCACTTAGACATCCTTATATCACTTTTTTTTCAGAATGAAAACCTGATATTCATAAGCAATGATTTGGGACATTGTTAATGAGGATTGCAAGCAGAGAGGTCTTTTGACAACACTTTTCAGTGGAAAATGCACATCCTCCTAAGTCTAACTTGGAAAGCAGTACATATAAAATAGCACATTAGATCATTTGCTTAAAACCTAAACTAAGACTTCATTCCTGTAAAACTGACAGAAAATATCACAAAGATACAGACCTCCATATTCTTTAAAAAGCTTCAAAATATATCTCAAAAAATAACATGGTCATAAGTGGCAATTATTGAAGATTTTGCTCTTAGTTCCTAGCTTCCTTATTCTTCAACCCTATAGAAATCAAAGTCTTTATTCACAGCACATCTTGTTTTTCCTGGAAGCACAGAAGATAACTAAGTGAACTGAGCGGCTGAGACCTGAGAGCATAATTGCCTCACAGTTTATGTCAGTGTCCTTACTGATCTCTTTGCATTGACACTTGACCCTCCCACCCCCGGTTGTTCTCTTTCATCCCTAACAAATCTATATGATTTTGACTGTAGAATGTGGATTCCTAGTTCTAGGACTAAGAGCAACCTTATCAAATGTCTGTCTGGTGATCCTGAGCATATTTTCACAGATATCAAGTGTCTGAAAGTGGTGTTTTGGGAACTTTGGGATGTATTACAATCCCTAAGTATCTCTATCATAAGAATGATCAACATCACAAGAAATCCAGTGGTAAGAACAACTGTGGCAGAATCTGGACTTCATCCTAATGGGTTTGAACAACATCTTCTTTTAAAGTGTTTTTCCTCATTCTAAATGTTCCCTCCTCATCTTTGAATCTGAAGAAAGATGCTGAGAATCCTCAGAGACTTTACCAAGTGAGGGATGTCAGGTCTAACTGAAGGCGTGAAGTGTGTATATTCTATACAACATTGTCACCCACTCACTGCCACTGCATTGTGAGTTTACTGGACAGTGAATTCACCTCTGCATCCCTATCACTTCCATTAGCATCTACTAAATAAGCACTAGAAATTTGTTAGATAAAAAATGTCATTGAACTTCCCTGGCAATCCAGTGATTAAGAATCTACCTGCCAATGCACGGGACACAGGTTTGATCCCTGGTCTGGGAAGATCCTACATGCCACAAAGCAGTTAAGCCTGCACATCCTAGAGCCTGTGCTCCGCAAAAATGGGAAGCCCATGCTCCACAGCTNTATTCTTGCCTGGAGAATTACATGGACAGAGGAGCCCTGGCAGGCTACACTCCATGGGGTCACTAAGAGTCAGATATGACTGAGTGACTAACATTTTTTTCACGTTTTTCACTTTTCATAGAGAAAATGATGTCTGAGCTTTCAATTATGATTCCTATGAAAAAAATTAAAAAGTATTGTGATATAGTGTTCAAAATAAGTTTTTTTTTAATTTTATGAGCTTAGATAAATTAGTATAAAGATAGATAAATAAAAATTATAACATGTCACTATAAAAATACCTTATTTCTGTTCTTCAAATCTAAAGGTCTCTGAAAAAGCAAGCTTTTATTTTTCACTAAGATTAGTTTAAAAGCATTTAGCAGCAAACCTGAACTAAATAGATATGTTTGTTGGAGAAATATTAATGTGTTTTATGATGGAATATATGCCTAGAACCTACCAAGAGCAATATATAATTTAGCGGATATTTATCATGTTTCCTTTATATATATGTATTTTAAGTCTGAGTTTTGTCAGCAAATATTTAGGGTAGGAGATTTTAGACTTATGGTATGAAACACAGCATCCTGCTTCAAATAACCCTTTGTCATCCTTATCTTCTACCAAAATATTTTCTCAAGTAAGCTTGGTGGGTTTAACTGAGTTTCCAGCCCACAGAATTCTTAAATTACTCGGAGACTAATTCAAATGAAATATCACAAATATTACTATCTTAGGATCTTTTTATTGCAAATCATTAGCCTTGAGTTGTGACTGTTGCAGTAAGAGACATAAAAAAGAATTTAAAACTTCATTCTAAGAATAAATCTTCCACTTTGAGAAATATGCTCCACTGAGACAGGCCCAGGACATTAATATGAAAATTTAACCAAGACCTCTTGGTGTTTTTCCCTTTGTTTACTGCATAGCCTGGCATAGGACACATTCTTATAGCTACTTCTCAATATCTGAATTAATATGTGACTTTTAAAAGTAGAAGAAATGATCCTTTGGTTTACTGAGTGTAGACATGTCAATATTAAGTAATGCCTCTTCTAGGAAAAAATATTGCTCTCTTGTCAGAGCAGTATTTTTCTAGGCAAAAAAACTGCTTCATGAATTGATACATTATCACTTAGACATCCTTATATCACTTTTTTTTCAGAATGAAAACCTGATATTCATAAGCAATGATTTGGGACATTGTTAATGAGGATTGCAAGCAGAGAGGTCTTTTGACAACACTTTTCAGTGGAAAATGCACATCCTCCTAAGTCTAACTTGGAAAGCAGTACATATAAAATAGCACATTAGATCATTTGCTTAAAACCTAAACTAAGACTTCATTCCTGTAAAACTGACAGAAAATATCACAAAGATACAGACCTCCATATTCTTTAAAAAGCTTCAAAATATATCTCAAAAAATAACATGGTCATAAGTGGCAATTATAGAAGATTTTGCTCTTAGTTCCTAGCTTCCTTATTCTTCAACCCTATAGAAATCAAAGTCTTTATTCACAGCACATCTTGTTTTTCCTGGAAGCACAGAAGATAACTAAGTGAACTGAGCGGCTGAGACCTGAGAGCATAATTGCCTCACAGTTTATGTCAGTGTCCTTACTGATCTCTTTGCATTGACACTTGACCCTCCCACCCCCGGTTGTTCTCTTTCATCCCTAACAAATCTATATGATTTTGACTGTAGAATGTGGATTCCTAGTTCTAGGACTAAGAGCAACCTTATCAAATGTCTGTCTGGTGATCCTGAGCATATTTTCACAGATATCAAGTGTCTGAAAGTGGTGTTTTGGGAACTTTGGGATGTATTACAATCCCTAAGTATCTCTATCATAAGAATGATCAACATCACAAGAAATCCAGTGGTAAGAACAACTGTGGCAGAATCTGGACTTCATCCTAATGGGTTTGAACAACATCTTCTTTTAAAGTGTTTTTCCTCATTCTAAATGTTCCCTCCTCATCTTTGAATCTGAAGAAAGATGCTGAGAATCCTCAGAGACTTTACCAAGTGAGGGATGTCAGGTCTAACTGAAGGCGTGAAGTGTGTATATTCTATACAACATTGTCACCCACTCACTGCCACTGCATTGTGAGTTTACTGGACAGTGAATTCACCTCTGCATCCCTATCACTTCCATTAGCATCTACTAAATAAGCACTAGAAATTTGTTAGATAAAAAATGTCATTGAACTTCCCTGGCAATCCAGTGATTAAGAATCTACCTGCCAATGCACGGGACACAGGTTTGATCCCTGGTCTGGGAAGATCCTACATGCCACAAAGCAGTTAAGCCTGCACATCCTAGAGCCTGTGCTCCGCAAAAATGGGAAGCCCATGCTCCACAGCTTGAGAAAGTTAGTGTACAACAACCAAAATCCAGCACAACTGGAAATAAATACGTAAATATATAAAATTTTTAAGTCATGAAAACATTTTAGAATTATATACTATTATAGCTTAATGAAATCATAGATATAAGCGAATCTAATCCCTGAGTTTCACAGAAAATAAAAAAATTATGACATCTTACTAGATTTGCAGAAGCAGCCTTCTGTAGATGATTCAGTTGAATCAGGGTTATCATCTAAAAATCTCTAATTTGTAAATCTAGTGTTTCCTCATAAAATGTTGATTATTTGATATAAGTATATTTTCGTTTTAGTTTAGTTTATAATTTTTTCACACTTTGAGAGTACACTTGCTTTTCTTTATTCATATTGCTATCATGAAACCATTTTAAATCCATTTTCTCTTCCTTCCTTTAGTGCCCTAGTTTTCAGATCTGAGTTTGAGCTCTGGTAATGGGGGTGCCCAACAAATTTCAATATTTTTTCTAAGCTCCAGAGTATTTTTACAGCCTACTTCNTTGCTTTTCTTTATTCATATTGCTATCATGAAACCATTTTAAATCCATTTTCTCTTCCTTCCTTTAGTGCCCTAGTTTTCAGATCTGAGTTTGAGCTCTGGTAATGGGGGTGCCCAACAAATTTCAATATTTTTTCTAAGCTCCAGAGTATTTTTACAGCCTACTTCTTGATGTTATATAAGATTATAGTTCCCTTGATCGAATAAAAGACATCAGAATATCGGCATGGGACTGTGATGGCAACACATAGTAGAACTGACAAGTGTATATATTATCTTCACATTGTTATTCTTTTATAAACTATATATATCTATAATTATAAATTATTATTTTTTATATATACATATATAAAAATATGTATATAAATATACATTTTTTAAATAAATGCAAACATCTTCCCTGATGGCTCAGACAGTAAAGAATCTGCGTGCAATGCATGAGACCTGGGTTCAATCCATGGGTCGGGAAGATCCCCTAGAGAAGGGAACAACAACCCACTCTAGTATTCTTGCCTGGAGAATTCCATGGACAGAGAAGCGTGATGGGCTATAGTCCATGGGGTCACAAAGAGTCGGACATGACTGAGTGACTAACACTTTCACTTTTAAGTAATAATAATTTTATTATACTTAGCTCAGCTCTTTAATCCTTTTTNTAGAGAAGGGAACAACAACCCACTCTAGTATTCTTGCCTGGAGAATTCCATGGACAGAGAAGCGTGATGAGCTATAGTCCATGGGGTCACAAAGAGTCGGACATGACTGAGTGACTAACACTTTCACTATTAAGTAATAATAATTTTATTATACTTAGCTCAGCTCTTTAATCCTTTTTGATAGAATAATTATATATATGCATATAAATGTCTGTTTAAAAATAATTTGTAATGGATAAAAGCATCTTTTGTGGTTGAGCAATATGATATTACTCCATTGATTTTAATTTCATAATGGAATAGTTTACCTGAAAACAATAATTACAAGAGAACTTCGCATATACTGAATAAGAAAAGAAAATGAGAAGCCCATAATGGGATAATTCCTCCTTTAGGATTTTCCCCTTAGTCTTAAAAAAGATATATACATGTAGCTTTATGTATTATGTGATATTAATATGGTAGTAAAATCAGCACGGCCACAGGTTAGGAGCATATCATTATTCCTAAGGGTAAAGCCCTCTTTTTATTATCTTCTTCTAGCTATGTGTCAACTGAATTCATATCACCACATTTTCTCTTTATGACTCTCCCTCGCCTTCTCATTTTTCTTACAAGGCAAGAAAAATGAAGCTGCTTCTGTTTATAAAGACACCTTAATAATTCTCATTTATATATCTTCTTTCCTCTGCATTAATATTCATAAATCCCAAATCTAACTAGTAGTAGTTCATTTCCATTACAATAAGCATAATCCTTTCATATTTGTCCTTCTCAACCACACTTTTTATATCTTCTCCTTTCTACTCCCTCTGTATACTCGTCCCTAGATACAGTTTAAATTCCTTCTTTCATTTTCCTTCTAAAAACTCTTTTCAACACCTGTGCCATTTGTCTTCTTTCTCGAAAACACTTTTAGTTAAAATTCATCTCATTTTGTAGGTAACTGAAAAATGATTTGTTGAGTTCTACAGTATTCCCTTGCAGCCCATCTCCCACCTCTATCACTGTCTCTTATACACATCTAGATGTGTATAAGAGACAGGCACAGGGAGTAGACAGAAACAACTGTCCTCCAGCCTTTTCTTGAAAGAAGCTTATTTGCATATCTTGAAAGCTACAAGTGATGTATCCAGGGATTAACTGTGAATCTCCTTATCCTCCTCAGGACCTTGAAGCCAGCACAAAGCATCCCTGTAATTTCCTTGTAGCCCATCCAAATCACTAATATCTCCTGGGCAGGAGCATCTGGCAATTCAGACTTTTGAGGCTGCCACCCAGAGAACAAACTCTAATATCCTGGCTCTGCAGGACAGCAGGACTTGAGCTCCTGGGTCCCACAGGTGTGAAGCAAACAAAGAAACAGTTCTTGACCAGCGGTCTCCATAGGAGTCAGTATAAAAAGAGGCACAGAAACATCCAGCTCTGTTTTTCCCTGAAAGAGGTCTACATGCATACTTTAAAAGCTGCTGACTGAGGATCTGGCTTCCAATCAGCCTGCAGCTCTGTGTAGACCCTCNTTTTTCTAAACTGTGTCTGATTTTTTTTCTAAACTGGTCATATTCTCCAGCAAATTTTATAAACTGACACCTCAGATTGCATGACTCTGTGATCTGATCAGGGTAGGGCACAAATAACCTGTGTTTCCTCACTAGTGTTGGACAATATACATTTACTTAAGTATTTGCCATTATTTTTCTCACCTTGCTCCACTGAAGATTTGAAACAGATTTTTTATCAATTTTTTCTAATGCATTATTTTGTCAAAATATTGATATTTTGAATAATATAGTTATCATTTGCTGACTCATAATAGTATTTGGACAATATACATTTACTTAAGTATTTGCCATTATTTTTCTCACCTTGCTCCACTGAAGATTTGAAACAGATTTTTAATCAATTTTTTCTAATGCATTATTTTGTCAAAATATTGATATTTTGAATAATATAGTTATCATTTGCTGACTCATAATAGTATTTCTTTACATTACCCTCATAGGTATTCGAATTTTCTAAATATTTTCATCACATAAGTGATTATTAAAGTAGTTGTCTGTAGTCTTTTCCATAAAAAAATGATAAGAACAAATAGAGAATCTTCTAGCTAATGAATTTTTTTTCATTCAAGTGTTATATTCTAACAGTATAATCAAATTTGGTCAGTCTGCTTAATTCATTTATTTTATGATATTTAAAATTTTATGCATTCCTCCCCTTAATATAGAAAAAAGTACCTGAAATAACTATAATTGTAATATTTTTCCTTAGACTATTTGAAATTAATCCTTCCATATACTTTTCAATTCTAGGTCTTCTAGAGCAATGGATGTATGGAACTGAAGCAAAGGCATATTTAAACATTCTCTGTACTTTCTCCTCTCAGTAAATGAGATTTTAGTGTGGCTCTTTAGGATATCACATGGAGCTGCAAAGCTCTTAGTTAACTTTAGAAATAACCCTGATAGTCTATAAGAACAGTAACTTCTATAAATGTCAAGTAGCTTAAGGAGTCAGTTTGCCCAAGAACTAAATATGTAACAACTACTAAGGAAACTAAGGAAGAAGGCTATGGTTTTTCCAGTAGACATGTATAAATGTTAGAATTGGACTATAAAGCAAGCTGAGCACCAAAGAATTGATGCTTTTGAACTATGGTGTTGGAGAAGACTCTTGAAAATCCCTTGGACTGCAAGGAGATGCAACCAGTCAATCATAAAGGCAATCAGTCCTGAATATTCATTGGGAGTGATGTTGAAGCTGAAACTCCGATCCTTTGGCCACTTGATGCGAACAGCTGACTCACCTGAAAAGACCCTGATGCTGGGCAAGATTGAAGGTGGAAGGAGAAGGGGACAACAGAGGATGAGATGGTTGGATGGCGTCACTGACTCAATGGACATAAGTTTGAGTAAACTCCAGGAGTTGGTGATGGACAGGGAGGCCTGCAGATGTGTATAAGAGACAGCCCTGATGCTGGGCAAGATTGAAGGTGGAAGGAGAAGGGGACAACAGAGGATGAGATGGTTGGATGGCGTCACTGACTCAATGGACATAAGTTTGAGTAAACTCCAGGAGTTGGTGATGGACAGGGAGGCCTGCGTGCTGCAGTCCATGGGGTTGCAAAGAGTCAGACATGACTGAGTGACTGAATTAAACTGAAGGAAACTTCAGAGATAGAACATGCAAAAAATTCTGTACTAGTAATGTATTTTTACATAAATTCATTTCCATTTGTGATAAATTACAATCTAAATAATGAGTAGGGCATCCCTGGTGGATCAGAATCTGCCTGCAATTCAAGAGACTCGGGTTGGATTCCTGAGTTGGTTTTATCCCCTGGAGGAGGAAATGGAAACCCAATACAGTATTCTTGTCTGGAGAATTCCATGGACAGAGGAGCCTAGTGGGCTATGGTNCCCATGGACTGCAGCCCACCAGGCTCCTCCGTCCATGGGATTTTCCAGGCAAAAGTACTGGAGTAGGGTACCATTGCCTTCTCCTTAAAAAAATAAACTGAAAGCTAAGTAGATTCAGTCTAATAATATCATATGTTGGGCAACTTGGATAAAGAAAGAAGAAAATTTAGAGCTATTCTGAAGTAACTAATGAAGGATAATGTCATTGCAAACTTGTGAGTCAAGGGAAAACAATTTGGCAGAACAACAAAACTGCTGTTTAATGAAATATGGCTTGAAACAGGAAGTAGGAAAAAAATTAAAAAAAAAACACTATAGAAGTGCAAACTGAATATGATCTGGATGTTTATGAAAATACTGATAAATGAGAAACTTCTCTTAAAATGTGGTTAATAAAAAAGAATTTGGTAGTCAATGGGATATGAATTTTAGGAATCAAATAGCATTCTAAAAAAATACAAGCCATGCATTGAGTGCTGATGCATGAGACATGATGTTCCAGGCATAGGCTTGAACATTTTAATTCTCTCATTTAATTAGAACATTAATTCAGAGGAGTGTTATTATGGAATACAATGTATTCAACTTTCTAACATCCATTATTATCACAGTGGATTAATTTAAGCCAATTATCATAACTCCAATTCCTTTGCTGACAATCAATTCAGGACTGGGTTATGATCCATGTTTGGAGAATGACTTGTGGAAAGTCTACCGCAGTTATCTGGAACAGACTTTTTCTTTCATGAGAGAGAGGGTAAAAACAAGATGTCTCTTCTTCCCCTAGAGTTTGTCACATTTGCATATAATGCCTTAGAAAAGTAAAAATTACTGCATTATATTAGCCAAAGGATGAGCTCAACCACAAAGATAAATAATTATTTTCTATTTATTTATGTTATTGCAATACTTTCTAAATAAATTCAGCCTAAGATAAAAATACTTTATGAATTCTCAATTTTGCTAAAAACAAGAATTTTTACTGAAAAGTTATTTTTCTCTCCTCTTTATCACTAATTCTAGAAGAAAAATATTGATTAAAATTAAAGCTATATTAATTTTTCTCTTTTCCTGCAAGACAGAAAAAAATATGTTACATCGCTTTAACCTCTAAATTGAGAAAGAAGTGCAAAAGTGTAAAGACAGTAGGTTGGTGGTATAAAATTAACAACTTGGCATCTGTAGCAGATATCTACTTACTGCCAGACATTTACCGAAAGAAAAACATTCTTTGCTGTCAAATTTTATTAGAGATTGCACTGAACTAAGAAAAGGTCTCCTAGGAATATTTCTTGCTTGACAAGAAATGAACACAGTGTCATTTCACTTTCTGTTTGTGGAAAGACAAAAATCAACACTTTCTTCGGTAATTGTGTTATATTCAGAGTTCAGACATTCTATCAAAAATAAATTGTGGAATATGATATAGCATCCAGCAACAACTGCAACTGCCCACTATTAAATCCTTGGTATTTATATATATTAATATTAATTAATTATATACAATAAATATTAATTGATTAATATATATGAAGCAAAATACTGAACTGGAGAAATCATGGGGACCAAATTATGATGGCAATGTGGGAATGAAAATAGAAAGTATGCTTTCCAAGGCATTCCTCTGGGCTTGCCTGGTACAGTGCTAAGCATTGGGATTCAGTCTCTGGAGAATATGAACCGTCATCTCTCCAAATACTATCACAGTGACCCTTATGTTTGCTGTTCTGGTGGTCCTTATTTAAATTCAGGTTACTTTTAACCACTCAACAGTTACTGGAGGTCTACTATGCACATATTATTATAATAGATGCATTCCGATTCCAGAAGCTCACATTTTGCGGTTCTGTATTTAATCCTCACCTTATTTGATGCTATATAATAAACAGTCATGTTTGACAATGATCTAAGTAGAGTACAGGGAAAAAAAAAATTTAGTCACTCAGTCGTGTCCAACTCTTTGCGACTCCATGGACTGTAACCCACCAGGCTACTCTGTCCATGGAATCTTCCATGCAAGAATACTGGGTTGGGTCGCCATTCCCTTCGCCAGGAGATCTTCCTGACCCAGGGATTGAACCCAGGTCTCCTGTATTGCAGGCAGATTCTTTACCCTTTGAGCCACTAGGGAAGCCCAAGAGTATAGCAAGGGGAGTCTGAATTTAATGTTAAATATTTTTTTCCTAAGGATATATTGATTTAAGTAGCACATTAACTTTAATTAATAGGGATAAATACAGTGGTTATACTGTACCAGATATTTTTATACATTTTATATATTGCAATTAATTATATCTCACTTCTCATCCCTGACTTCACATACTAGACTGTGGAACAGTTAAAGTACAGAAACAAAACAACAAACAACAATAGAAAACTAAGTAATATGACATTTTTCTATAATTTGCTCACTAACAGCTGTATTACTACAGCAAAAAAAGTTAGTTGTCAATCATGTCCAACTCTTTGTGACCCCATAGACTGTGACCCATCAGGCTCCTCTGTCCATGGAATTTTTTCTTCTACCTTAAGAATATAATGTACGCTGCAAATGGCCATCGTCATGTATATTTCTCAAAGTTCATACTTTCTAACTTCTAAATGTGCATTATTTGAACATTTTTCAATGTCTTTGAACACCTGCAGCTCACTTGCAGTCTTCGGTATTGAAGACTACACAGACACCTTTTCTTCTAAAGCATCTAGACTACTTTATTTTAGATAAGTAATATCTTAGAAGAAATAAGTTAATTCCTTCTTTCCTGAATTTTCTCCCCTTCCATCTGCCCCTTGTTTCTGTAGATGAACTACAACCTTTCTCATTTTTTCCATCTCAGGGTGTTAAACCTCCAGGTTCCTCATCAGATCACATTCCATGTTCTAAACCAACTTTGAACCATTTGACTTCTTTCCTCTGTACTTCAGTTAACCATCTTTCTATTCTCCACTCAAAATTATAAATCAGACTGTCTTCTCTTTCTTTATACAGTAAATCAGGCAACTGTTTTCTCTCAGCCTCTTACTTAGAAAAATCATTATCCGTATTTTTATCACCACCAGTGCATCACAGAAGCAGCATGGCTTAGTGGAAGAACTTAGGAACTTAGGAAATAACTAAGAAGCAATCTATATTGTTATTTTCTATACTCTTAATCAGAATAGTTAGCGAAATTCTGCCATATAGAACCTTTTTTTGTCATGGTAGATCTATAAGATACAGAAGAACGAAGACATACTCTAATATATAGTGAATGATCCTCACTCCTTTCCCCTTAAAAGTGTGACAGAAATCATGGGAGGCATGGCATAAAAAATAGACCGAGATTTCAATGGAAATGTGAAATTGAAGCTAAGGATGAGTAGCAGAAATATAAGTCCGTTCATTGTGATAATTCCAAAATGTGCTGTCAGATGGCTTGCGTTTCCCCAAGTTATTGAAAAATGATCTACTGAGTTGAACAGTAACCCTTCTCCTCTCCTCCTTCCACAAAAAGTATGAATGTGACCTTATATGGAAGTAGGTTTTTTGCAGATGTAACCCTGGTGGCTCAGAGGTTAAAGCGTCTGCCTGCAATGTGGGAGACCTGGGTTTGATCCCTGGGTCAGGAAGATCCCCTGGAGAAGGAAATGGCAACCCACTCCAGTATTCTTGCTTGGAGAATCCCAAGGACGGAGGAGCCTGGTGGGCTACAGTCCATGGGGTCACAAAGAGTCGGACACGACTGGGCGACTTCACTTCACTTCAACCAAGTTAAGGTACGGTCATATTATACTAGAGTTGGCACTAATCTACTGATTAGTTTCTTACAAAATAAAAGGGAAATTTGACACAAAAACACAGGGAAAAGGCCACATGATGATGAAGGTAGATATTGAAATTACACAGTAGCATATGGGGGACTGCCAGAAATTATCAGCAAATTTTCAGAATCTTGAAGAAACAAAGAAGGATCCTCTCCTACAGGCTTCAGAAAGAACACAGCTTTGCCAATACCTTGATTTCAAACTTCCAGCCTCCCAGAAGCATGAGAGAATCAATTTCTGTAGTTGAAAGCCACTAGTTTCTTTTAGCAGCCCTAGGAAACTAATACAAGTGTCACTAAATATACTATACTGAAGAGTATATAAAATGACACAGGTCTGTATTCTGAATCAAAAAGATGTACTCATGTCTTAGCTATACCACTGAGTACTGAGGCTTTAGGTAAGCTATAAGTCCTTATCAATCTTAAGTTCCTCATGTGGAAATGGAATAAAAATTGCATCTACATTTGTAGCATGAAGAAAGGATAATGCAGATAAAGTACATGTCACATTCTACCCTACTGTAGAAGTTCTAGAATTCTCACCTGTAGATTTACTCAAATGCAATGACCCCATCAGAGTGCTCCTGAAGGTCAGAGGCACACCCAGTGAAATGACACTGAAGAAATAAAACAAAACCAATGAATTTCTTTGTTCTCCCCACAGAACAGCTGGCACTTCTGATATGAGCATGCTGCTCTACACACTGACACATTTTCACATCAAGTCATCCCAACAACAAGCACTTCAGTACTGCCCAGATGCATATAATTCTTCCCAGCAGCACTCTTGAATCTTCTTTCAATCTTCTTGAAAATGGAGAGTTACATGATGCATAATATATGAATGGGATTGGAGGGAAGTTAATAACTTTTTTCCCCTTTTCCCCTTTGCAGTACTACCACCATTAAATTCAGATTTGTATATTTTTCTGATCTCAAGGTATATGTACCCAGTGAACACACTGCCTTGCCCACAATTGAGTCTCAATTATTTATCAAACAGGAAAGAAGATCTACACAAAATTAGGATCTATAAGCTGCAATTACTCAGAGATGTTACAGAAGCAGGAAGAGTTCTCCAGTATCCATCAGAACTCGAGCTCTATTAGTGTTTTTTAGGCTCAGTGTGTCTTAAAATTATCCACATGGTTACTTTGCAAAAAGTGTAATATAGGAAATAAACTTCTAAAATCAGAGTTTCACTGATAACTTCATGTCAATCTTAGAATCTACTCTAGCTCCCACAGCCCCATTTTAAGGGTGGCTCTTAGCCATTGCTACACATTAGAATTATGTGTACAGCTTTAAAATATCCCCACCTCAGACCAATTAAATCAGATTTTCTGGTTCAGTCCCAGGGGATGGGAAATTCTAAATTAGTTCCAGTGTGTAGCTGGGGTTGAGAACCACAGCTTGAACTGAAGATTTTTCAGAGGCTATATGTCTGATATCTCTGCTTGACAATAAGAAAAATCCCTGTGGTTTTGAACCCTCTGGTTTTCTGGAATTTGTGTAATGTCAGAATTCTTCACAGCATAGGTAGATTCCAAATTTCAGAAACAAAGGTTCAGGAAAAAAGTGGATTCCTACAGAAGTCTAAGGACAAAAATGCTAAAATCCGCATATAATAGTTTAGCATCACAAGAAGAATGAGAAATGTCAAAAAAGAAAAACTGCGACACAACTCTAGGCTGGCTGAGACCGCTCTTCTAATAGAAAAAAAAAAAGGAAATCTTTTTTTAAATTAAATTTTTTAAGTTATATTTGATATGCTAAGGTTTAGATTCTGAATATATTTTGGCTTAAAATTATTCTTATGAAATGAATCAGTATCACTTTTTTATCATCAGTGAGGCCCAGATTTATAAATAATTTTTAGTTCATACTTTTACCTACATATTTTCATATTCAGAAAGTTTAAGTAGTTAAGTCTATCATGATTGAAAACTGACCCCAGGGGCCTCAACTGAAAAACACATGTATCCTTGCATATCTCCCCATGAGAGCACTTGAATAGAAAACAATCCAGTGATAAAATACTCTCAGTTTAACAGTTTCAAGGTAAGATGGGTGAGAAGAGAATTTATTTTGCTCCAACAAATTGGACTAAGTAAGATGTGGGCATGGCTATGTGTTAGGAAGAACTGTTAGAACCCCAATCTGTTCAGTCCAGTGGAATCTAATCTAAACAGGAAATAAAGTTTAGGGAAGTTTGAAATAAACTGTCCTTAAATCTTTTATCTATTTTATGTTATGTTCTTACATAACTTTGCCTCTTACCCAGAACAAGTATATCTTTACTTACTAGTTTAAATAAATAAGTGGAAAGGGGATAAATAAATGCTTGTTATATACAGTAAAAAAAAAAAAAAAAAAAAAAAGCATCTGTGTGATGTTTTCATTAATATCTTTTAGTAACAAGGAAAAGACCCACTTTATCTCAGAGAAACTTGACCTGGATGACCACACAGAAATATCCTGAAAGCAAAAGTTCCAAGGAAAATGTTTAAGATAATCTATATCTACTCAATATACCTTAAGCCAGTCTATATGCACTTGATCTACTGGTCAAAAAATAATCAGTAAATGAGTTATTTGGGGTTATTTTTAGATTTCTATATGGAGTATTTTGGCATAATGCAAATTTATATTTTAATATAAATCTCCATTCATTTGTTCCAAATAATTTCATCTAAGTGATATTGACAGTGACTCATCATCTGATAATTTGAGGACTACTACATAGAACTTCCTGAAAAGGTTTTAACACTCACCCTTTTAACCTTATGATAATGATGGTACAAGCTGTGATTCTTTCATCAACAAATATCTTTTCAGCATGATAGGTATATTAATAGTTATTATGAGATTGTTACTGGTGGAGTCACAAAGTATCTTGTAACTATTGGGATTATAAAATAATCACATGAGCAAGACATCAATCTCGAACAGACTGGATATACCCAAGAAAGTGTGGTCTGTAAAAATTTTATCTTTGATGTCTAATTTCTAAAAACTCAATGGGAGAAAACCACTTTGGAATTCATTCCTAGTGTCAAGGAACCAAATCAAGGTGTCAGGATAAACTTGTCACTTTGGAAATGTTCCAGGACCACTCTACAAATTCTAAAAGCTACCAAATATTAAGAAAAGAAGGAAACAGCTTTCTAAAGGTGAGAAAATCCATAAGTTACACCAATTTTCTGGGTACCTTTGTCTGGGACAAATGGTAAATTTGACCTTTCAGGGATTATAAACTCTACAAACTCTGAAATCAATTTAAACACCTTTTTAAGGTATACATTTTTATATAAATATGCGGTTTTTAATATTTTCAGATATTTAGTAATATCTAAAGTCATTGTATATTTACATCATCTCCTAAAAAATCATAAGTATTTGGAAATTGTTAGTGGGATAAACAATTGATAAGATCTACCTATACAAAGATCAGCTTGTGAAATAATTTAGTAAACTGTTTTAAGGACTAAATGTAATTAAGTAGTTTCTACAAAATGCATAATCTTTGAATATGCTTTATGCAAATTATCCTGAAGTGATAGTTTTGTGATGGAAACATAAAGAAAATCCTCTTAATTTGTCCTAATATAATCTGTCTCTGCTGATACAAATAAAAGAACAAATGTTAACTGAGTGCCTATTTGCCATATTAGTCAAGTGATCATCTGAACATCTTGGGTAATAAATAAATTTGAAAACTGTATGCCAGTAAATAAATTATAACCTCACCATGCTCAATTATTTTTAAATGACTAGAGGAAAAAAGAAAAACACCATAAGAGGAAAATGTTACCTGAAATTTTAAGATTTAGAATGAAAATCAGAGTATCTAAGACAATAAAATAACTGTCTAATAGAAACAATGACCACCCAAACTTCCAATATATTCTTTTAATTAAATAATTTATTCACAGCCTTAGCCACTTATCAGTTGGTGTTTTACAGTTTGAAGTAATTTATGTGTATGTTTTATCCTCCTCACAAAACCACAGCTGTGAGAAATCTCACTGTTTACTGAAAGAGACTTGAAAATTTCTGCTTATGTATTCAATTTGATATTGTAGTCAGTCTGCAAATAGCTAATTGATGATAAAGTTGATTTATAGCCTACATGTTTTCAAATTTAGCACCTAATGAAAACTGCTACCTATAGAGAAATGTTACAATTATCAAACATTTATAAAACCAATTAAATATAAGTTCTATGATATTAGCTCACGAATATGATACATGTTCTTTTAACCAGTTTACTTGCTCCAAAAGAAACTCTAACTGATGAATTATTCCCATAAGATCAATACATGACTGAAATGTTCAATAACACAGTTTCCTGCACTATTAAACATTCATAATTTCAAATAAACAATGCATTAATATTAATAAAGACAGCAGCATATACATGTATATAAACCATTTACATGAAACATATACATTTTAAATTCAAATCCTGAGTGTGGGGTAGAAGTATTGGAGAATGCATCTATATTTTGATCAATAGACAAAATCAGTCATAGTCTTTCAACCATCAGCTCCTTCCTCAAAGGTAACATTTTAATAGTTGCTTATGAATTATATCAGCAATTTTAAAGGGTTCTATGAGAACCAAATGTAACGAACAGAATTTATTCTATAAGAAATAAAACAATGAAATATGACATTGAATATTTACCTCAAATAGCTTTTAGCCAAGCTATTTTAGGGACAAAGTGATTTAGAAAATGTGTGCCCTCTAGACAGAGCAATCACTTGTTCACTGTACTGGTATCTGTTGCTATTTACAAGTACAGGATGTTCCATAGGGAGAGAGTCAGAACCTATATGACTTTATCAACCTAAGGCTATCTTCCATTTATCCTAGAAGAGCTCATTCCATTGCTTCCATTTGGTGGGGTGTGATTATAGATGCTCAAATCTTTAAATCCACAGTTTTGACTTTGGAATAATTACTCAAATTTCCTGTTTCTTAGAGTCTTCTTTTCTAAAATGTTTATGAAAATAGCATCTACATCATAGAGGTGTAAACTGTAGATAAAATTATGTGTGTATTTCTTGAGCTTCATACGTTTTAAATGATTAATGTGTTTCTATTATTTTACTCTGAATATTATTTTTATTATAAAACTATATCCTGACATAAAAATGGAAGGTGATGAGGAAGGACAGATTATAACATCACATTAATGTTTGATAATCACAATAAAATAGTTTCTGATTAAAAATTTGGATTCAAATATACTTACTTAAACAACTTCATTTACACTAGGGTACAAAGCAAAGAACAGATCATTACATATATGCATGTACAAGTGTGGTTAGTTTGCGTTCAGGTGTCATGGAAACATTCATTAGAGTTAGAACCTTATTAACTCCTCATTATTCAAGATATATTACATGTATGTTCTTGGCATTTTCTTTAGAGTATCTTTAAAACCTTTCAATAAGAAATGTCCTGGTATATATTACCACATCCTATCTTACATCAGAAGGAACTGACGCTCACCAAGCTTATCTGGCTCTTTCAATGACATATACTTGGAAACGAAAAGATTGGGTTCAAACTAAAAGCTAACTGGCCCTTAAAGATATGTTTTATTCAATAAAATATGAAAGCAGAAAACTGTAGTACAATATACAGTGAAATAAAGTAGTAAAGTGCTATTGGAGTGATTTACAGAGTTGGTGACTGGAAAAATTTTTGAACTAAATGCCAGTATCCTTTTTAAAATAAAATATTTAATTATTTTAATATTTTAATATATAATATAATCTGTAAAGATGTGCAGATTTTTAGTTTTATATAGATCCAACATGGCTAACATTTGTTTTTTAATATAAATTTATTTATTTTAATTGAAGGTTAATTACTTTACAATATTGTATTGGTTTTGCCATACATCAACATGAATCCACCACAGGTATACACGTATTCCCCATCCTGAACCCCCCTCCCACCTCCCTCCCTGTACGATTCCTCTGGGTCATCTCAGTGTACTAACGCATATATATGGGATTTAGAAAGATGGTAACGATAACCCTGTATGCAAGGCAGCAAAAAGAGACACAGATGTATAGAACATTTGCTTTTACAAAGTATTAATGAATATGAATAAATCAAATTCAAATTTATAGCTATAGAGTTTCAATAGTTCTTTGAGAAATTTTTGAAAATTAATACTATAAACACCATAGTCTCTTAATGTGAACATTTTCCAAATTGAATTCAGATCTTATTGAAAATAAAAAAGAGAAGGAAAGAAAATAATAGAAACTTAGTTTAAATTCCACTTTTCATCTCTCTAATGGTACCCGCTTCCTGAAGTTTCAAGTATGAAGTAGGTTCATGTATGTTTAGGATAAATCTCAAATCCTGAGTCAATATTTTTAGACCCAGATTCTATATTAAATATCTCACAAATGGCACCTCTCATTACCAGCAGCCAACAACAGATAAAATAAAATGTACAGTCAGAAGATCCTCAAACAGCTGTTTACATGGCTACCTTGAATAGACTTGCTTATCTTTTCTTGTTTCACAGATTAAAATTGGGTACAGTCATCAAAATTTGTAATGATGGCCCTATATCAGAAGGAACAAAGTTAAACTATACATTTCCATATAAGAATTTGGAAAGGTGCATACCAGACTAGTAATATTTATGTTTAAATGACATACATGAAAACTTTGTCTTTAAAGGGATAAAATACAGTATTAAAAATATTTAGACCACATTTGTTTAACTTCCCATCGATACTGTACAAATGACATTATTTTCTGTACATAAGTTAAAAGAAAAGAAAGTTAATGAAAAATGAATAATCCTCTAGCTTCTTGCCAAGAATATTTCCTGTCTGTGATAAAAGTGCCACTGAGATTTCAGATGGAGATCCATAGGCAGGGTTGAATTTAAATACAACTTTGACTTCCAGCATATTTTCTGACTTTTAAAAGACACTTGAAAAATGAGGAAGGAAAGTCTCTGTGATATGTGATTTTAAAGGTTTTTGGTACTTCTGGTTTTTCTCCAGGGTAAAACAAAAACATACCTTGATTGCCATGTGGGCTGAGCAGCTTCATAGCAGAGGAACTTTGAGGAATAACTCAGCAGGGTCAGTAGGAATTAAAGAGTGACAAATGGAGCTGTATTCCCTCTGGGAGAATAAATGTAAGGAAATGGTTTTGCCCCCTCTAAGCCTTCAAGCATATGAATATGGTCTCTATAAAGTTTTTCAGAAGCAATATCTAATTTGCTTTCTATTTTGAGTTCATGAAACATGGGTACCAAATTATTGAGTTAATCTCAAAGGGTGTTCTTTTCTTTAGTTTTTAATAAAATAATTTGGGGACTTCACCACATATTGGGGTATAGAAACAGCATACAGTCACCTACTGTCTAGTAAAAGAGTCTTTTCTTCCATTTTTATCTCTTTTTATAAATTCTTCTTATCTCTTACCTTCCCCAGTTTAGATTCCTGATAGAAAAATTCAAAGTTATTTCACTAAATGAGACATTGTAATTAAAACCGTGAATAACTTGTAGTGATAGATGATATTTCCACCTCAAAAACCAGTAGATACACAAGCTTAACAACCGATGATAGAAATGGATTATGCTTCACCTCAATTTTAAAAGATTAATTTGAATTATCAGTATAATGTGAAATCTAAGTCAATTGATTAATGTTGCTTTTTTACATGTCTCTCTCTTAAAGACAAAGTTTTAAAAATAATATATCATTTTACTTGTAAATGCTCTCTCAAAGTTCTTTTGAAGTAATGCATGCATGCATGCTAACTTGCTTCAGTGTGTCTGACTCTGTGGGACCCTATGGACAGCAGCCCACCAGGCTCATCTATCCACCGGATTCTCTAGGCAAGAATACTGGAGTGGGTTGCCAGTTCCTTCTCCATCTGAAGTAACAGAAAATAGTAACAGTTCAATGTTTTTAATTAGATAAATACATTCAGTTCAGTTCAGTTCAGTTCAGTTGCTCAGTCGTGTCTGACTCTTTGCAACCCCATGAATCGCAGCACGCCAGGCCTCCCTGTCCGTCACCAACTCCCGGAGTTCACTCAGACTCATGTCCTTCGAGTCAGTGATGCCATCCAGCCATCTCATCTTCTGCTGTCCCCTTCTCCTCCTGCCCCCAATCCCTTCCAGCATCAGAGTCTTTTTCAGGGAGTCAACTCTTCTCATGAGGTGGCCAAAGTACTGGAGTTTCAGCTTTCGCATCATTCCTTCCAAAGAAATCCCAGGGTTGATCTCCTTCAGAATGGACTGGTTGGATCTCCTTGCAGTCCAAGGGACTCTCAAGAGCCTTCTCCAACACCACAGTTCAAAAGCATCCATTCTTCGGCGCTCAGCTTTCTTCATAGTCCAGCTCTCACATCCATACATGACCACAGGAAAAACCATAGCCTTGACTAGATGGACCTTTGTTGGCAAAGTAATGTCTCTGTTTTTCAATATGCTATCTAGGTTGGTCATAACTTTTCCTCCAAGGAGTAAGCGTCTTTTAATTTCATGGCTGCAGTCACCATCTGCAGTGATTTTGGAGCCCCCCAAAATAAAGTCTGACACTGTTTCCACTTTTTCCCGTTCTATTTCCCATGAAGTGATGGGACCAGATGCCATGATCTTTGTTTTCTGAATGTTGAACTTTAAGCCAACATTTTCACTCTCCTCTTTCAGTTTCTTCAAGAGGCTTTTTAGTTCCTCTTCACTTTCAGAATACCAGTATTGCTTAACAATAAGTGCTACAAGAGTACATTTCTTTTCTGTTTTGTTCATGACCATATCAACAGAGTCCAGAACGGTACCTTGGCTCAAGAAGTGTTCACTTATAGAATGACTGAATCTGCATCATTCTGATGCCAAACCTAGAAGACAAAGTTTATTTCAACTTTGAAAGGAATCTTTAAATAATTAAAAAGAGAGAAGTGGTATTAAATCTTTATTAATAGAGATTTAAGAAATGGATTTTCAACAGTGTCACTTTTCTAAGTGTTGTAAATAGATATACTAGAAAACTATTTTTATATTTTCAACTAAAACAATTAAAAATTGTTTCACATAATCTATAACATTTTCCTATTTTATGTTTAAAAGTAATATCATAAGAATCATGTTTTAAATGTTGAAGTTTCCTCATAGTCCCATAAACTCAGCTTTTCCATAGTTAATATTAAGTAATGTTTTAAAGAGTCAGAAAAAGGTAAAAAAAAAAAAAAAAAAGTCTACTTATTTAAACAAAAAACCAAAACAACAAAATGAAACTTCAAGACATTAAAGTTTTCCTAGTGTCTCAAGAAGGCAATGCATAAAAGAAAATCCCATTATTATCTCCTCAGATTATTAGACTTTCATATAAGCAATCTAATAGTAGGAATCATATTATTACTATTATCTATAATTGTGTTTCAAATACTTCTAATAATTTTTTTGTGTGATGTAGGGGAAACTAGAACCTGTTATACAGAATGAAATAAGTCAGAAAGAGTAAAATAAATGTTGAATATTAACACATATGTGTATATGGAATCTAGAAAAATGGTACTGATGAACCCATTTGCAGAGCAGAATTATAGATGCAGATGTAGAGAACAGATTCGTGGGGGATTGAGAGGGTGGGACAAACGGAAAGAGTTGCATTGACATATAAGCACTACCATGTGTAAAATAACTAGCCAAGTTGCTGTTTAGTACAGAGCACTCAGCCGGGTGCTCTGTGATGACCTAGGGGCTTGGGATGGGTGGAGGGAGGCTCAAGGATATAGGTATATCTATAGCCGGTTCACATTGTTGTACAGCAGAAACCAACACAACACTGTAAAGCAATCATTCTCCAGTAAAAAATACATTTCAAAACGTGGATGTAAAATGGGTTTAAGAATCTGTTGTTCAGTGACTATACTAAGTTACCATTTTTTTGCTTTACAGTCAAAACATAAAACAAAATCCTCAAGAAATCATCCTATTTAGGACAATCAGCTAGCTAATTACAAACACAGCAACCTAAAGATCTCTTGTTGCAGTCCTGGCAGTTAGTGCCTTGGGAGGACAATAGAACTGAAAGTGAATTAGTAGGATGCATTGTCATCATAGCCAAGAGTAGTCAATTTACGTGTTTAACTAGAATATGAGCTTCAGAGCATTACTGTCTTCAGAGTGAATGTAGTTCATGCCAAATTGATACTATGTATAATCTAGTTCAGTGAGATGCAATGAAACCCACAGAAAACTAGCTGCAAATGATGTAGAAAGGAAGATTATGTCTGTGACATATTTTGACTTTGCAATTTGGAATTTAAGACTACAAAGAAATTGGTTTTCCTATCTGTATGCAAACTTATCTTTCAATCAAATAATCATCCAGGGAAGACTGAAACTAACAGCTACCATCTTGAATTTACTCTTGCTTATATACTGAAACTAAACTACAGCCCTTGAGAAGCACTTAAGCGCCATGTGATGAAATGCTTCAGAAATAAAATACATGTGTTTCAAAATATTACTTCAAATAGAAGTAAAATCATTTTCAATATTTTATCATATAGATTTTATTACCATTCTTAGAAAAGGAATTTTAGAATAAATTCTACTAAATCTTTTTATAGGATGAATGCTTTCAATGTATATATTCTTTTATTTTAGTGTAAGTACACTGGAATCTAATTTAGTTAAATGTGGACTGTTTTCTCTAAGCAATATGAAAAAGATGAATAATGTTTTCAATCTAAGTTTTATACTTGGATGACAGGAGGTATCATGAAGAAAATATGGCTATGTAAAAAGCCATACCTGTATATTTATGTATCCTATTACATACATGCCTTTGAGAAAATTACCTTCAGGTAAAGGGAAAAAGTAATGGATAATGTATGGATTCTAGCATATTCAGTCTTAAAAATTGCTTTTTTTTTTTTTTTCCAGCCCCAGGTGGCAGGAGGGATAAAAATTCCACCTTCCAATGCAGGAGACATAAGATACACAGGTTAATCCCTGGGTTTGGGAGGATCCTCTGGAGGAAAGCACAGCAACCCATTTCAGTATTACTGCCTGTAGAATCCCATGGACAGAGGAGCCTGGCAGACTACAGTCCATAGGACTGTGGAGTTGGACACAATTCAAGCAATTTAGCACACACGTACATTCTTATATCTATGAAATTTTCCATGTTAGGATGCTAAGCAATTAGGTTGTAGATGAGTACAGTGACTGCTGTGAGAGGGTAAATAACATACTGAAAAAAATAGAAAAGAATGGCTTGATACTAAACATAAAGAGACAGATTAAATAAAATCAACACACTAATCCATAATCTGCCTTATAATGAGGTTTGGAGGAAGAAAGCCAAAATCAATAAAGTATCACTGATTTTTGTAACTTCACTTAATATAAACAGTGGAGGTAAAAACAAACAAAAATATAAAGAGCTATAATAGACTGAATATTAAAATCAGTATTTGCATGTGTGAATATTTATAATTTTTATCAGAAACTTCTTAGACATATTTAATCCCTGAGGACTACAATCTCAAGAGAATAAATTACTTTCAGAGAGTCAAATCAGTGATGGACCCATGTTTAAAAATTCCATGTTTCAAACAGTTTAAAAAGAGAAACATGATTTAATGAGAGTTCGTGGGACTACAAAGAGATAGGCTGAGATACAAAGAGATGCACTGATGTTATTAGTCAAATTATTTGAAATGTTTTGAAAGTAAGAGTTTTCTCAGTATAATGTGAATTAAATAAATATGATTTTGATACTCTAAGAACTAAAGCAAAACCATGTTATTTGCATATAGTTATTTTATCATTTTCCATTTAATATTCTTACATATATATTGAAAAGTCTTGATTCAATTACATATTTGGTTTAAAGTGAAATATTGATTAACTCTGATTTTACGCAACATAGCACTCTTTGGTCTTTATTTACTTTGTTTATATGCCTTAATACTTCTAATAAATTATATACATATATATTTTGTATATATGTAGATGAATGTTTTATATTTATATATAATATTATGATACTGATTAATCATTTTATTTCCTTTACTCTGAGAATGCCAATCCCTTAATAACATAGATTCTGTTTCTTTTACTAAGAACATTACTGCTAGCAACTGATATAATAAATAAATGAATAAACTGGAAATAAATAAGTAAGTGGATATCACCAAAGAAAAGCTATTGATAACTAACAGTAGAAGAGTGCACTAGACCAGTAAGAGTCCTATTCCTAGGTTAGGTTCCGGAAAGAAATTTGATACTTGCAAGGGCTTCAAGAAAGAGGAGGGAACATAAACTTGTATTTGAGCACTTGATTTTCATGAACTACTGTAATCTTGATAGTAATAACAAAAGCTATTTGGAAAACTTGCCTTTTACCACAATATAATACTGTCACCCCAAAGTCATGCTATAAGAAGCTATCGATATTTGTGCATAAGACATATTTGTTTCATAACTGTTCCACTGGTGAGAATGTGATTGTTTCGAATATACAGAATTTTGCTAGCTTTGGTCACAGGAAGATAGGCAAAATGAAAACAGAGCAAACAGGCAAAATGAAAAAAGAAGGGATCAAAGGAGAGAGGAAGAGAAGTTATAAAAAAGATCCTTCCAGGCTTACTCAGTTATGTCTGACTCTTTGCAACCACATGGGGTGTAGCCTGCCAGGCTCCTCTGTCCACAGGATTCATCAGGCAAGAATACTGGACGGGTTGCCATTCCCTTCTCTAGGGTAAATTCCCAACCGAGGGATCAAACCTGGGTCTCCTGCATTGCAAGCAGATTCTTTACCATCCGTGCCACCAGGGGAAGCCCATAACGGTATAAACAACACTGTAGAAATAATAATATATAAGTAATGAAATGTTAAAGTAATTGCATGGTAATCTGGACATTAAATATGTTCGTGTTTTGCTAAATATAAGACAGAGATGGTGTTCCTTTGTAATAGGATGGCATGGGACTCAGCCAAGTGCACTGCCTTCTTCACATTTGACTGAAAAAGTGGCAGCCAACTAGAAATAGGCAGGAGTCAACTAGGATGTTATTTCATTTGCACTAAGAACTGAATCCAATTCTGGCAATGTATATCAATATTTCATTACCTTTTATTGTAGAGTATTTCACTGCATTCATACACCACAATTTGTTTATATGTTCATCTGTTGATGGACATTTGTGCTGTTTTTACTTTGGTATTATTTCAAATAACTCTGCTGTGGCCCTTCATATATAAATCTTCATATTATGCTTTTATTTATTTTAGGTAAATATGAATAGAATGACATGTCATATGGAAGTTATACGTGTAATGATTTCAAAAAATTATTACACTAGTATCTAAAACAAGTGTGTCATTTTATTAATTTTAGACTTTCTAATATATGTGCAGTGTTTCTTCACTGTGGTTTTAATTTGCATTCCCCTAATGACATATTCAAGGGCTTCCCTTGTAGCTCAGTCAGTAAAGAATCTGCCTGCAGTGAAGGAGACCCAGGTTCGATCCCTGGGTTGGGAAGATCCCCTGGAGAGGGAAGTGGCAACCCACTCCAATATCCTTGCCTGGAAAATCTCATGGACAGAGGAACCTGGTGGATTGCAGTCCATGGAGTCACAAAGAGTCAGGCACGACTGAGCGACTAACAAAATGACATA
The DNA here is from genome assembly GCA_006410675.1 of Oreotragus oreotragus. Taxonomy (NCBI): domain Eukaryota; kingdom Metazoa; phylum Chordata; class Mammalia; order Artiodactyla; family Bovidae; genus Oreotragus; species Oreotragus oreotragus. Next base: position 205,663 of record SJYX01016823.1, read on the forward strand.
TTCAAAAACAGAGACATTACTTTGCTGACTAAGGTCCATCTAGTCAGGGCTATGGTTTTTCCTGTAGTCATGTATGGATGTGAGAGTTGGACTGTGAAGAAGGATGAGTGCTGAAGAATTGATGCATTTGAACTGTGGTGTTGGAGAAGACTCTTGAGAGTCCCTTGGACTGCAAGGAGATCCAACCAGCCCATTCTGAAAGAGATCAGCCCTGGGATTTCTTTGGAAGGAATGATGCGAAAGCTGAAACTCCAGTACTTTGACCACCTCATGTGAAGAGTTGACTCATTGGAAAAGACTCTGATGCTGGGAGGGATTGGGGGCAGGAGGAGAAGGGGACGACAGAGGATGAGATGGCTTGATGGCATCACTGACTCAATGGACGTGAGTCTGAGTGAACTCCGGGAGTTGGTGATGAACAGGGAGGCCTGGCGTGCTGCAATTCATAGGGTCGCAAAGAATCAGACACTACTGAGCAACTGAACTGAACTGAACTGAATGACATTGTGCATCTTTTCTTGTTCTTATTCATCATTTGTATATCTTCCAGGTGGAGTATTTGTCCAAATATGATGTTCTTATTTTATTGGTTTGTCTTATTATTGAGCTTTGATAGTCCTTTATACATTTTGAATACATGTCCTTTATCAGATGTGTAATGTGCAAATAATTTCTTTACAGACTCTGGCTTGAGGTGAATCTTTTTAATTATATTGTGAGAGTATAATTAGAATATGGTCTATCTTGTTAAATGTTCCATGTGGTGCACTTGACACAATATATTATAAATGATGTTTCCAATAAACCATATATATGTTAATATAGCTACATCAAAAAGAGAAGCCAACTTATGTGTAATATGTTTTGATGACCCTACTCACTGAAAAAATGATTCTTATCAAAATCTAGAATTTCCATATATTCACTGCTAGTACAGCTAATCAGCAGGAAAGTGAAACTGGGAGACATGGTACTTAAAGTGAGACAAATCTTTGAGCAACATCCATTCTGCTAAACATGGATAATTCTGCCTTCCTTTTTCACATGTTTGCTGCTGCTGCTGCTGCTAAGTCGCTTCAGTCATGTCCGACTCTGCGTGACCCCGTAGACAGCCTCCCACCAGGCTCCCCCATCCCTGGGATTCTCCAGGCAAGAACATTGGAGTGGGTTGCCATTTCCTTCTCCAATGCATGGAAGTGAAAGTGAAGTCACTCAGTCATGTCTGACTCTTGGCGACCCCATGTCTAGAAGGGGAAATAATACCTCTTTTATGTATTGTTAGAAAGACTAGATAATGCAATCAATGTGTAATATATGCAAGTATTCAGTGCATACTAGATGCTTCCTTATTATCAATAGCATATTGATGATTATATTGAAGATTCACTCCGGGCCCCAAACATACACACCAAAGAATTCATATAAGAAAATAAAAATCAGACAGATGTGAATTTCAAAGCATTTGAACACTTGATTGTGGAGCTCAGTCATGATCTAGGTATACCAAATTGAAGACCAACATAGGGATACTGAAACACTCTTCCTGAATATGAGAGAAAAGCTTAATAAGTCCATACATGGAAGAATCACTCTGGCCTATAAATATGACTACTTGGGATTTTCAAGGACTCTAAAAATTCTATAATATGTTATCTGTAATGATGCAGGTCACAGAAAATGATCCTGATAATCTAAGATGTGTATATATACACACACATATATATATAAGAGATGGCATATGTAAGGTTTTAATATATTAACTATATTGAATCATAGTTCTTATATTTTTAAAAGAGAATGTGATATGAAAAATCAGTTTTATTTATTGTGAGGGGGAAAATTGCTACCATTTTTAAATATTATATATATATTTCTTAATATATGTAGGNTATACACACACATATATATATAAGAGATGGCATATGTAAGGTTTTAATATATTAACTATATTGAATCATAGTTCTTATATTTTTAAAAGAGAATGTGATATGAAAAATCAGTTTTATTTATTGTGAGGGGGAAAATTGCTACCATTTTTAAATATTATATATATATTTCTTAATATATGTAGGAGGTCTTCTCAGGTAGCAATAGTGGTAGAGAATCTGGCTGCCAATTCAGGGAACATAAGAGACGTGGGTTCAATCCCTGGGTTGGGAAGGTCCCTGGAGGAGGGCATGGCAGCCCACTCCAGTATTGTTGCCTGGAGAGTCTGCTGGACAGAGGAGCCTGGCAGACTACAGTAGTTGTGGTTTGGCACAGACTTGGACTCAACTGGGTAACTGAACAGCAACAACTATTGAGTAAAAATCATATCATTTTTAACTCTTCATTTATTAAATAATTTATAGAATGGAAAATTAATTTTAAAAATATTGCCCTTGGTAATACTGTTTAGACAGAGGGAATGCACATACTCAGAGAAATGTTCCATATACTCAGATATTGCAAAAACACAGCTCAAGGCAGACTCTGGTCCTTGGAGTGAGAAGATCACTTTGATAAATTTAGATGATATATACTAAATGTGATTATGAATCCTTAATGAGGAATTTCAAAATAAAAATAACATTGCCCATTATTAAGTGAGCCTAGAAATAATCTAACAGCTTTACATAAACAGAGTTCAAAAGAGAAAAACTGATACATTTCTAAATATAAATGTTTAAGAGGTATGATGCAGGTCACAGAATTTCAAAAACGTTCAAAAACTGTGAGATACCTTACTGAGCTAAACATTGAGTTTTGCAAGTAATACTATATATATATATACACACACACACACATATATACAAATTAAATGAAGATGAAAACTGTACCTTGGTGCTTAATTGATAGATGGTAAAATGCTCTTAACACATATGAATGGAATTTCTGCTGATTATCACGAGGCTGGGAAAAGCATTGGAGGAAGGCTTTGAGGACCTGTGTACAGTAGTGCTTATTGACAGAACACGCCTCTCTGTTTACACAGATGAATATCACAGATCCTTATGAAGTTAAGGGCAAAGACCAGAACACCACAAGAAACCACAAGATAGATTGGAGGTAACATACTACCTGAGGTACCATTTGTCTTTATCCATCAAAAATGTTCATAACGCTTCAGCATTATACAAACTATAAAGTGGTTGGACTGGCACAAGTGATCCTCTAAACCGAACTGAGTGCTGCCTTTGGTGACTGAAACTATCCCAGACAGATTTTGTAAATTAATGTATAGTTGATCTATCATATTGGAGAAGGAAATGGGGAATCCACTCCAGTATTCTTGTCTGGATAATCCCATGGACAGAGGAGCCTATGGCCCATGGGGTCACAAAGAGTTGAATGTGACTGAGCCCACATTTCTTGACCTATCATATTACTATTGGGTGTGCAACATAGTGACTCTCTATTTTTATATAGATTTGTAAAAATATAAATTTATTTAATTGGAGGTTAACTAGGTTAATCAGGTTAATAAATACATTTATTTAATTGGAGGTTAAATATTATATTAGTTTTGCCATACATCAACATGAATCCGCCACAGGTATACACGTCTTCCCCATCCTGAACCCCGATCTGTTCCCCCTCCCTGTACCACTCCTCCAGGTTGTCCCAGTGCACCAGCCCCAAGCATCAAGTATCATGCATTGAACCTGGACTGGCGATTCGTTTCATATATAATATTATACATGTTTCAATGCCATTCTCCCAAATCATTCAACCCCCTCCCTCTCCCACAGAGTTCAAAAAACTGTTCTATACATCTGTGTCTCTTTTGCTGTCTTGCATACAGGGTTATCATTATCATCTTTCTAAATTCCATATATATGCATTAGTATACTGTATTGGTGTTTTTCTTTCTGGCTTACTTCACTCTGTATAATAGGCTCCAGTTTCATCCACCTTATTAGAACTGATTCAAATGTATTCTTTTTAATGGCCGCATAATATTCCATTGTGTATATGTACCACAGCTTTCTTATCCATTCATCTGCTGATGGACATCTAGGTTGCTTCCATGTCCTGGCTATTATAAACAGTGCTGCGATGAACACTGGGGTACACGAGTCTCTTTCAATTCTGGTTTCGTTGGTGTGTATGCCCAGCAGTGGGATTGCTGGGTCATAAGGCAGTTCTATTTCCAGTTTTTTAAGGAATCTCCACACTGTTCTCCATAGTGGCTCTACTGGTTTGCATTCCCACCAACAGTGTAAGAGGGTTCCCAGTTACTCCTGGTGGTCTAGTGGTTAAGAATCTGCCTGCCAATGCAGGGGACACAGGTTTGATCACTGGTCTGGGAAGATACCACATGCCATGGGGCAACTAAGCCCATCCACCCCAACCACTGAGCCCAGACACCCTAGAGTCCATGGTCCACAACAAGAGATCCCACTGCAGTGAGAAGCCTGTACACTGCTATTAGAGAATAGACCTGACCTGCAACCAGAGAAAGCCCACGTGCAGCAACAAAGACCCAGCACAGTCAAAAATAATACAATATATAAAATTAAAAAAAAAACTATTCTTAACAACTACTTTTGTAAAGCATGTGAATGTGACATAGTCATTTTGCTTACTTAGATTCAACACCATTTTGATTGCATCTCTCTCTTCTCATAGAAACATGGTCAATTCCACCAGAAACTTGCCAGCTAGCTGACACAACACTAATACAATATAAAAAGTCAATGGACAGTACTGTGCTTTAATAAACATATTATTCACTGCTATTAAAAGACCAGGAATTTATAATGTGTGATTATTTACAGAGTATACATGGCAAGTGTAAAATTACTGTGAGTTAGCAAGGCTATAATGTATAGGGAAGAAATCATAGGGGTCAGGCTTGAATGAAGCCTTAAACGATGGGTAGTATAGGTATAGAGAAACCTAGAAGTCACAATATAAACAACATGAATCAAAGCAAATGTGGGCTAGCCAAACTTAGAGGTAGAGGATGAAATACAAGAGAAAGGAGGCATAGTATTAAGAGGTAATTCAGATAAACTTCAAAGTTAAACTACAAAGTCAAAACAATCTGGAATTCAATGATCTTGATTTGATTGCTGGGACTATAATTTGTAACTCACATGAGATGAAGATGATTTTTATTTCTTTGTTAAGAATCAAGTTACCCTAACAGCCAAAAAGAAATCAAGGTCCATAAAAAATAAAATATATGGCACCTGAGTGAAGGAAGGCTGTTTATAATAAAGCGTTACAAAAATGGGATGCATAAATTTAAACAAAGAAGTCATTTTCTGCCTGATTACTATCCTTTGGGCTTGCATGAAAGAAGTAGTGGATGTGAAATATTTTTGAAAGCTCTGAAAGCCTGCCTTACAAGCACTGATTAAAAGAATTGAATACCAAATGTAACCAACAGATTTTCTTTTCATTTATCTGCTACTGAGAATAGTATTCTCAGTATTTTCTTATCTCCATCACTTTCAGAAGTTCTTTTGCTATGTGTCTATCTATACATATTCATCACTCTGACAGTAGAATCAAGAATAAAAATTCAGATAAGAAAACAAGATGTGCAATTGCTTTATCTTCTAAATACGGGACATACAAAAAAATAAATATAAAAAGACAGCTTCTTAGAATCAAAAGTACAACTAAGAACAGAGTGTCTTTCCTTTTATTCTGATAAGTATAGAGCAACAGAACATACTAATCATTTAGTTTGTAAATATTCTTAATTCCTCTTTCTTCTCCTTAAAGTCAATAACAAAGAACCTGTCTATAAGAAATCCTAGATATACTGTCTAGTAATCATAATCTTATAGATTATTCATATCCTACTGCCACTCAGGCAGTAAGAATAATAGCCCAAACACATATTTAGAATACTTCTGAAATCACAGCAATTCCTGAGCTGACTGTCCAGGTGAGCCTTACTGTACTCAGACAAATAGTTCAAATACAAGGGACACATTCAGTATATGACCAAATTCTTTCACCATTACTGTACTTTTACATCTACTGTTCTGAGTAAAATCCTAGAGAAGAGGGTCCTGCCACTCTACATTACTTGATGTATTTCATTGGTCAATTTTTAAAAAATCACTGTATTATTAGTCAATTTAAAAAAAATCACTGTATTATGTCAAATAATAGGATTCCTAAAGAAGGCAAAATATTTCTTCTGCAAAATCTTATTTCAGCTAAGTCGAGCTTATTTTAATTTTTTTTTCTATTTTGTTATTAATTATGCCAGGGATAGAAGGGATACTAATTTTCTATTATTTTGAGGTATATTTGACTAGAAGAGACAAGCTGAATATATTAGGGATGTGTCTTAATCACACTTATTAATCAACTGTTATTTTTTAAAGTGATAAGTTAACTGAAAAGTATATAAGGGTATCAAAGAGTTTTTTTTTTAAATAAACAATCA